>CM076728.1:0-439479 GCA_038501795.1 Pseudopleuronectes americanus
ATTTGGAAACTCAAACCATTGAAAATGTTGGAATTTACTTTGAAAAATTTGAAAATGTTGGAATTTACTTTGAAAAATTGAAAACAGTGAAAATGTTGGAATTTACTTTGAAAAATTGAAAACAGTGAAAATGTTGGAATTTAATTTGGAAACTCAAACCAGTGAAAATGTTGGAATTTACTTTGAAAAATTGGAGTCAAGAAAAAAAATGTCTGACTTTGTCAGAAAAATTGAAAACAGTGAAAATGTTGGAATTTACTTTGAAAAATTGAAAACAGTGAAAATGTTGGAATTTACATTGAAAAATTGGAGTCAAGAAAAAAAATGTCTGACTTTGTCAGAAAAATTGAAAACAGTGAAAATGTTGGAATTTACTTTGAAAAATTGAAAACAGTGAAAATGTTGGAATTTACTTTGAAAAATTAGATTCAGAAAAAAAAATGTCTGACTTTGTCAGAAAAATTGAAAACAGTGAAAATGTTGGAATTTAATTTGGAAACTCAAACCAGTGAAAATGTTGGAATTTACTTTGAAAAATTGAAAATGTTGGAATTTACTTGAAAAATTTGAAAACAGTGAAAATGTTGGAATTTACTATAAAAAACTTGAAAACAGTGAAAATGTTGGAATTTACTTTGAAAAATTGAAAACAGTGAAAATGTTGGAATTTACTTTGAAAAATTAGATTCAGAAAAAAAAATGTCTGACTTTGTCAGAAAAATTGAAAACAGTGAAAATGTTGGAATTTACTTTGAAAAATTGAAAACAGTGAAAATGTTGGAATTTACTTTGAAAAATTGAAAACAGTGAAAATGTTGGAATTTACTTTGAAAAATTGAAAACAGTGAAAATGTTGGAATTTACTTTGAAAAATTGAGTAAGAAAAAAAATGTCTGACTTTGTCAGAAAAATTGAAAACAGTGAAAATGTTGGAATTTACTTTGAAAAATTGAAAACAGTGAAAATGTTGGAATTTACTTTGAAAAATTGAAAACAGTGAAAATGTTGGAATTTACATTGAAAAATTGAGTAAAGAAAAAAAATGTCTGACTTTGTCAGAAAAATTGAAAACAGTGAAAATGTTGGAATTTACTATGAAAAAACTTGAAAACAGTGAAAATGTTGGAATTTACTTTGAAAAATTGAAAACAGTGAAAATGTTGGAATTTACTTTGAAAAATTGAAAACAGTGAAAATGTTGGAATTTAATTTGAAAACTCAAACCAGTGAAAATGTTGGAATTTACTTTGAAAAATTGAAAATGTTGGAATTTACTTTGAAAAATTGAAAACAGTGAAAATGTTGGAATTTACTTTGAAAAACTGAAAACAGTGAAAATGTTGGAATTTACTTTGAAAAATTGAAAATGTTGGAATTTACTTTGAAAAATTGAAAACAGTGAAAATGTTGGAATTTACTTTGAAAAATTGAAAACAGTGAAAATGTTGGAATTTATTTGAAAAATTGAAAACAGTGAAAATGTTGGAATTTACTTTGAAAAATTGAAAACAGTGAAAATGTTGGAATTTACATTGAAAAATTGGAGTCAAGAAAAAAAATGTCTGACTTTGTCAGAAAAATTGAAAACAGTGAAAATGTTGGAATTTACTTTGAAAAATTGAAAACAGTGAAAATGTTGGAATTTACTTTGAAAAATTGAAAACAGTGAAAATGTTGGAATTTACATTGAAAAATTGAGTAAAGAAAAAAAATGTCTGACTTTGTCAGAAAAATTGAAAACAGTGAAAATGTTGGAATTTACTATGAAAAATTGAAAACAGTGAAAATGTTGGAATTTACTTTGAAAAATTGAAAACAGTGAAAATGTTGGAATTTACTTTGAAAAATTGAAAACAGTGAAAATGTTGGAATTTAATTTGGAAAACTCAAACCAGTGAAAATGTTGGAATTTACTTTGAAAAATTAGTGAAAATGTTGGAATTTACTTTGAAAAATTGAAAACAGTGAAAATGTTGGAATTTACATTGAAAAATTGGAGTCAAGAAAAAAAATGTCTGACTTTGTCAGAAAAATTGAAAACAGTGAAAATGTTGGAATTTACTTTGAAAAATTGAAAACAGTGAAAATGTTGGAATTTACATTGAAAAATTGGAGTCAAGAAAAAAAATGTCTGACTTTGTCAGAAAAATTGAAAACAGTGAAAATGTTGGAATTTACTTTGAAAAATTGAAAACAGTGAAAATGTTGGAATTTACATTTGAAAAATTGAGTCAAGAAAAAAAATGTCTGACTTTGTCAGAAAAATTGAAAACAGTGAAAATGTTGGAATTTACATTGAAAAATTGGAAAACAGAAAAAGAAATGTCTGACTTTGTCAGAAAAATTGAAAACAGTGAAAATGTTGGAATTTACTATGAAAAAATTGAAAACAGTGAAAATGTTGGAATTTACTTTGAAAAATTGAAAACAGTGAAAATGTTGGAATTTACTTTGAAAAATTGAAAACAGTGAAAATGTTGGAATTTACTTTGAAAAATTGAAAACAGTGAAAATGTTGGAATTTAATTTGGAAACTCAAACCAGTGAAAATGTTGGAATTTACTTTGAAAAATTTAAAATGTTGGAATTTACTTTGAAAAATTGAAAACAGTGAAAATGTTGGAATTTACATTGAAAAATTGGAGTCAAGAAAAAAAATGTCTGACTTTGTCAGAAAAATTGAAAACAGTGAAAATGTTGGAATTTACTTTGAAAAATTGAAAACAGTGAAAATGTTGGAATTTACATGAAAAATTGAAAACAGTGAAAATGTTGGAATTTACTTTGAAAAATTGAAAACAGTGAAAATGTTGGAATTTACATTGAAAAATTGGAGTCAAGAAAAAAAATGTCTGACTTTGTCAGAAAAATTGAAAACAGTGAAAATGTTGGAATTTACATTGAAAAATTGGAGTCAAGAAAAAAAATGTCTGACTTTGTCAGAAAAATTGAAAACAGTGAAAATGTTGGAATTTACTTTGAAAAATTGAAAACAGTGAAAATGTTGGAATTTACTTTGAAAAATTGAAAACAGTGAAAATGTTGGAATTTACTTTGGAAAACTCAAAACAGTGAAAATGTTGGAATTTACTTTGAAAAATTTGAAAATGTTGGAATTTACTTTGAAAAATTGAAAACAGTGAAAATGTTGGAATTTACTTTGAAAAATTGAAAACAGTGAAAATGTTGGAATTTACTTTGGAAAAATGAAAACAGTGAAAATGTTGGAATTTACTTTGAAAAATTGGAGTCAAGAAAAAAAATGTCTGACTTTGTCAGAAAAATTGAAAACAGTGAAAATGTTGGAATTTACTTTGAAAAATTGAAAACAGTGAAAATGTTGGAATTTACATTGAAAAATTGAGTCAAGAAAAAAAATGTCTGACTTTGTCAGAAAAATTGAAAACAGTGAAAATGTTGGAATTTACTTTGAAAAATTGAAAACAGTGAAAATGTTGGAATTTACTTTGAAAAATTAGATTCAGAAAAAAAAATGTCTGACTTTGTCAGAAAAATTGAAAACAGTGAAAATGTTGGAATTTACTTTGAAAAATTGAAAACAGTGAAAATGTTGGAATTTACTTTGAAAAATTGAAAACAGTGAAAATGTTGGAATTTACATTGAAAAATTGGAGTCAGAAAAAAAATGTCTGACTTTGTCAGAAAAATTGAAAACAGTGAAAATGTTGGAATTTACTTTGAAAAATTGAAAACAGTGAAAATGTTGGAATTTACTTTGAAAAATTGAAAACAGTGAAAATGTTGGAATTTACTTTGAAAAATTGAAAACAGTGAAAATGTTGGAATTTACATTGAAAAATTGATAAAAAAGAAAAATGTCTGACTTTGTCAGAAAAATTGAAAACAGTGAAAATGTTGGAATTTACATTGAAAAATTGAAAAAGAAAATGTCTGACTTTGTCAGAAAAATTGAAAATGTTGGAATTTACTTTGAAAAATTGAAAACAGTGAAAATGTTGGAATTTACTTTGAAAAATTGAAAACAGTGAAAATGTTGGAATTTAATTTGGAAACTCAAACCAGTGAAAATGTTGGAATTTACTTTGAAAAATTGAAAATGTTGGAATTTACTTTGAAAAATTGAAAACAGTGAAAATGTTGGAATTTACTTTGAAAAATTGAAAACAGTGAAAATGTTGGAATTTATTTGAAAAATTGAAAACAGTGAAAATGTTGGAATTTACTTTGAAAAATTGGAGTCAAGAAAAAAAATGTCTGACTTTGTCAGAAAAATTGAAAACAGTGAAAATGTTGGAATTTACTTTGAAAAATTGAAAACAGTGAAAATGTTGGAATTTACATTGAAAAATTGGAGTCAAGAAAAAAAATGTCTGACTTTGTCAGAAAAATTGAAAACAGTGAAAATGTTGGAATTTACTTTGAAAAATTGAAAACAGTGAAAATGTTGGAATTTACTTTGAAAAATTAGATTCAGAAAAAAAAATGTCTGACTTTGTCAGAAAAATTGAAAACAGTGAAAATGTTGGAATTTACTTTGAAAAATTGAAAACAGTGAAAATGTTGGAATTTACTTTGAAAAATTGAAAATGTTGGAATTTACTTGAAAAATTGAAAACAGTGAAAATGTTGGAATTTCTATAAAAAATTGAAAACAGTGAAAATGTTGGAATTTACTTTGAAAAATTGAAAACAGTGAAAATGTTGGAATTTACTTTGAAAAATTAGATTCAGAAAAAAAAATGTCTGACTTTGTCAGAAAAATTGAAAACAGTGAAAATGTTGGAATTTACTTTGAAAAACTTGAAAACAGTGAAAATGTTGGAATTTACTTTGAAAAATTGAAAATGTTGGAATTTACTTTGAAAAATTGAAAAAGTGAAAATGTTGGAATTTACTTTGAAAAATTGAAAACAGTGAAAATGTTGGAATTTAATTTGGAAACTCAAACCAGTGAAAATGTTGGAATTTACTTTGAAAAATTGAAAATGTTGGAATTTACTTTGAAAAATTGAAAACAGTGAAAATGTTGGAATTTACTTTGAAAAATTGAAAACAGTGAAAATGTTGGAATTTACTTTGAAAAATTGAAAACAGTGAAAATGTTGGAATTTACTTTGAAAAATTGAAAAAAAATGTCTGACTTTGTCAGAAAAATTGAAAACAGTGAAAATGTTGGAATTTACTTTGAAAAATTGAAAACAGTGAAAATGTTGGAATTTACATTGAAAAATTGGAGTCAAGAAAAAAAATGTCTGACTTTGTCAGAAAAATTGAAAACAGTGAAAATGTTGGAATTTACTTTGAAAAAACTTGAAAACAGTGAAAATGTTGGAATTTACTTTGAAAAATTGAAAACAGTGAAAATGTTGGAATTTACTTTGAAAAATTGAAAATGTTGGAATTTACTTTGAAAAATTAAAACAGTGAAAATGTTGGAATTTACTTTGAAAAATTGAAAACAGTGAAAATGTTGGAATTTACTTTGAAAAATTGAAAACAGTGAAAATGTTGGAATTTACATTGAAAAATTGGAGTCAAGAAAAAAAATGTCTGACTTTGTCAGAAAAATTGAAAACAGTGAAAATGTTGGAATTTACTTTGAAAAATTGAAAACAGTGAAAATGTTGGAATTTACTGAAAAATTGAATGTTGACTTTGTAAAAAATTGAAAACAGTGAAAATGTTGGAATTTACTTTGAAAAATTGAAAACAGTGAAAATGTTGGAATTTACATTGAAAAATTGGAGTCAAGAAAAAAAATGTCTGACTTTGTCAGAAAAATTGAAAACAGTGAAAATGTTGGAATTTACTTTGAAAAATTGAAAACAGTGAAAATGTTGGAATTTACTTTGAAAAATTGAAAACAGTGAAAATGTTGGAATTTACTTTGAAAAATTGATCAAAAAAAAATGTCTGACTTTGTCAGAAAAATTGAAAACAGTGAAAATGTTGGAATTTAATTTGGAAAACTCAAACCAGTGAAAATGTTGGAATTTACTTTGAAAAATTGAAATGTTGGAATTTACTTTGAAAAATTGAAAACAGTGAAAATGTTGGAATTTACTTTGAAAAATTGAAAACAGTGAAAATGTTGGAATTTACTTTGAAAATGAAAACCAGTGAAAATGTTGGAATTTACTTTGAAAAATTGAAAATGTTGGAATTTACTTGAAAAATTGAAAACAGTGAAAATGTTGGAATTTACTATGAAAAATTGAAAACAGTGAAAATGTTGGAATTTACTTTGAAAAATTGAAAACAGTGAAAATGTTGGAATTTACATTGAAAAATTGGAGTCAAGAAAAAAAATGTCTGACTTTGTCAGAAAAATTGAAAACAGTGAAAATGTTGGAATTTACTATGAAAAATTGAAAACAGTGAAAATGTTGGAATTTACTTTGAAAAATTGAAAACAGTGAAAATGTTGGAATTTACATTTGAAAAATTAGAGTCAGAAAAAAAAATGTCTGACTTTGTCAGAAAAATTGAAAACAGTGAAAATGTTGGAATTTACTTTGAAAAACTTGAAAACAGTGAAAATGTTGGAATTTACTTTGAAAAATTGAAAATGTTGGAATTTACTTTGAAAAATTGAAAACAGTGAAAATGTTGGAATTTACTTTGAAAAATTGAAAACAGTGAAAATGTTGGAATTTAATTTGGAAACTCAAACCAGTGAAAATGTTGGAATTTACTTTGAAAAATTGAAAATGTTGGAATTTACTTTGAAAAATTGAAAACAGTGAAAATGTTGGAATTTACTTTGAAAAATTGAAAACAGTGAAAATGTTGGAATTTACTTTGAAAAATTGGAGTAAGAAAAAAAATGTCTGACTTTGTCAGAAAAATTGAAAACAGTGAAAATGTTGGAATTTCCTATAAAAAACTTGAAAACAGTGAAAATGTTGGAATTTACTTTGAAAAATTGAAAACAGTGAAAATGTTGGAATTTACTTTGAAAAATTGGAGTCAAGAAAAAAAATGTCTGACTTTGTCAGAAAAATTGAAAACAGTGAAAATGTTGGAATTTACTTTGAAAAACTGAAAACAGTGAAAATGTTGGAATTTACTTTGAAAAATTGAAAATGTTGGAATTTACTTTGAAAAATTGAAAACAGTGAAAATGTTGGAATTTACTTTGAAAAATTGAAAACAGTGAAAATGTTGGAATTTACTTTGAAAAATTGAAAACAGTGAAAATGTTGGAATTTACTTTGAAAAATTGAAATGTTGGAATTTACTTGAAAAATTGAAAACAGTGAAAATGTTGGAATTTACTTTGAAAAATTGAAAACAGTGAAAATGTTGGAATTTACTTTGAAAAATTGAAAACAGTGAAAATGTTGGAATTTACTTTGAAAAATTGAAAACAGTGAAAATGTTGGAATTTACATTGAAAAATTGGAGTCAAGAAAAAAAATGTCTGACTTTGTCAGAAAAATTGAAAACAGTGAAAATGTTGGAATTTACTTTGAAAAATTGAAAACAGTGAAAATGTTGGAATTTACTTTGAAAAATTGAAAACAGTGAAAATGTTGGAATTTACATTTGAAAAATTGAAAGAAAAAAAATGTCTGACTTTGTCAGAAAAATTGAAAACAGTGAAAATGTTGGAATTTACTTTGAAAAATTGAAAACAGTGAAAATGTTGGAATTTACATTTGAAAAATTGGAGTCAAGAAAAAAAATGTCTGACTTTGTCAGAAAAATTGAAAACAGTGAAAATGTTGGAATTTACTTTGAAAAATTGAAAACAGTGAAAATGTTGGAATTTACATTGAAAAATTGGAGTCAAGAAAAAAAATGTCTGACTTTGTCAGAAAAATTGAAAACAGTGAAAATGTTGGAATTTACTTTGAAAAATTGAAAACAGTGAAAATGTTGGAATTTACATTGAAAAATTGGAGTCAAGAAAAAAAATGTCTGACTTTGTCAGAAAAATTGAAAACAGTGAAAATGTTGGAATTTACTTTGAAAAATTGAAAACAGTGAAAATGTTGGAATTTACTTTGAAAAATTGAAAAATAAAAAATGTTGGACTTTGTCTGAAAAATTGAAAACAGTGAAAATGTTGGAATTTACATTGAAAAATTGGATCAAGAAAAAAAATGTCTGACTTTGTCAGAAAAATTGAAAACAGTGAAAATGTTGGAATTTACTTTGAAAAATTGAAAACAGTGAAAATGTTGGAATTTACTTTGAAAAATTAGATTCAGAAAAAAAATGTCTGACTTTGTCAGAAAAATTGAAAACAGTGAAAATGTTGGAATTTACTATGAAAAACTTGAAAACAGTGAAAATGTTGGAATTTACTTTGAAAAATTGAAAACAGTGAAAATGTTGGAATTTACTTTGAAAAATTGATCAGAAAAAAAAATGTCTGACTTTGTCAGAAAAATTGAAAACAGTGAAAATGTTGGAATTTAATTTGGAAAACTCAAACCAGTGAAAATGTTGGAATTTACTTTGAAAAATTAGTGAAAATGTTGGAATTTACTTTGAAAAATTGAAAACAGTGAAAATGTTGGAATTTACTTTGAAAAATTGAAAACAGTGAAAATGTTGGAATTTACTTTGAAAAATTGAAAACAGTGAAAATGTTGGAATTTACATTTGAAAAATTGGAGTCAAGAAAAAAAATGTCTGACTTTGTCAGAAAAATTGAAAACAGTGAAAATGTTGGAATTTACATTTGAAAAATTGAAAACAGTGAAAATGTTGGAATTTACTTTGAAAAATTGAAAACAGTGAAAATGTTGGAATTTACATTGAAAAATTGACAGAAAATGTTGACTTTGTCAGAAAAATTGAAAACAGTGAAAATGTTGGAATTTACTATGAAAAATTGAAAACAGTGAAAATGTTGGAATTTACTATGAAAAATTGAAAACAGTGAAAATGTTGGAATTTACTTTGAAAAATTGAAAACAGTGAAAATGTTGGAATTTACTTTGAAAAATTGAAAACAGTGAAAATGTTGGAATTTACTTTGAAAAATTGAAAACAGTGAAAATGTTGGAATTTACTTTGAAAAATTGAAAATGTTGGAATTTACTTTGAAAAATTGAAAACAGTGAAAATGTTGGAATTTACATTGAAAAATTGAGTCAAGAAAAAAAATGTCTGACTTTGTCAGAAAAATTGAAAACAGTGAAAATGTTGGAATTTACTTTGAAAAATTGAAAACAGTGAAAATGTTGGAATTTACTTTGAAAAATTGAAAACAGTGAAAATGTTGGAATTTACTTTGAAAAATTGAAAACAGTGAAAATGTTGGAATTTACTTTGAAAAATTGAAAACAGTGAAAATGTTGGAATTTACTTTGAAAAATTGAAAACAGTGAAAATGTTGGAATTTACTTTGAAAAATTGAAAACAGTGAAAATGTTGGAATTTACTTTGAAAAATTGAAAAATGAAAATGTTGGAATTTACTTTGAAAAATTGAAAACAGTGAAAATGTTGGAATTTACATTGAAAAATTGGAGTCAAGAAAAAAAATGTCTGACTTTGTCAGAAAAATTGAAAACAGTGAAAATGTTGGAATTTACTTTGAAAAATTGAAAACAGTGAAAATGTTGGAATTTACATTTGAAAAATTGGAGTCAAGAAAAAAAATGTCTGACTTTGTCAGAAAAATTGAAAACAGTGAAAATGTTGGAATTTACTTTGAAAAATGAAAACAGTGAAAATGTTGGAATTTACTTTGAAAAATTGAAAATGTTGGAATTTACTTTGAAAAATTGAAAACAGTGAAAATGTTGGAATTTACTTTGAAAAATTGAAAACAGTGAAAATGTTGGAATTTACTTTGAAAAATTGAAAACAGTGAAAATGTTGGAATTTACTTTGAAAAATTGAAAAAATGTCTGACTTTGTCAGAAAAATTGAAAACAGTGAAAATGTTGGAATTTACTTTGAAAAATTGATCAGAAAAAAAATGTTGACTTTGTCAGAAAAATTGAAAACAGTGAAAATGTTGGAATTTACTTTGAAAAATTGAAAACAGTGAAAATGTTGGAATTTACTTTGAAAAATTGAAAACAGTGAAAATGTTGGAATTTACTTTGAAAAATTGAAAACAGTGAAAATGTTGGAATTTACTTTGAAAAATTGAAAACAGTGAAAATGTTGGAATTTAATTTGAAAAATTGAAAACAGTGAAAATGTTGGAATTTACTTTGAAAAATTGAAAATGTTGGAATTTACTTTGAAAAATTGAAAACAGTGAAAATGTTGGAATTTACATTGAAAAATTGGAGTCAAGAAAAAAAATGTCTGACTTTGTCAGAAAAATTGAAAACAGTGAAAATGTTGGAATTTACTTTGAAAAATTGAAAACAGTGAAAATGTTGGAATTTACTTTGAAAAATTGAAAACAGTGAAAATGTTGGAATTTACTTTGAAAAATTGAAAACAGTGAAAATGTTGGAATTTACTTTGAAAAATTGAAAACAGTGAAAATGTTGGAATTTACTTTGAAAAATTGAAAACAGTGAAAATGTTGGAATTTAATTTGGAAACTCAAACCAGTGAAAATGTTGGAATTTACTTTGAAAAATTGAAAATGTTGGAATTTACTTTGAAAAATTGAAAACAGTGAAAATGTTGGAATTTACATTGAAAAATTGGAGTCAAGAAAAAAAATGTCTGACTTTGTCAGAAAAATTGAAAACAGTGAAAATGTTGGAATTTACTTTGAAAAATTGAAAACAGTGAAAATGTTGGAATTTACATTTGAAAAATTGAGTCAAGAAAAAAAATGTCTGACTTTGTCAGAAAAATTGAAAACAGTGAAAATGTTGGAATTTACTTTGAAAAATTGAAAACAGTGAAAATGTTGGAATTTACATTGAAAAATTGGAGTCAAGAAAAAAAATGTCTGACTTTGTCAGAAAAATTGAAAACAGTGAAAATGTTGGAATTTACTTTGAAAAATTGAAAACAGTGAAAATGTTGGAATTTACATTGAAAAATTGGAGTCAAGAAAAAAAATGTCTGACTTTGTCAGAAAAATTGAAAACAGTGAAAATGTTGGAATTTACTTTGAAAAATTGAAAACAGTGAAAATGTTGGAATTTACTTTGAAAAATTAGATTCAGAAAAAAAAATGTCTGACTTTGTCAGAAAAATTGAAAACAGTGAAAATGTTGGAATTTAATTTGGAAAACTCAAACCAGTGAAAATGTTGGAATTTACTTTGAAAAATTGAAAATGTTGGAATTTACTTTGAAAAATTGAAAACAGTGAAAATGTTGGAATTTACTTTGAAAAATTGAAAACAGTGAAAATGTTGGAATTTACTTTGAAAAATTGAAAACAGTGAAAATGTTGGAATTTACTTTGAAAAATTGAAAATGTTGGAATTTACTTGAAAAATTGAAAACAGTGAAAATGTTGGAATTTACTTTGAAAAATTGAAAACAGTGAAAATGTTGGAATTTACTTTGAAAAATTGAAAACAGTGAAAATGTTGGAATTTAATTTGGAAAACTCAAACAGTGAAAATGTTGGAATTTACTTTGAAAAATTGAAAATGTTGGAATTTACTTTGAAAAATTGAAAACAGTGAAAATGTTGGAATTTACTTTGAAAAATTGAAAACAGTGAAAATGTTGGAATTTAATTTGGAAAACTCAAACCAGTGAAAATGTTGGAATTTACTTTGAAAAATTGAAAATGTTGGAATTTACTTTGAAAAATTGAAAACAGTGAAAATGTTGGAATTTACATTGAAAAATTGGAGTCAAGAAAAAAAATGTCTGACTTTGTCAGAAAAATTGAAAACAGTGAAAATGTTGGAATTTACTTTGAAAAATTGAAAACAGTGAAAATGTTGGAATTTACTTTGAAAAATTGAAAACAGTGAAAATGTTGGAAACTTTGTAAAAAATTGAAAACAGTGAAAATGTTGGAATTTACTTTGAAAAATTGAAAACAGTGAAAATGTTGGAATTTACTTTGAAAAATTAGATTCAGAAAAAAAAATGTCTGACTTTGTCAGAAAAATTGAAAACAGTGAAAATGTTGGAATTTACTTTGAAAACTTGAAAACAGTGAAAATGTTGGAATTTACTTTGAAAAATTGTAAAATGTTGGAATTTACATTTGAAAAATTGAAAACAGTGAAAATGTTGGAATTTACTTTGAAAAATTGAAAACAGTGAAAATGTTGGAATTTACTTTGAAAAATTGAAAACAGTGAAAATGTTGGAATTTACTTTGAAAAATTGAATATGTTGGAATTTACTTGAAAAATTGAAAACAGTGAAAATGTTGGAATTCCTATAAAAAACTTGAAAACAGTGAAAATGTTGGAATTTACTTTGAAAAATTGAAAACAGTGAAAATGTTGGAATTTACATTTGAAAAATTGGAGTCAAGAAAAAAAATGTCTGACTTTGTCAGAAAAATTGAAAACAGTGAAAATGTTGGAATTTAATTTGGAAACTCAAACCAGTGAAAATGTTGGAATTTACTTTGAAAAATTGAAAATGTTGGAATTTACTTTGAAAAATTGAAAAAGTGAAAATGTTGGAATTTACTTTGAAAAATTGAAAACAGTGAAAATGTTGGAATTTAATTTGGAAACTCAAACCAGTGAAAATGTTGGAATTTACTTTGAAAAATTGAATATGTTGGAATTTACTTGAAAAATTTAAACAGTGAAAATGTTGGAATTTACTTTGAAAAATTGAAAAAAGTGAAAATGTTGACTTTAGTTTGAAAAATTGAAAAAAGTGAAAATGTTGGAATTTACTTTGAAAAATTGAAAACAGTGCAAAATGTTGGAATTTACATTGAAAAATTGGAGTAAAGAAAAAAAATGTCTGACTTTGTCAGAAAAATTGAAAACAGTGAAAATGTTGGAATTTAGTTTGAAAAATTGAAAACAGTGAAAATGTTGGAATTTACTTTGAAAAATTGAAAACAGTGAAAATGTTGGAATTTACATTGAAAAATTGGAGTCAAGAAAAAAAATGTCTGACTTTGTCAGAAAAATTGAAAACAGTGAAAATGTTGGAATTTCCTATAAAAAACTTGAAAACAGTGAAAATGTTGGAATTTACTTTGAAAAATTGAAAACAGTGAAAATGTTGGAATTTACTTTGAAAAATTGAAAACAGTGAAAATGTTGGAATTTAATTTGGAAACTCAAACCAGTGAAAATGTTGGAATTTACTTTGAAAAATTTAAAATGTTGGAATTTACTTTGAAAAATTGAAAACAGTGAAAATGTTGGAATTTACATTGAAAAATTGGAGTCAAGAAAAAAAATGTCTGACTTTGTCAGAAAAATTGAAAACAGTGAAAATGTTGGAATTTACTTTGAAAAATTGAAAACAGTGAAAATGTTGGAATTTACATTGAAAAATTGGAGTCAAGAAAAAAAATGTCTGACTTTGTCAGAAAAATTGAAAACATTGAAAATGTTGGAATTTACTTTGAAAAATTGAAAACAGTGAAAATGTTGGAATTTACATTGAAAAATTGGAGTCAAGAAAAAAAATGTCTGACTTTGTCAGAAAAATTGAAAACAGTGAAAATGTTGGAATTTACTTTGAAAAATTGAAAACAGTGAAAATGTTGGAATTTACATTGAAAAATTGGAGTCAAGAAAAAAAATGTCTGACTTTGTCAGAAAAATTGAAAACAGTGAAAATGTTGGAATTTACTTTGAAAAATTGAAAACAGTGAAAATGTTGGAATTTACTTTGAAAAATTAGATTCAGAAAAAAAAATGTCTGACTTTGTCAGAAAAATTGAAAACAGTGAAAATGTTGGAATTTAATTTGGAAACTCAAACCAGTGAAAATGTTGGAATTTACTTTGAAAAATTTGAAAATGTTGGAATTTACTTGAAAAATTGAAAACAGTGAAAATGTTGGAATTTACTTTGAAAAATTGAAAACAGTGAAAATGTTGGAATTTAATTTGGAAACTCAAACCAGTGAAAATGTTGGAATTTACTTTGAAAAATTGAATATGTTGGAATTTACTTGAAAAATTTGAAAACAGTGAAAATGTTGGAATATCCTATAAAAACTTGAAAACAGTGAAAATGTTGGAATTTACTTTGAAAAATTGAAAACAGTGAAAATGTTGGAATTTACATTGAAAAATTGGAGTCAAGAAAAAAAATGTCTGACTTTGTCAGAAAAATTGAAAACAGTGAAAATGTTGGAATTTACTTTGAAAAATTGAAAACAGTGAAAATGTTGGAATTTACTTTGAAAAATTGGATTCAGAAAAAAAAATGTCTGACTTTGTCAGAAAAATTGAAAACAGTGAAAATGTTGGAATTTAATTTGGAAACTCAAACCAGTGAAAATGTTGGAATTTACTTTGAAAAATTTGAAAATGTTGGAATTTACTTTGAAAAATTGAAAACAGTGAAAATGTTGGAATTTACTTTGAAAAATTGAAAACAGTGAAAATGTTGGAATTTAATTTGGAAACTCAAACCAGTGAAAATGTTGGAATTTACTTTGAAAAATTGAATATGTTGGAATTTACTTGAAAAATTGAAAACAGTGAAAATGTTGGAATTTACTTTGAAAAATTGAAAACAGTGAAAATGTTGGAATTTACTTTGAAAAATTGAAAACAGTGAAAATGTTGGAATTTACATTGAAAAATTGGAGTCAAGAAAAAAAATGTCTGACTTTGTCAGAAAAATTGAAAACAGTGAAAATGTTGGAATTTACTTTGAAAAATTGAAAACAGTGAAAATGTTGGAATTTACTTTGAAAAATTGAAAACAGTGAAAATGTTGGAATTTACTTTGAAAAATTGAGTCAAGAAAAAAAATGTCTGACTTTGTCAGAAAAATTGAAAACAGTGAAAATGTTGGAATTTACTTTGAAAAATTGAAAACAGTGAAAATGTTGGAATTTACTTTGAAAAATTGAAAATGTTGGAATTTACTTTGAAAAATTGAAAACAGTGAAAATGTTGGAATTTACTTTGAAAAATTGAAAACAGTGAAAATGTTGGAATTTACTTTGAAAAATTGAAAATGTTGGAATTTACTTTGAAAAATTGAAAACAGTGAAAATGTTGGAATTTACTTTGAAAAATTGAAAACAGTGAAAATGTTGGAATTTACTTTGAAAAATTGAAAACAGTGAAAATGTTGGAATTTACTTTGAAAAATTGAAAATGAAAATGTTGGAATTTACTTGAAAAATTGAAAACAGTGAAAATGTTGGAATTCCTATAAAAACTTGAAAACAGTGAAAATGTTGGAATTTACTTTGAAAAATTGAAAACAGTGAAAATGTTGGAATTTACATTGAAAAATTGGAGTCAGAAAAAAAAATGTCTGACTTTGTCAGAAAAATTGAAAACAGTGAAAATGTTGGAATTTAATTTGGAAAACTCAAACCAGTGAAAATGTTGGAATTTACTTTGAAAAATTTGAAAATGTTGGAATTTACTTTGAAAAATTGAAAACAGTGAAAATGTTGGAATTTACTTTGAAAAATTGAAAACAGTGAAAATGTTGGAATTTAATTTGGAAACTCAAACCAGTGAAAATGTTGGAATTTACTTTGAAAAATTGAATATGTTGGAATTTACTTGAAAAATTTGAAAACAGTGAAAATGTTGGAATTTACTTTGAAAAATTGAAAAAAGTGAAAATGTTGACTTTAGTTTGAAAAATTGAAAACAGTGAAAATGTTGGAATTTACTTTGAAAAATTGAAAACAGTGCAAAATGTTGGAATTTACATTGAAAAATTGGAGTAAAGAAAAAAAATGTCTGACTTTGTCAGAAAAATTGAAAACAGTGAAAATGTTGGAATTTAGTTTGAAAAATTGAAAACAGTGAAAATGTTGGAATTTACTTTGAAAAATTGAAAACAGTGAAAATGTTGGAATTTACATTGAAAAATTGGAGTCAAAGAAAAAAAATGTCTGACTTTGTCAGAAAAATTGAAAACAGTGAAAATGTTGGAATTTCCTATAAAAAACTTGAAAACAGTGAAAATGTTGGAATTTACTTTGAAAAATTGAAAACAGTGAAAATGTTGGAATTTACTTTGAAAAATTGAAAACAGTGAAAATGTTGGAATTTAATTTGGAAACTCAAACCAGTGAAAATGTTGGAATTTACTTTGAAAAATTTGAAAATGTTGGAATTTACTTTGAAAAATTGAAAACAGTGAAAATGTTGGAACTTACATTGAAAAATTGGAGTCAAGAAAAAAAATGTCTGACTTTGTCAGAAAAATTGAAAACAGTGAAAATGTTGGAATTTACTTTGAAAAATTGAAAACAGTGAAAATGTTGGAATTTACATTGAAAAATTGGAGTCAAGAAAAAAAATGTCTGACTTTGTCAGAAAAATTGAAAAATTGAAAATGTTGGAATTTACTTTGAAAAATTGAAAACAGTGAAAATGTTGGAACTTACATTGAAAAATTGGAGTCAAGAAAAAAAATGTCTGACTTTGTCAGAAAAATTGAAAACAGTGAAAATGTTGGAATTTACTTTGAAAAATTGAAAACAGTGAAAATGTTGGAATTTACATTGAAAAATTGGAGTCAAGAAAAAAAATGTCTGACTTTGTCAGAAAAATTGAAAACAGTGAAAATGTTGGAATTTACTTTGAAAAATTGAAAACAGTGAAAATGTTTGGAATTTACTTTGAAAAATTAGATTCAGAAAAAAAAATGTCTGACTTTGTCAGAAAAATTGAAAACAGTGAAAATGTTGGAATTTAATTTGGAAACTCAAACCAGTGAAAATGTTGGAATTTACTTTGAAAAATTTAAAATGTTGGAATTTACATTTGAAAAATTGAAAACAGTGAAAATGTTGGAATTTACTTTGAAAAATTGAAAACAGTGAAAATGTTGGAATTTAATTTGGAAAACTCAAACCAGTGAAAATGTTGGAATTTACTTTGAAAAATTGAATATGTTGGAATTTACTTGAAAAATTGAAAACAGTGAAAATGTTGGAATTTACTATGAAAAAACTTGAAAACAGTGAAAATGTTGGAATTTACTTTGAAAAATTGAAAACAGTGAAAATGTTGGAATTTAATTTGGAAAACTCAAACAATTGAAAATGTTGGAATTTACTTTGAAAAATTTGAAATGTTGGAATTTACTTTGAAAAATTGAAAACAGTGAAAATGTTGGAATTTACTTTGAAAAATTGAAAACAGTGAAAATGTTGGAATTTAATTTGGAAACTCAAACCAGTGAAAATGTTGGAATTTACTTTGAAAAATTTAAAATGTTGGAATTTACTTTGAAAAATTGAAAACAGTGAAAATGTTGGAATTTAATTTGGAAAACTCAAACAGTGAAAATGTTGGAATTTACTTTGAAAAATTGAATATGTTGGAATTTACTTGAAAAATTTAAACAGTGAAAATGTTGGAATATCCTATAAAAAACTTGAAAACAGTGAAAATGTTGGAATTTACTTTGAAAAATTGAAAACAGTGAAAATGTTGGAATTTAATTTGGAAACTCAAACATTGAAAATGTTGGAATTTACTTTGAAAAATTTGAAATGTTGGAATTTACTTTGAAAAATTGAAAACAGTGAAAATGTTGGAATTTACTTTGAAAAATTGAAAACAGTGAAAATGTTGGAATTTAATTTGGAAACTCAAACCAGTGAAAATGTTGGAATTTACTTTGAAAAATTTAAAATGTTGGAATTTACTTTGAAAAATTGAAAACAGTGAAAATGTTGGAATTTACATTGAAAAATTGGAGTCAAGAAAAAAAATGTCTGACTTTGTCAGAAAAATTGAAAACAGTGAAAATGTTGGAATTTACTTTGAAAAATTGAAAACAGTGAAAATGTTGGAATTTACATAAACTTGAAAACAGTGAAAATGTTGGAATTTACTTTGAAAAATTGAAAACAGTGCAAAATGTTGGAATTTACATTGAAAAATTGGAGTAAAGAAAAAAAATGTCTGACTTTGTCAGAAAAATTGAAAACAGTGAAAATGTTGGAATTTACATTGAAAAATTGGAGTCAAGAAAAGAAATGTCTGACTTTGTCAGAAAAATTGAAAATGTTGGAATTTACTTTGAAAAATTGAAAACAGTGAAAATGTTGGAATTTACTTTGAAAAATTGAAAACAGTGAAAATGTTGGAATTTAATTTGGAAACTCAAACCATTGAAAATGTTGGAATTTACTTTGAAAAATTTGAAATGTTGGAATTTACTTTGAAAAATTGAAAACAGTGAAAATGTTGGAATTTACTTTGAAAAATTGAAAACAGTGAAAATGTTGGAATTTAATTTGGAAACTCAAACCAGTGAAAATGTTGGAATTTACTTTGAAAAATTGGAGTCAAGAAAAAAAATGTCTGACTTTGTCAGAAAAATTGAAAACAGTGAAAATGTTGGAACTTACATTGAAAAATTGGAGTCAAGAAAAAAAATGTCTGACTTTGTCAGAAAAATTGAAAACAGTGAAAATGTTGGAATTTACTTTGAAAAATTGAAAACAGTGAAAATGTTGGAATTTACATTGAAAAATTGGAGTCAAGAAAAAAAATGTCTGACTTTGTCAGAAAAATTGAAAACAGTGAAAATGTTGGAATTTACTTTGAAAAATTGAAAACAGTGAAAATGTTGGAATTTACTTTGAAAAATTGAAAACAGTGAAAATGTTGGAATTTACATTGAAAAATTGGAGTAAAGAAAAAAAATGTCTGACTTTGTCAGAAAAATTGAAAACAGTGAAAATGTTGGAATTTACTATGAAAAAACTTGAAAACAGTGAAAATGTTGGAATTTACTTTGAAAAATTGAAAACAGTGAAAATGTTGGAATTTACTTTGAAAAATTGAAAACAGTGAAAATGTTGGAATTTAATTTGGAAACTCAAACCAGTGAAAATGTTGGAATTTACTTTGAAAAATTGAAAATGTTGGAATTTACTTTGAAAAATTGAAAACAGTGAAAATGTTGGAATTTACATTGAAAAATTGGAGTCAAGAAAAAAAATGTCTGACTTTGTCAGAAAAATTGAAAACAGTGAAAATGTTGGAATTTACTTTGAAAAATTGAAAACAGTGAAAATGTTGGAATTTACATTGAAAAATTGGAGTCAAGAAAAAAAATGTCTGACTTTGTCAGAAAAATTGAAAACAGTGAAAATGTTGGAATTTACTTTGAAAAATTGAAAACAGTGAAAATGTTGGAATTTACATTGAAAAATTGGAGTCAAGAAAAAAAATGTCTGACTTTGTCAGAAAAATTGAAAACAGTGAAAATGTTGGAATTTACTTTGAAAAATTGAAAACAGTGAAAATGTTGGAATTTACTTTGAAAAATTGAAAACAGTGAAAATGTTGGAATTTACTTTGAAAAATTAGATTCAGAAAAAAAAATGTCTGACTTTGTCAGAAAAATTGAAAACAGTGAAAATGTTGGAATTTAATTTGGAAACTCAAACCAGTGAAAATGTTGGAATTTACTTTGAAAAATTTAAAATGTTGGAATTTACATTGAAAAATTGAAAACAGTGAAAATGTTGGAATTTACTTTGAAAAATTGAAAACAGTGAAAATGTTGGAATTTAATTTGGAAACTCAAACCAGTGAAAATGTTGGAATTTACTTTGAAAAATTGAATATGTTGGAATTTACTTGAAAAATTTAAACAGTGAAAATGTTGGAATATCCTATAAAAACTTGAAAACAGTGAAAATGTTGGAATTTACTTTGAAAAATTGAAAACAGTGAAAATGTTGGAATTTACATTGAAAAATTGGAGTCAAGAAAAAAAATGTCTGACTTTGTCAGAAAAATTGAAAACAGTGAAAATGTTGGAATTTACTATGAAAAAACTTGAAAACAGTGAAAATGTTGGAATTTACTTTGAAAAATTGAAAACAGTGAAAATGTTGGAATTTACTTTGAAAAATTAGATTCAGAAAAAAAAATGTCTGACTTTGTCAGAAAAATTGAAAACAGTGAAAATGTTGGAATTTAATTTGGAAACTCAAACCAGTGAAAATGTTGGAATTTACTTTGAAAAATTTAAAATGTTGGAATTTACTTTGAAAAATTGAAAATAGTGAAAATGTTGGAATTTACTTTGAAAATTGAAAACAGTGAAAATGTTGGAATTTAATTTGGAAACTCAAACCAGTGAAAATGTTGGAATTTACTTTGAAAAATTGAATATGTTGGAATTTACTTGAAAAATTTAAACAGTGAAAATGTTGGAATTTACTTTGAAAAATTGAAAAAAGTGAAAATGTTGACTTTAGTTTGAAAAATTGAAAAAAGTGAAAATGTTGGAATTTACTTTGAAAAATTGAAAACAGTGCAAATGTTGGAATTTACATTGAAAAATTGGAGTAAAGAAAAAAAATGTCTGACTTTGTCAGAAAAATTGAAAACAGTGAAAATGTTGGAATTTACATTGAAAAATTGGAGTCAAGAAAAAAATGTCTGACTTTGTCAGAAAAATTGAAAACAGTGAAAATGTTGGAATTTACTATGAAAAAATTGAAAACAGTGAAAATGTTGGAATTTCCTATGAAAAAACTTGAAAACAGTGAAAATGTTGGAATTTACTTTGAAAAATTGAAAACAGTGAAAATGTTGGAATTTACTTTGAAAAATTGAAAACAGTGAAAATGTTGGAATTTAATTTGGAAACTCAAACCAGTGAAAATGTTGGAATTTACTTTGAAAAATTTAAAATGTTGGAATTTACTTTGAAAAATTGAAAACAGTGAAAATGTTGGAACTTACATTGAAAAATTGGAGTCAAGAAAAAAAATGTCTGACTTTGTCAGAAAAATTGAAAACAGTGAAAATGTTGGAATTTACTTTGAAAAATTGAAAACAGTGAAAATGTTGGAATTTACATTGAAAAATTGGAGTCAAGAAAAAAAATGTCTGACTTTGTCAGAAAAATTGAAAAATTGAAAATGTTGGAATTTACTTTGAAAAATTGAAAACAGTGAAAATGTTGGAACTTACATTGAAAAATTGGAGTCAAGAAAAAAAATGTCTGACTTTGTCAGAAAAATTGAAAACAGTGAAAATGTTGGAATTTACTTTGAAAAATTGAAAACAGTGAAAATGTTGGAATTTACATTGAAAAATTGGAGTCAAGAAAAAAAATGTCTGACTTTGTCAGAAAAATTGAAAACAGTGAAAATGTTGGAATTTACTTTGAAAAATTGAAAACAGTGAAAATTTTGGAATTTACTTTGAAAAATTAGATTCAGAAAAAAAAATGTCTGACTTTGTCAGAAAAATTGAAAACAGTGAAAATGTTGGAATTTAATTTGGAAACTCAAACCAGTGAAAATGTTGGAATTTACTTTGAAAAATTTAAAATGTTGGAATTTACATTGAAAAATTGAAAACAGTGAAAATGTTGGAATTTACTTTGAAAAATTGAAAACAGTGAAAATGTTGGAATTTAATTTGGAAACTCAAACCAGTGAAAATGTTGGAATTTACTTTGAAAAATTGAATATGTTGGAATTTACTTGAAAAATTTAAACAGTGAAAATGTTGGAATATCCTATAAACAACTTGAAAACAGTGAAAATGTTGGAATTTACTTTGAAAAATTGAAAACAGTGAAAATGTTGGAATTTAATTTGGAAACTCAAACAATGAAAATGTTGGAATTTACTTTGAAAAATTTGAAAATGTTGGAATTTACTTTGAAAAATTGAAAACAGTGAAAATGTTGGAATTTACTTTGAAAAATTGAAAACAGTGAAAATGTTGGAATTTAATTTGGAAACTCAAACCAGTGAAAATGTTGGAATTTACTTTGAAAAATTTAAAATGTTGGAATTTACTTTGAAAAATTGAAAACAGTGAAAATGTTGGAATTTAATTTGGAAACTCAAACCAGTGAAAATGTTGGAATTTACTTTGAAAAATTGAATATGTTGGAATTTACTTGAAAAATTTAAACAGTGAAAATGTTGGAATATCCTATAAACAACTTGAAAACAGTGAAAATGTTGGAATTTACTTTGAAAAATTGAAAACAGTGAAAATGTTGGAATTTAATTTGGAAACTCAAACAATTGAAAATGTTGGAATTTACTTTGAAAAATTTGAAATGTTGGAATTTACTTTGAAAAATTGAAAACAGTGAAAATGTTGGAATTTACTTTGAAAAATTGAAAACAGTGAAAATGTTGGAATTTAATTTGGAAACTCAAACCAGTGAAAATGTTGGAATTTACTTTGAAAAATTTAAAATGTTGGAATTTACTTTGAAAAATTGAAAACAGTGAAAATGTTGGAACTTCCATTGAAAAATTGGAGTCAAGAAAAAAAATGTCTGACTTTGTCAGAAAAATTGAAAACAGTGAAAATGTTGGAATTTACTTTGAAAAATTGAAAACAGTGAAAATGTTGGAATTTACATAAACTTGAAAACAGTGAAAATGTTGGAATTTACTTTGAAAAATTGAAAACAGTGCAAATGTTGGAATTTACATTGAAAAATTGGAGTAAAGAAAAAAAATGTCTGACTTTGTCAGAAAAATTGAAAACAGTGACAATGTTGGAATTTACATTGAAAAATTGGAGTCAAGAAAAGAAATGTCTGACTTTGTCAGAAAAATTGAAAATGTTGGAATTTACTTTGACAAATTGAAAACAGTGAAAATGTTGGAATTTACTTTGAAAAATTGAAAACAGTGAAAATGTTGGAATTTAATTTGGAAACTCAAACCATTGAAAATGTTGGAATTTACTTTGAAAAATTTGAAATGTTGGAATTTACTTTGAATAATTGAAAACAGTGAAAATGTTGGAATTTACTTTGAAAAATTGAAAACAGTGAAAATGTTGGAATTTAATTTGGAAACTCAAACCAGTGAAAATGTTGGAATTTACTTTGAAAAATTGGAGTCAAGAAAAAAAATGTCTGACTTTGTCAGAAAAATTGAAAACAGTGAAAATGTTGGAACTTACATTGAAAAATTGGAGTCAAGAAAAAAAATGTCTGACTTTGTCAGAAAAATTGAAAACAGTGAAAATGTTGGAATTTACTTTGAAAAATTGAAAACAGTGAAAATGTTGGAATTTACATTGAAAAATTGGAGTCAAGAAAAAAAATGTCTGACTTTGTCAGAAAAATTGAAAACAGTGAAAATGTTGGAATTTACTTTGAAAAATTGAAAACAGTGAAAATGTTGGAATTTACTTTGAAAAATTAGATTCAGAAAAAAAAATGTCTGACTTTGTCAGAAAAATTGAAAACAGTGAAAATGTTGGAATTTAATTTGGAAACTCAAACCAGTGAAAATGTTGGAATTTACTTTGAAAAATTGAATATGTTGGAATTTACTTGAAAAATTTAAACAGTGAAAATGTTGGAATATCCTATAAAAAACTTGAAAACAGTGAAAATGTTGGAATTTACTTTGAAAAATTGAAAACAGTGAAAATGTTGGAATTTACTTTGAAAAATTAGATTCAGAAAAAAAAATGTCTGACTTTGTCAGAAAAATTGAAAACAGTGAAAATGTTGGAATTTAATTTGGAAACTCAAACCAGTGAAAATGTTGGAATTTACTTTGAAAAATTTAAAATGTTGGAATTTACTTTGAAAAATTGAAAATAGTGAAAATGTTGGAATTTACTTTGAAAATTGAAAACAGTGAAAATGTTGGAATTTGATTTGGAAACTCAAACCAGTGAAAATGTTGGAATTTACTTTGAAAAATTGAATATGTTGTAATTTACTTGAAAAATTTAAACAGTGAAAATGTTGGAATTTCCTATAAAAAACTTGAAAACAGTGAAAATGTTGGAATTTACTTTGAAAAATTGAAAAAAGTGAAAATGTTGACTTTAGTTTGAAAAATTGAAAAAAGTAAAGAAGTAAAGAAAAAAAATGTCTGACTTTGTCAGAAAAATTGAAAACAGTGAAAATGTTGGAATTTACATTGAAAAATTGGAGTCAAGAAAAAAAATGTCTGACTTTGTCAGAAAAATTGAAAACATTGAAAATGTTGGAATTTCCTATAAAAAACTTGAAAACAGTGAAAATGTTGGAATTTACTTTGAAAATTAGAAAACAGTGACAATGTTGGAATTTACTTTGAAAAATTGAAAATGTAGGAATTTACTTTGAAGTTTTAAACAGTGAAAATGTTGGAATATACTTTGAAAAATTCAAAACAGTGAACATTTGTGACTTTCCTATAAAAAACTTGAAAAACAGTGAAAATGTTGGAATTAACCTTGAAAAATTGAAAACAGTGAAAATGTTGGAATTTAATTTGGAAATTCAAACCAGTGAAAAGGTTGGAATTTACTTTGAAAAATTCTAAACAGTGAAATTTATGACTTTCCTATAAAAAACTTGAAAAACAGTGAAATTTATGACTTTCCTATAAAAAACTTGAAAAACAGTGAAAATGTTGGAATTTACTTTGAAATTTTAAACTGTGAAAATGTTGGAATTTACTTTGAAAAATTTAAAAGAGTCAAATTTCTGACTTTCCTATAAAAAACTTGAAAACAGTGAAAATGTTAGAATTTACTTAGAAAAATTGAAAACAGTGAAAATGTTGGAATTTACTTTGAAAAAATGAAAACAGTGAAAATGTTGGAATATCCTATAAACAACTTGAAAACAGTGAAAATGTTGGAATTTACTTTGAAAAATTGAAAACAGTGAAAATGTTGGAATTTAATTTGGAAACTCAAACAATTGAAAATGTTGGAATTTACTTTGAAAAATTTGAAATGTTGGAATTTACTTTGAAAAATTGAAAACAGTGAAAATGTTGGAATTTACTTTGAAAAATTGAAAACAGTGAAAATGTTGGAATTTAATTTGGAAACTCAAACCAGTGAAAATGTTGGAATTTACTTTGAAAAATTTAAAATGTTGGAATTTACTTTGAAAAATTGAAAACAGTGAAAATGTTGGAACTTCCATTGAAAAATTGGAGTCAAGAAAAAAAATGTCTGACTTTGTCAGAAAAATTGAAAACAGTGAAAATGTTGGAATTTACTTTGAAAAATTGAAAACAGTGAAAATGTTGGAATTTACATAAACTTGAAAACAGTGAAAATGTTGGAATTTACTTTGAAAAATTGAAAACAGTGCAAATGTTGGAATTTACATTGAAAAATTGGAGTAAAGAAAAAAAATGTCTGACTTTGTCAGAAAAATTGAAAACAGTGACAATGTTGGAATTTACATTGAAAAATTGGAGTCAAGAAAAGAAATGTCTGACTTTGTCAGAAAAATTGAAAATGTTGGAATTTACTTTGACAAATTGAAAACAGTGAAAATGTTGGAATTTACTTTGAAAAATTGAAAACAGTGAAAATGTTGGAATTTAATTTGGAAACTCAAACCATTGAAAATGTTGGAATTTACTTTGAAAAATTTGAAATGTTGGAATTTACTTTGAATAATTGAAAACAGTGAAAATGTTGGAATTTACTTTGAAAAATTGAAAACAGTGAAAATGTTGGAATTTAATTTGGAAACTCAAACCAGTGAAAATGTTGGAATTTACTTTGAAAAATTGGAGTCAAGAAAAAAAATGTCTGACTTTGTCAGAAAAATTGAAAACAGTGAAAATGTTGGAACTTACATTGAAAAATTGGAGTCAAGAAAAAAAATGTCTGACTTTGTCAGAAAAATTGAAAACAGTGAAAATGTTGGAATTTACTTTGAAAAATTGAAAACAGTGAAAATGTTGGAATTTACATTGAAAAATTGGAGTCAAGAAAAAAAATGTCTGACTTTGTCAGAAAAATTGAAAACAGTGAAAATGTTGGAATTTACTTTGAAAAATTGAAAACAGTGAAAATGTTGGAATTTACTTTGAAAAATTAGATTCAGAAAAAAAAATGTCTGACTTTGTCAGAAAAATTGAAAACAGTGAAAATGTTGGAATTTAATTTGGAAACTCAAACCAGTGAAAATGTTGGAATTTACTTTGAAAAATTGAATATGTTGGAATTTACTTGAAAAATTTAAACAGTGAAAATGTTGGAATATCCTATAAAAAACTTGAAAACAGTGAAAATGTTGGAATTTACTTTGAAAAATTGAAAACAGTGAAAATGTTGGAATTTACTTTGAAAAATTAGATTCAGAAAAAAAAATGTCTGACTTTGTCAGAAAAATTGAAAACAGTGAAAATGTTGGAATTTAATTTGGAAACTCAAACCAGTGAAAATGTTGGAATTTACTTTGAAAAATTTAAAATGTTGGAATTTACTTTGAAAAATTGAAAATAGTGAAAATGTTGGAATTTACTTTGAAAATTGAAAACAGTGAAAATGTTGGAATTTAATTTGGAAACTCAAACCAGTGAAAATGTTGGAATTTACTTTGAAAAATTGAATATGTTGGAATTTACTTGAAAAATTTAAACAGTGAAAATGTTGGAATTTACTTTGAAAAATTGAAAAAAGTGAAAATGTTGACTTTAGTTTGAAAAATTGAAAAAAGTGAAAATGTTGGAATTTACTTTGAAAAATTGAAAACAGTGCAAATGTTGGAATTTACATTGAAAAATTGGAGTAAAGAAAAAAAATGTCTGACTTTGTCAGAAAAATTGAAAACAGTGAAAATGTTGACTTTAGTTTGAAAAATTGAAAACAGTGAAAATGTTGGAATTTACTTTGAAAAATTGAAAACAGTGAAAATGTTGGAATTTACATTGAAAAATTGGAGTAAAGAAAAAAAATGTCTGACTTTGTCAGAAAAATTGAAAACAGTGAAAATGTTGGAATTTCCTATAAAAAACTTGAAAACAGTGAAAATGTTGGAATTTACTTTGAAAAATTGAAAACAGTGAAAATGTTGGAATTTACTTTGAAAAATTGAAAACAGTGAAAATGTTGGAATTTAATTTGGAAACTCAAACCAGTGAAAATGTTGGAATTTACTTTGAAAAATTGAAAATGTTGGAATTTACTTTGAAAAATTGAAAACAGTGAAAATGTTGGAACTTTACATTGAAAAATTGGAGTCAAGAAAAAAAATGTCTGACTTTGTCAGAAAAATTGAAAACAGTGAAAATGTTGGAATTTACTTTGAAAAATTGAAAACAGTGAAAATGTTGGAATTTACATTGAAAAATTGGAGTCAAGAAAAAAAATGTCTGACTTTGTCAGAAAAATTGAAAAAGTGAAAATGTTGGAATTTACTTTGAAAAATTGAAAACAGTGAAAATGTTGGAATTTACATTGAAAAATTGGAGTCAAGAAAAAAAATGTCTGACTTTGTCAGAAAAATTGAAAACAGTGAAAATGTTGGAATTTACTTTGAAAAATTGAAAACAGTGAAAAATGTTGGAATTTACTTTGAAAAATTGAAAACAGTGAAAATGTTTGGAATTTACTTTGAAAAATTAGATTCAGAAAAAAAAATGTCTGACTTTGTCAGAAAAATTGAAAACAGTGAAAATGTTGGAATTTAATTTGGAAAACTCAAACCAGTGAAAATGTTGGAATTTACTTTGAAAAATTTAAAATGTTGGAATTTACATTGAAAAATTGAAAACAGTGAAAATGTTGGAATTTACTTTGAAAAATTGAAAACAGTGAAAATGTTGGAATTTAATTTGGAAACTCAAACCAGTGAAAATGTTGGAATTTACTTTGAAAAATTGAATATGTTGTAATTTACTTGAAAAATTTGAAAACAGTGAAAATGTTGGAATATCCTATAAAAACTTGAAAACAGTGAAAATGTTGGAATTTACTTTGAAAAATTGAAAACAGTGAAAATGTTGGAATTTACATTGAAAAATTGGAGTCAAGAAAAAAAATGTCTGACTTTGTCAGAAAAATTGAAAACAGTGAAAATGTTGGAATTTCCTATAAAAAACTTGAAAACAGTGAAAATGTTGGAATTTACTTTGAAAAATTGAAAACAGTGAAAATGTTGGAATTTACTTTGAAAAATTAGATTCAGAAAAAAAAATGTCTGACTTTGTCAGAAAAATTGAAAACAGTGAAAATGTTGGAATTTAATTTGGAAACTCAAACCAGTGAAAATGTTGGAATTTACTTTGAAAAATTTAAAATGTTGGAATTTACTTTGAAAAATTGAAAATAGTGAAAATGTTGGAATTTACTTTGAAAATTGAAAACAGTGAAAATGTTGGAATTTAATTTGGAAACTCAAACCAGTGAAAATGTTGGAATTTACTTTGAAAAATTGAATATGTTGGAATTTACTTGAAAAATTTAAACAGTGAAAATGTTGGAATTTACTTTGAAAAATTGAAAAAAGTGAAAATGTTGACTTTAGTTTGAAAAATTGAAAACAGTGAAAATGTTGGAATTTACTTTGAAAAATTGAAAACAGTGAAAATGTTGGAATTTACATTGAAAAATTGGAGTCAAGAAAAAAAATGTCTGACTTTGTCAGAAAAATTGAAAACAGTGAAAATGTTGAATTTAGTTTGAAAAATTGAAAACAGTGAAAATGTTGGAATTTACTTTGAAAAATTGAAAACAGTGAAAATGTTGGAATTTACATTGAAAAATTGGAGTAAAGAAAAAAAATGTCTGACTTTGTCAGAAAAATTGAAAACAGTGAAAATGTTGGAATTTCCTATAAAAAACTTGAAAACAGTGAAAATGTTGGAATTTACTTTGAAAAATTGAAAACAGTGAAAATGTTGGAATTTACTTTGAAAAATTGAAAACAGTGAAAATGTTGGAATTTAATTTGGAAACTCAAACCAGTGAAAATGTTGGAATTTACTTTGAAAAATTTAAAATGTTGGAATTTACTTTGAAAAATTGAAAACAGTGAAAATGTTGGAATTTACATTGAAAAATTGGAGTCAAGAAAAAAAATGTCTGACTTTGTCAGAAAAATTGAAAACAGTGAAAATGTTGGAATTTACTTTGAAAAATTGAAAACAGTGAAAATGTTGGAATTTACATTGAAAAATTGGAGTCAAGAAAAAAAATGTCTGACTTTGTCAGAAAAATTGAAAAATTGAAAATGTTGGAATTTACTTTGAAAAATTGAAAACAGTGAAAATGTTGGAACTTACATTGAAAAATTGGAGTCAAGAAAAAAAATGTCTGACTTTGTCAGAAAAATTGAAAACAGTGAAAATGTTGGAATTTACTTTGAAAAATTGAAAACAGTGAAAATGTTGGAATTTACATTGAAAAATTGGAGTCAGAAAAAAAATGTCTGACTTTGTCAGAAAAATTGAAAACAGTGAAAATGTTGGAATTTACTTTGAAAAATTGAAAACAGTGAAAATGTTGGAATTTACTTTGAAAAATTAGATTCAGAAAAAAAAATGTCTGACTTTGTCAGAAAAATTGAAAACAGTGAAAATGTTGGAATTTAATTTGGAAACTCAAACCAGTGAAAATGTTGGAATTTACTTTGAAAAATTTAAAATGTTGGAATTTACATTGAAAAATTGAAAACAGTGAAAATGTTGGAATTTACTTTGAAAAATTGAAAACAGTGAAAATGTTGGAATTTAATTTGGAAACTCAAACCAGTGAAAATGTTGGAATTTACTTTGAAAAATTGAATATGTTGGAATTTACTTGAAAAATTTAAACAGTGAAAATGTTGGAATATCCTATAAACAACTTGAAAACAGTGAAAATGTTGGAATTTACTTTGAAAAATTGAAAACAGTGAAAATGTTGGAATTTAATTTGGAAACTCAAACAATTGAAAATGTTGGAATTTACTTTGAAAAATTTGAAATGTTGGAATTTACTTTGAAAAATTGAAAACAGTGAAAATGTTGGAATTTACTTTGAAAAATTGAAAACAGTGAAAATGTTGGAATTTAATTTGGAAACTCAAACCAGTGAAAATGTTGGAATTTACTTTGAAAAATTTAAAATGTTGGAATTTACTTTGAAAAATTGAAAACAGTGAAAATGTTGGAACTTCCATTGAAAAATTGGAGTCAAGAAAAAAAATGTCTGACTTTGTCAGAAAAATTGAAAACAGTGAAAATGTTGGAATTTACTTTGAAAAATTGAAAACAGTGAAAATGTTGGAATTTACATAAACTTGAAAACAGTGAAAATGTTGGAATTTACTTTGAAAAATTGAAAACAGTGCAAATGTTGGAATTTACATTGAAAAATTGGAGTAAAGAAAAAAAATGTCTGACTTTGTCAGAAAAATTGAAAACAGTGACAATGTTGGAATTTACATTGAAAAATTGGAGTCAAGAAAAGAAATGTCTGACTTTGTCAGAAAAATTGAAAATGTTGGAATTTACTTTGAAAAATTGAAAACAGTGAAAATGTTGGAATTTACTTTGAAAAATTGAAAACAGTGAAAATGTTGGAATTTAATTTGGAAACTCAAACCATTGAAAATGTTGGAATTTACTTTGAAAAATTTGAAATGTTGGAATTTACTTTGAATAATTGAAAACAGTGAAAATGTTGGAATTTACTTTGAAAAATTGAAAACAGTGAAAATGTTGGAATTTAATTTGGAAACTCAAACCAGTGAAAATGTTGGAATTTACTTTGAAAAATTGGAGTCAAGAAAAAAAATGTCTGACTTTGTCAGAAAAATTGAAAACAGTGAAAATGTTGGAACTTACATTGAAAAATTGGAGTCAAGAAAAAAAATGTCTGACTTTGTCAGAAAAATTGAAAACAGTGAAAATGTTGGAATTTACTTTGAAAAATTGAAAACAGTGAAAATGTTGGAATTTACATTGAAAAATTGGAGTCAAGAAAAAAAATGTCTGACTTTGTCAGAAAAATTGAAAACAGTGAAAATGTTGGAATTTACTTTGAAAAATTGAAAACAGTGAAAATGTTGGAATTTACTTTGAAAAATTAGATTCAGAAAAAAAAATGTCTGACTTTGTCAGAAAAATTGAAAACAGTGAAAATGTTGGAATTTAATTTGGAAACTCAAACCAGTGAAAATGTTGGAATTTACTTTGAAAAATTGAATATGTTGGAATTTACTTGAAAAATTTAAACAGTGAAAATGTTGGAATATCCTATAAAAAACTTGAAAACAGTGAAAATGTTGGAATTTACTTTGAAAAATTGAAAACAGTGAAAATGTTGGAATTTACTTTGAAAAATTAGATTCAGAAAAAAAAATGTCTGACTTTGTCAGAAAAATTGAAAACAGTGAAAATGTTGGAATTTAATTTGGAAACTCAAACCAGTGAAAATGTTGGAATTTACTTTGAAAAATTTAAAATGTTGGAATTTACTTTGAAAAATTGAAAATAGTGAAAATGTTGGAATTTACTTTGAAAATTGAAAACAGTGAAAATGTTGGAATTTGATTTGGAAACTCAAACCAGTGAAAATGTTGGAATTTACTTTGAAAAATTGAATATGTTGTAATTTACTTGAAAAATTTAAACAGTGAAAATGTTGGAATTTCCTATAAAAAACTTGAAAACAGTGAAAATGTTGGAATTTACTTTGAAAAATTGAAAAAAGTGAAAATGTTGACTTTAGTTTGAAAAATTGAAAAAAGTAAAGAAGTAAAGAAAAAAAATGTCTGACTTTGTCAGAAAAATTGAAAACAGTGAAAATGTTGGAATTTACATTGAAAAATTGGAGTCAAGAAAAAAAATGTCTGACTTTGTCAGAAAAATTGAAAACATTGAAAATGTTGGAATTTCCTATAAAAAACTTGAAAACAGTGAAAATGTTGGAATTTACTTTGAAAATTAGAAAACAGTGACAATGTTGGAATTTACTTTGAAAAATTGAAAATGTAGGAATTTACTTTGAAGTTTTAAACAGTGAAAATGTTGGAATATACTTTGAAAAATTCAAAACAGTGAACATTTGTGACTTTCCTATAAAAAACTTGAAAAACAGTGAAAATGTTGGAATTAACCTTGAAAAATTGAAAACAGTGAAAATGTTGGAATTTAATTTGGAAATTCAAACCAGTGAAAAGGTTGGAATTTACTTTGAAAAATTCTAAACAGTGAAATTTATGACTTTCCTATAAAAAACTTGAAAAACAGTGAAATTTATGACTTTCCTATAAAAAACTTGAAAAACAGTGAAAATGTTGGAATTTACTTTGAAATTTTAAACTGTGAAAATGTTGGAATTTACTTTGAAAAATTTAAAAGAGTCAAATTTCTGACTTTCCTATAAAAAACTTGAAAACAGTGAAAATGTTAGAATTTACTTAGAAAAATTGAAAACAGTGAAAATGTTGGAATTTACTTTGAAAAAATGAAAACAGTGAAAATGTTGGAATTAACTTTGAAAAATAGAAAACAGTGAAAATGTTGGAATTAACTTTGAAAAAATGAAAACAGTGAAAATGTTGGAATTTAATTTGGAAATTCAAACCAGTTAATATGTTGGAATTTACTTTTAATAATTGAAAAATTGAAAATGTTGGAATTTACTTTTAAAAATTGAAAACAGTGAAAATGTTGGAATTTACTTTGAAAAATTGAAAACAGTGAAAATGTTGGAATTTACTTTGAAAAACTAAAGTCAGACATAAAAATGTCTGACTTTGTCTTTGAAAATTAGAAAACAGTGGCAATTTTGGAATTTACTTTGAAAAATTGAAAATGTTGGAATTTACATTGAAGTTTTAAACAGTGAAAATGTTGGAATATACTATTTGTGACTTTCCTAAAACCAGTGAAAATGTTGGAATTTACTTTTAAAAATTGAAAACAGTGAAAATGTTGGAATTTTATTTGGAAATTCAAACCAGTGAAAATGTTGGAATTTACTTTTAACCCTTGTGTTGTCTCTGCTTCCACATGCTGTTGGCTCTGAGGGTTCAGGTAGCGATTTGACTAATGCTTGTTGCGATGCCCTGATTCAAACACACAGACGCACGTGCACACGCACAGCCCACAACACATCAGCACCCGCGCAAAGGGCAATAGAAAAGCGAACAGTCGATGACATTGCAGATGTATTTGTCACACCCGCTCCAAGTTGCGCACCGGTGTGACCTAGGACCACTGGCGTTGCGGAGTCTCTTCGGCGTGGGTCTCTGCTGCCAGTGTCGTGTACTCGAGCCTGTTCTTGCTTGGTGATGAGAAGAAGAAGAAGGAGAAGAAGGAGAAGGGGAAGAAAAACCAGACTCTTGCGCAGTAATAATAATAAAAAAGAAACTAATTTGTATTATTTCTCTTATAGCTGAACGACACACGCAAAGACGTAGGGCCGGTGTGTCGAGGGCCCTGTTGCTTGTCGGTCGGGGTCTGTGAAGAAGAAGAAGAAGAAGAAGAAGAAGAAGAAGAAGAAGAAGAAGAAGAAGAAGAAGAAGAAGAAGAAGAAGAAGAAGAAGAAGAAGAAGAAGAAGAAGAAGAAGAAGAAGAAGAAGAAGAATTCTTTGACTTTTGAATAACTTTATTTAAGTTACATTTTCAAAAATAAATCCTTAATTATTCTAAAATTATGTGTAACAGAAAATGTTAAAAAACATTCCAGGCACACACACATCATACACCAACGATAAAATTACCAGATGTTCTGTTAAAATTTTAAAACCAGAGACTGGTTGTCACCCAGTGAGCAAAGGACCTGTCCCACCCCCCACACAGCCCTGAAACCATCCAGATTGTCCGTGAGTGTAAAAAACGCATGTTCCACTCAGGCAGAGCAGTGGATCTGTGCAACCTCCCCCAGACATTTTTTTTTCTACTGACCCAGATTGCTAACTTGGCATTAGAGAAGATAAAATTCATTAAAACCATACTGTGTTTTTTTCTTGCAACGTACTTCGGTCCAAAAACAAAGAGTGGCAGCGAGAATACCTCTCCTAAACCCCCCACCCACTCCTGCAGTTGTTTAAAAATGTCAGCTAACCTGAGGCATGACACTACTAAATGCTCCAGGGTCTCTGGCAGTGCGCAGAAAGGACCAGTTCTTGGGTCCAGGTGAGCTCTGTAACTGTTTGTAGCTAGAGCTCCGTGTATAATTCTCCACTGGATGTCTCCCATCCGTTTCTCCACAGGAGGTTTATACAGGACCCGCCAGCTGCCACTAGGGGAATAGTCTGAGCCAAACACCTCCGTCCATTTCGACTCCCTGACTCCTTCCAGAGAACGACAGTTCAGGACCTTTACACAGCTGCAGTACAGCTGTTTCCCTGCAGAGGTGTTGAAAGGCCCCAGAGCTGGAGTCCTGAGGGTTAGAAGTGTGCCGCTCTCTTCTCTCCACTCCCCCACAGCAGGATTCACATCAAGGACAGGGAAACTGTATTGCTGGGTTCTTGTCCACTGGTCCGCCTGGCTTTGGCTCTGGGCGAAGGTCCGAAGAGGCTGGGGCAGTGACTGCCACACCTCGTCCACGAGGCTCCGCAGCATCCTGGTAGATCTTATCCCCGTCACCGCCGCCAGCCTCTCCAGTGATGTCCTTGTAAGGTGGCCCAGCTTCCCTATTCCGGCCTCCCTGAACTTGTTTTGAACTGTAGTTGATGAGGATGTGGATGTTAGGACCAGGAAACCATTGTTGAAAAGTGGCTCCTCAAAGAGCCACATCCCAGGCGTGGGGTCAGGAACCCTCGTGAAGGTGAGAGTCCTCCAGGCCTCTAATACTGATGTATAGAAAATACTGAGCCCAGTCAGTCTGTGCAGAGGAGAGTTTAACAGGAACAGTTGTTTGTCGTACCCGAGGCCCCCGGCTCTCCAGAGCAGCAGGCGGGCCACAGCCGACCAGCACCGTGTGGAGCCGTACAGCAGCCTCTGGGCGGCCTGCAGTCTGAAAGCCGCAGTCCTGGAGATGATGTGTGTCAGTCCATGGCCCCCCTCTGCCACAGGGAGGTACAGCACAGACGCCCGCACCCAGTGATGGCCCGACCAGAAGAAGTCCACCAGCAGCTTCTGCAGTTGTTCCAGGAGTCCCGGTGGAGGAATAATCACCAGGGGTCTCATTTATAAAGGATTGCGTAGGATTCTTACTAAAAGTGTGCGTACGCACAAATGCCGGAATTGGCGGACGCCTAAGCAAGTTCCGATTTATAAAACCGTGCGCATGCACACCTGAACGCAATGTTCGACTCATAAGTCCCAGTCCACCTGGATACGTTCGTACGTGGATCTGCCTCCAAATCCTCTCTCCACACGCCCACTTTCAACCATAAATGACCAATGCAAAGCAAGGTGTGAATCCGGAAGCATATAAATTTAACTGATGATCGATTGATTTGTACGGGAAATCAAGGAGGGTCAGAAGAAAACCAAGAAACGGAACTACACAGACGCAGAAATTGAGGTGCTTTTAAATGAGGTAGAGTTGCGGAAAAACATTTTGTTTGGAAGCCACAGCGCCGGTGTCACAAATAAACGCAAATCTACAGAGTGTTACTTCTGCTGTAAATGAAGCTGGTTCGACTGAGAGGACGGTGGCAGAAATAAAAAAAAAGTGGTCCGATTTCAAAGTGGAGACAAAGCGGAGAATCTCTTCACACCGCCAGAGCGTGTCGGCTACTGGTGGGGGCCAGGGCACACCCGAGCTTACCCCAGTGGAGATGAGGATGGCCTCAATTCGCGGGGAAACATGTCTCGGTGGCATTGTGTCTGAGAGGGAAGGTGACACCGACATGGCAGAAATTTCACAGGTAATGCACAATTTTTTTTTATTCAATTAGGAATAACACTAGTGTTTAAGTAAGATTATTATGTTTGTTCCTCCAGTGTCGATGGGGGCAGTAGCTGGAGAGGATGCGCCGGGCTCCGAAGCGCCGGGCTCCGAAGCCCCCAGGGAGGAGGCAGCTGCAGAGCGGCAGCCAGTCCCCGGCCCCAGTGCGTCCCGTGCGCATGGCACCTCAGGGCGCGTGCTGACGGATGCTGTGCTGCAGACACAGAGGGAGACAATAACTGCAATTAACTGTGTAGCAGAGGAGCTCAAGGAAATAAAAATGGTGTTATCAGACATTTCCACTTCATTAAAAGAACTCGTTAAAAAGTGAACCTTTGTATTTGCTTGTATTTTCACAAACGCCGCATCACATCCTCTCTTATCCAGGCACCCATGTGGAAGGCTTCTTGTCGGGGAGGGGGCAGCTGGACAGGGCCATCATTTTGTGGGGGGGGGGTTGAGGTGAAGATTAAGAGGAGGACCAACTCTTTGGTAAATGTTGTGCAGAACTGCACATGCACTTATTATTTTGCACACTTTTGGGGGGGTGTACAGTAGCCTGCCACCTGAGGCATCAAGGCACCGCCATCGGCATTTCAGTAGTCCGATGGCACACTCCACTACTGAGCGCGTTCGTGTGTGTGCCTCATTATAGTGCGCTTCCTCTGCGCTCTGGGGGTTTGGGAATGGAGTGAGGAGCCAGCGCCTGAGGGGATAGCCACTGTCACCTGCAGGTAATAATGGAGAATCATTATACAACAGGGTTAAAAGGTAACATTTAACTTACCAAGAAGCCAGCCATCACGCACTGCACCTGCCTGCAATCTTCTCCCCACACTGCTATGTGCCAGGATGAACGAATCATGTGTAGAGCCAGGCCATCGTGCCACAACATTGGTCAGGACCAAGTTTGAGTCGCATATGATTGGAACATTTATTGTGTGCACGTGTTTTCTGTTTACGTAAACGTACTCGTTCTCTGATGGAGCCCTTATAGCAATATGAGTGCAGTCAATTACTCCGATTACATTAGGGAAACCGGACAGTGCTGCAAATTGCCTTTTAATGTTGGCCTGTTCTCCCACAGTGTAAGGGAACTGGATGTATCGAGCAGTTAATTGAATAATGCCATCCAAAACTGCAGACATCACACAACTCAGGGATGACTGTGATATCCCCGACCTATACAATTTAACAGTTATATTATTCTCAAAAGGGGCTTTGGCGGAAAGAAAAATATCACATATTTTCGATCATATCAAACACATACCTGTCGGCTAATTCCCGCTGATAGGAGCCGGTTGCCAGAAACCCCAGAGTCGTTAATATTTGCGTTGGCACCGGGATGGGACGGTTACGTCTTGTCGATCTCTCTAATGCTGGACCCAGCTCAGCACATAGATCCAAGAGCACAGCTCTCGGGAATCTAAATCGGCTCATTAGCCAGTCATCATCATGGGCCAGGAGATCTGTGTGGTCCCTAAATACACGATCCATCCTAATTCGCCCGTTCGCATGGTCTTCTAATAGAGCGAGTGCATCCATCATCCATCATCCATCATTACGCACGACGGTGACGGCAGTATTTATAGGTTAACCTCAATCTGACAAATTGATCACACCTTGCCAAGTTCAGCTATGCGCTCTGTGCGCCTGGGGCACAATCATGTCCACTTCAGCGATTTTATACACAAAAATATATAATAATTAAAATAGTAAACTGCAGTGATACTTAACCATGAAACTAGGGCTGCCACTAACGACTATTTTTCTATCGAATAATCTCTCGACTACTTTACCTATGCGTCGATTAGTCTAAACGACTCATTTTCCGCCAAAAAAATCTAATTGATAATTTCATTTCATTTCCAAAGCGCCGCGCTACCGCGCGCAGCGCCAAGGAAAGCCCGTCGCCTCCTATCCACCCCTGTCAAACCTGTGTGCGGTTCACATGGGCTGCTATGAGTCTCGCGCCCTGCACCGATGGTTTCCGCGTCGAGTCTGTCTAGTTCGCTTAATAATGTGCGTGAGACAGACTGTGTACTAATGTTGACATCTTTATTCGGGTCCTCACTTCCGTGTCTGACCCCGCCCCCCACATTCATTGCCTCCTCCTATTGGTCCACAACCTACCAACATAGGGGCTTACTATTAGCTAAACATACGTGTCAATCAACTGTTGTGAACAACATTGAATGATACCACAAGCTTTTTTTTTCGCTCGCCGCAAGCGTATCGCGCCAGGAAACACACTGGAAAATGTGTGTTTCCTGGCGCGATACAGGGGGGGGGGTACAGTAAATTACACGGGTTACATACAACAAGAAGCGGAGAAAGCTGAATCGTTGGCTGACCGGCGCTGAGAAATGCGCGTCCCGTGTGAACAGCTGGGAGCCTGCCCACGCTGCAGCGGTGCAGCGCTTCGGCGTCCGGTGTAAACCCGGCGTATAGTGATTTCGAAGAAGAACATTTGTTATAATGAATTGAAATGAAACACTATAGAAGTCCAAAAAGTAAATTCATAATTTGTTTGGGTCCGAGGCGTCGGCTTAAAATATTGACGTTGACGCATTTTCAGCATCGACGTCATCGATGACGTCGACCAATCGCGGCAGCCCTACATGAAACTATACATTTTCTAGATCTTTTAGGTTTAAAGGGTGCTTATTTTGCGCCAGCACAAATAACTTATTTATTTTAATGGCAATGAAGAAGTGGATCAATAATCTGGCTGCAGTTCACCACCTCACGTCTGTGTCGCCGTTTTCCCGTCTCCAAAACGTACGTACGCATGGTTTTAAGTTTGCTTAGAAATACGCACATTTTCCCGTCAAGTTCGTTTTTATAAATCACAACTTTGGCGTGAGCAGTGGCGTACGCACGTTTCAGGGTCCGTTTTGTGCGTACGCAACGGTTATAAATCCGATCCGCTGGGAAATACGCACATTTTCCCGTCAAGTTCGTTTTTATAAATCACAACTTTGGCGTGAGAATTGGCGTACGCACGTTTCAGGCCCCGTTTTGTGCGTACGCAACATTTATAAATGAGACCCCTGGAGTCTGTGCCACAGGGATGATGCAACCAGGTTATTGACGATCAGAGTTCTTCCCCTGTAGGACAGCTGGGGTAGCAACCATTTCCATTTAGACAATTTGAGCTGCACCTTCCCCAGCACTCCCTCCCAGTTCTGCCTCTCTATCTCCTCACTGCCTAAAAGCAAACCGAGGACTTTTAACCCTTTAACTCCCCATGTCAGGTTCCCAGGGAGACGGGGTACTCTCCCTGCATCCCACTGACCAATCACACATGCCTCGCTCTTTTGCCAGTTCACCTTTGCGGTTGTAGCCTTTGCATATACTGCCAAACTGCCCTCTAACTCTTCTATGTCCCCCTGATCCTGGACCAGGATGTTGACGTCATCAGCATAAGCTGATATTATAATCGGGGGACTTTGAGGCAGCTCAGGCAGATGCAGGCCTTTCAGTCGAGTCCTGAGGCGACACAGGAGAGGTTCGATGGCCACGCTGTAGAGCTGGCCTGAGATTGGACAGCCCTGCCTGATCCCTCTTTGGAATGGTACCGGTCTGCTCAGCCCTCCCCCCACCTTCACCACACAACATGTATCATTATACAATAACTTTACCCAGGACAGAAAGTGCTCCCCAACACCAAAAGCCTGCAGTGTGGCAAACAGGAATGACCGATCGACACGATCAAAGGCTTTCTCTTGGTCGATGGAAATAATGCCAATATTAATGTCATATATTTTACACAAATCAAAAATGTCTCTCATTAAAAACAAATTGTCTTGGATTGACCTTCCTGGTACACAATATGTTTGGTCAGAATTAATAAATACTTTAATAAAAACCTTGAGTCTATTTGCTAAAACCTTAGATAAACCCTTATAGTCGCTACATAAAAGAGAGACGGGTCTCCAGTTCTTTAGCAGGGTTAGATCTCCTTTCTGCAGGAGGCTGGAAGCAGGAGGCTGGAAGAAGCCCTTTACCAAATGCCTCTTTCAGGACATCCAGCAGATCATGTCCCATAAGGTTCCAGAAATGTTTTAAAAAATCTGCTGGTAATCCATCCAACCCTGGTGACTTGCCTGAGAAATCAGAGAAACAGCAGTGGTGAGCTCCTCCAGCGTGTCTTTTATCCTTTAATGTCTCCGTGTTGGTAGGTACGCTCTCCAGCTCCTTAATGTCTTCCTCTAACTGCTCCATTGCTCTTTTAATGTTCCTGGTAGAGTATGCAGTGTACTGCTGGCAGAAGACCTTAATCTGACCCTTGCCGACCTCCCACCACTGACCCAGGGAGGGAAACAGGACTTTCTTTGAACACCAGTTGGCCCAAAACAGTTTAAAATTCTCACAGAAATTTAAATCATTTAAAAGCTTAACATTAAAATGCCAGAAGGACCCAGGCTTTCTAGCAGGCGATAAAAGTAGCTCTACTAAAACCAAATGATGGTCTGTGAAACCAACCGGGTGGATTTGACAGTTTGTCACACTGGTGATAAAATGAGCGGATATGTAAAATCTGTCCAGCCGGGCCCCACTGACCCTGCCATCCGTTATCTTGATCCAGGTATACTGCCTGGTGGACGGATGTTTCCTCCTCCACACGTCCACTAGATCCGCCTCCTTGACTGTCTGGCCCAGAACAGAGGAGGACTGAGGATGGAGTTCTTGTCCTGTTCGGTCCAAAGTGACGTCTGTGCAGCAGTTCCAATCCCCCCCCATTACTATACACTCCCCTTGACCAACACTGTCCAACTTGTTTTTTTAATAATTTAAAAAGAGTAACCCGTTCAGGACCTTGATTTTGTGCATACACGTTGATAAAATTAAAAATAATGCTGTGTATTTCCACCCTTACACTCAGAGCTCTGCCTGCCACGATCTCTGTGCTGGATAGAAATGTCATGTTTATTGAGGGAGAGAATAAAAAAGCGACTCCAGCGCTCAGGTTAGAGCCATGGCTGAGTACGTGTTCCCCCCCCCCACCATACTCCCCAGTCTGTCTCATTCAGGCAATCACTGTGAGTCTCCTGTAAAAAAAGGACATCCAGCTTTTTTACTTTAAAAAGTTCTGAAACTAAAAACCTTTTCTGCGCACTTCTACCCCCGTTCATGTTTAATGCGGCTATTTTTAATGCCATGAGAGGATAAAAAAAATAAAGCGTAAAAAGGACAAACAGGTAAACACAGCAGAATGAAAACACCCAGTGATGAATGGTCATAGTCTTTATTTACAGTTTTTCCTCCTCTTTGACCGTATATTACATGGAAGACCTTTTTTTGCTGCAGTCACATGATTCCTGAGCCTATATCTGCGTTTCTCATCCAGGACATCCGTCCCTACCTCTTTCTGGAGGGAACTGACTGTCTGTATGATTTTTTTAATATCTGGGAAGTACTCCGCCACCTCCACTGCTTTGCCAAATGATTCATCTAAAAACTCATTGACCTCCTTTATTGAATATAAATCTGCGCTAATTGAGCCGCTCTCAGCTAAAGACACATTGTCAGAATCATAACCTTCCTCCACGTCCATCTCACTAACCTGACTGCAGTCTACTTCAGCCTGTATCGGTTCTGCCTGCTGAGCAGAACCACACTGCATCCCCTGCTCCGGGTTGGCAACCAACACCTCTCCTATTATGACCTGTTTCTCACTTATCATCTCCTGCTTCGACAATAACTCAGAAGCAGGCGCAGCAGAGGGAACCTCTGCGCCCCTCACAACAGCTGGACCTCCAGCAGCTGGAGCCGGCACAGCCGGCTCGGCTGCTGCCGGAACCACCGCCGCCGAAAACCCCCCCGCAGCCAGCCCGGGACCCACCGGACCAACCGCACCCGGCCCGCCATCCACCGGAAACACCGCCACCACCGGCACCACCGCAGCCACCGGCACTCTCGCGGCCGGAACCGCTGCAGCAGAATCCTCAGCCGCAGAGGACGCAGCAGCACCAGCCGCCCGTCCCCACGCAGGCTTAGTCACCCCGGCGCTGCCCTCCCCTCCCTCCGCTCCAGCGGACCCCGCCGCCCGTCTCCCGTGCAGACACGTCACTTTCTTGTGTCCCACTTCTCCACACTGAAAACATTTCATGCTTCCTGAGCTCGCGTACACCATATAGAAACTTTCTTCATGGCGAACCCGGAAAGACACGTCCAGTGTGTGTGACTCGTTTTCCAGAAACATGAAAGCTTGCCTCCGCAGAGACTGGACGTGCTTCAGTTTCGTGTCCTTGCACCCCAGACCCACCGCGCGGAACCCGCTCGCGAACTTCCCGAAGCGCTGCAGCTCTCGCTCCAGCGCCTCATTGGGGATGAACGGAGGGACCCCGGACACGGTGATCCGGGTGGAGGCTACCGCTAACGGAGACACCTGAATGAACTCCTTCTCTACTGTAACCCCGCTTTCAATTAGCTTAGTGACCGAGTCTGGATCTTTAAAAAAGATCACCAGCACTTTATTCATCCTGGAAGCGTAGGTGATGTTCCCGTGCCCTACCTGCTCCCCCACGGCCAACAGCACCTGCTCCACTGTGGAGCTGAGCTGAGGCACCAGCCTGACGCCATGTCTCAGGGACATCGGCGGCGTCCCTACGGACGCCATGCGCCACAAGACACGCACAACACAACACAACTTCACTGCACTTTTTCATTGTGGACTCCGAAACTTTAGGGTTAGGGTTAGATTTAGATGTACACAATTTAGAAGAAAAAAAAGATGGTGTTCCAGCCTCTTGAATAGGCAATAGGACAAAATTATTGCTTAATTGTATTTAACTTTCAGGGGCCTCCAGCTCCGCCGGCTCTGGACCACAGTAACCCCTCCGCAGATACCCACCTCCAGCACCAGCCGAGTCCGGGGACCCAGCCGGCTCTGGACTAAAGTACCCCCTCCGCAGAGACCCCCCTCCAGCACCAGCCGAGCCTGGTGAGTGTGCACATGGAACGATGACTCCGTTTTTTTCCAGGTTTTTAAATACTGGCGTTATCCCTGCTACGGCCTCTGGTTTGAGTTGATGTTCTACTAGACATAAACGGTATGTGCTCTTTGGTGTCCCATTGAGAGGTTCAGTTCCTAAGTAATCCCAGATCATATTTATCATTAGCCCATACCGTTTTTTGAACTTCTTGTAGCTCTGAAGAGTCAATAGTTAACTGAGAAATTTTCTCCAAACCTTTTGTTTCAATTTAGCAGTTTGTGCTAAATGCTTAGTCCGTTTTCCCACAGAAACATGCCCTGAGATGGGCGTCTGTATGTTTGCATTTGGGACGAATATTGAATACCTTCTCCCTTATCCTCCCATATACAATCTTGTCAACACCATGTGACCCAGGGTCCCACATTTTCAACTGCACATCATTTGCTTTAGCTAGAGACACATGTGGTGATGAGTTATGTATATTAAAGAATTTGACTACTGTGGGGGTCAACACAAGTCAATGCGCACATTTTACAATTGTATTACACCCAATAACTAGTAATAAAATTGCTTTCTTTATCATCCTGGAACCAGCTTTTTCAAACTCTGTATCTGGTCCTTCACTAACTGTGGCTGTGCAATGTAAATCAGATGCTTGCATGACGTTGTGTGTATGTGTGCTATTTCAAGCAGATCTGAGGTTATGTACCTGGGACCCAAGGGTAACAGGTCCCATTGGTATATGTACAGTGGCTTACCATGATCTGGTTAAACATATTCACCTGTGATAGTTCATGTTCCCATGACTTTAACCCATTCCCTTGTTCAATGCAAAATCAAGCCGTTTTAGGCACATTAGGTCTCTTGCAAAAAAAATTTGCAAGTCAGCATTTAATTTCTGTTTTGGTAACAGACACTGGTGTGATATATTATTATTTAATAGTGGTGCCTGATTCCCCAACAGTGAAAATATTAATACCACAAAATTTTGGAAGACAATTTTAGTTTTATGGCACTATAATCAACCAGAAATGTGACATTTTACCTGCTACCTGAAGAGTTATTTCAGGTGTTGTGCAATAGTAGTAAACTTGACGTTGGGTAATTATTAATATGATGAAATATGATTATTAAAATAATAAAATTATTTAGTAAAATATCAATTAATAATAATAAAATAATTTATTAGAAATGATACGGTTATCAATTAAGAATAGCAAAATAATTAATGAAAACAATACTATTATCAACTAAGGATAATACAATCTGTAATTATTATTTATCGACGACAGGGCCCCACCCTGGTTTCAGGGACCAACAATCAATCTGTAAGGATCAGTCTCAGTTTATAAAAGTTCAATTAATAATCTCAATATTTAATATTAATGATTATATAATGAACAATTAAGGGTTTTAAGTTCGAGCACAGGCTATCATACTCCAGCTGTATTCACATACATATGGAAAAATAATCACAAGATACAGATACTTTAATCCACTAGAGAGATGTAATCAATGATTACTATTCTAACAAATCTCCACTATATCACAGATAACAACAGCAGCACTTATCACAATTTAGAACACACATGTAATACCGATGGTATATCTATGTGTGTGTGTGGGTGTGTCTGTCTGTGTCTCCATGTGTGGGTGTATGTGTGTTTGTGTGTCTGTGTGTGCGTGTGTGTGTGTGTGTGTGTGTGTGTGTTTGTGTGAGTGTGAGAGAAAGGGGAGGTGGCAATGACTCACTGAATTAAGATGGCCGACAAACCCTGGGGTTTGAAACTCAAACCCACCAGATCTGGAATCAAAATGGCTGTGTTGCCCCATGAAATCTAGAGCCAAGATGGTGGACGGACTTCGTGATGCGAAATAGACCATAGCTGTGTCTATTACCGAACACTTTACGAAGTACACTGCAATACAGTGCACTGCAATACAGTGCACTTACATCTGTAGTGCACTCCGTCGCTGATTAGTGCTGTCTCAAATGGAACACTTACGTTAACCACTTGGCGGAAGTGACGGACGCAAATCTGCTCACGGCACCCGCGAATCTAAGGCGGAAGTGACGGACGCAAATCTGTGCATGATCAAGCTGCCAAAAGGGATCCTCCTCTTCCGCTACGTAGCCAAGATGGCGCCCGTTTAGGGCGAGAAGTGTCCATTGTTTTACACTGCATTTTTTGACCGTTTGCAGTGCGCCATCCGGGTACTTTCAGTGCCCTGAATTCTGCTGGTTCTGTCAGTGTGAACGCCCTAAGCCCTAAAAGTCAGTGCTCGAAGTGCACAAGTGCTCGGTTTGAGACACAGCCCATGGCTGCCGGACCACGTGGCTTAGACTCAAAATGGCCGACACATGTGAGAAACAATGGGGAATGGAGAACAAAGGTTGCTGTGATCTATCTCGTGGTTCTGGCGTGCCGAATGGCATCGAGATGTGATCAGGCTATCTAGGTCTCGGAATGTTTATATATAACGTGAATACGTGTTTGTTGGCAGACGTGGGAGAAGAAAGAGAGAGAAAAAGGCAAACCAGCAGTAATACTGATCAGCGGAGATCTCAAACACCGCCAGAGACGATCTTACGGTGAAGCAGGCAAACCAGCTACAGGATATGTATCTTTTATCCGGGGTAACACCGGCTCGTCACAGCGCGCTTTACACAGGTTGAAAATAGACATGGCGTTCTTAAACGAATATACACTCAAATAACGCTATGTATTAAAACTAAACTCTGCCCAGACATATGCCTCTTACTTCTGTTACAACCCTGTGTGTTTAGATGTGATACTGTTCTGTTCCTCCACCAAGTGTGTGAGCAGTCTTCTCTGAGTGTGTGTGTGTGCCTGAATTGACAGCAGGTTGGACCTGCTGATTGGTGTGAGCTGCCTGATAGCTGCTCCAGGATTGGCCAGAGTGAAGAGAGGAGCCTACTTCAAGCCCTGACTGACTGCAGTCTTCGTCTCTCCACCGAATCACCCACTTCGAACTGGGACCAGTGTCTGGCTGAATCATTGTGTTTTTCTGTTATTTAGAACAAATCCACTGTCTGAGTTGTGGTACATGTATGTAAGTAGTTAATTGTGTGTGGTAGCCCTGTTGGAGGAAGAAGCCATTTTCTTTTACCTTTGTTTTCTCCTGTTTTTCTGTTAGGAGTTAGGTCAACTTTTGTCTTTTTGTTAACATTTTTTGTTTGTAGCAGGAAGGTAGGGAAATAGATTGTTTTGTTTGTTGTGTTGGCCTTCTCTCCCTCTGAAGAGTAAATAAAAAGCTACCACTAAACTGAAATACCTGTTGACACTGGCCTGCTTGGGAGTGGGAAGAATGGGGAGAAGCACCATTATGTTATGTCTCTGTTTCCCCTAGACCAGGGGCGTAACATGATTTGGGGGCTCGTCCGGTACCTCCAATATGCACCCTGGCTCTCTGGGTGATAAGCACTGGAGGTACGGTGCTTAATATTCAACTTGATCATCACCTGGGCAAATATTTTGGACATAAATTTTGAGCCTTGGTCGCTTTGGATATATATCTGGGAAGGCCGAATGTGGAAAAGAATTTGACTAGTGCCTCCACGATGACTCGGGCTTTCAACGAGCGCAGTGGGACTGCTTCAGGGTACCGGGTGGCAGCACACATTATGGTGAGGAGGTATTGGTTACCGGATTTTGTTTTAGGAAGGGGCCCAACGCAGTCAACAATGACATGCATGAATGGCAGAATTTCACAACGTCAGATTTAAGTCCAGGCCAGAAGTAGTAACGGAGGACACGCTGATATGTTTTTCTGACACCCAAATGGCCGGACATACTGTGATCATGAGCCAGACTCAGGACCTGAGAACGGAAGGGCTGTGGCACTACAATTTGGCGCACAGACTGGTGCGTAAAAACAGAGTCAGGAGACCAGTGGCGCATTAACACACCATCATCAACCAGGTATGACACAGCCTTTTTACATGCAGATGTATTTACAAGTGAAAAACAATGGGACAAAGTAGTGTCAATTTCTTGAGCCTTAATTAGCTGTTCCTTGTTTACGGGTAAGTTGAGGGGTTCGTCGTCAGGCTGGAGCTCTATCACGGGTGCACACATTTCACCCTCGGAAGGTGAGCTTGGTGGGTTAGAGGAAACCATGAATGAGTCACTCAGATCCACCAAGTCTTCAAATTTCCGTGCCTGAGCACGGGTTATGGCACACACGGGAAACAGGGGAAACGAAACTGGCACAGCTGGGTCAGAAACACACATATTTACAGTCGGGTTGTCGATTACCTCGGGGGATGGGAAAACTTTCCCTCCTGCTATATCATTACCGAGGATAAAATCAACACCCGCTATCGGTAACTCAGGACGCACGGCAATCTGGAATTCCCCTGAAACAAATTGTGAATGTAACTGAACAAAGTGCAAGGGGGCACGAATAACACTCATTTTCAACCTCCATGCCAACACATCCGACCCACAATAAGACTGCGCAGAGAAGGGAAGAATGCTGCCCTGAATGAGTGACTGCATAGTACCGGTATCCCGCAGGATAGTGATCGATACGTGCTGTTTGTCCCTGACCAGAGAGCACGAACCGTCGAAACGAATGGCCTGAAAACAGAGTCAATTTGTGGTTGTTTTGATTCCACCACCTTCCTGCTTTTGGCTGAGGGTGGGTCTAATTTGCGCTTTCCTTCTAAGAGTGGGACAAACGCTGATAAGATGTCCCTGCTCATGACAGTAGAAACATTCACGGGTTTCACGGGCAGTAGTTGTGGCAAAAGTATTACGGCGAGCACTATTAGTGGATCTTACTCTTCGGTCAGTAGAGACCGGTTCCCGACGGACTGGGGAAGAAAAAACACTTATGTGCGTTAAGGCAAATTCATCTGCCAGCACGGCGGCATCAATCAGGGTTATAACTAGAGATGAGCCGGATACTCGGTTGAAACGAGTATCCGGTACGGATAAAGCACTTTTGCCGAGCACGAGTATTGCTCGGACTGAATGAAAATCCTCACACAGCGTCACAGCGCTCCTCCCCTTCACACACCGCTCTGCTCACTCACTCACAGAACAGCTCTCTGTCTCTCAGTCACTCAGGTTCGCGGGTCTTTTCCGTTAACGTTTAGGGTTTATTCAGCTTGAAGTTTGGTTTTATTTCAGTTTGTACTTACTTATTAACCAGTAGAGTTCTGTTAAACGTGGGTTCGTTCAGACGTGGTGCTGGTAGAAAGCGACTCGCGTTGCGTCTCTGCCTGTCGGAGATTTTTTTTTGTGGCACGTTCGCGTGACTAGGTTTAGTAAGACGTGAATGATATTCGTTCACAAGTAATAATTACATGTTTCGTTATTTTAACTTTTTTGTACTTTACTTACAGTTCATTGCAGCGTAATTATTTGCATTGATAATTAAATGCCAGTGTGAAAATAAATGACCATTTAAAATCATCCAAACTGACGGGCATTTATTTGAGTTCTTGTGATAATATCGCCCCGGCTGCTCAGATGTGGCGGGCCCCACCCGGTACACAAGGAGCAGCAGGGGCCCTGCTCAGGGGGTCCTCGTAGCCGCATCAAGACAGGCTCTCACCGAGAGTTTTTCTTTTTTTTTAAACCGTCAGTTGGCTCTAACCAGTTTTATTTTACTTCACGCACTGAGTGTCTGACACTTTCTAGGTAGTAGTGGTATAAAAAATATTACAAATTAAGCTACACACACACACACACACACACACACACACCCTCTCTCTCTCTCTCTCTCTCTCTCATGATCAGTGATACAGAATAATGAGTGATACAGAGAGTATTTCAGCTGACAGTGGGTTAAATCACACCCACTTCTGGGTTAGGCCCCGCCCACTCCGAGTACGGATACGGATACAGATAATTCATATGGTTAACAGATACAGATACAGATACAGATAATGCTGTACGCGCTCATCCCTAGTTATAACTTTTTGCTCATTTAGATAAATCACAATCTTATCGGGAAGCCGATTTTTAAACTCTTCCATTAACAAGAGCTCACGCAGGCCCTGAAAGGTTTCAACTTTGCACAAACAGAGCACCTTTTCCCCTCGCAAACTCTCCATATGTTTGGGTGGCAGTTTTTTCACATTTTCTGAATTTCTGTCTATAAGCCTCTGGCACTAGCTGATATGCACGCAGCCCGGTGGCTTTCATTACCTCATAATTTAAACTGTCCTCAATTGATAGTGACGTCCAAACCTCTTGGGCTTTACCCACGAGCTTACACTGTAACAGAAGAGACCACACATTTTTCAGCCACTTCAATGTAGCAGCGATGCGTTCAAACGCGTTGAAGTACGAGTCCACTTAAGACTCTCTAAATGGTGGAACTAATGCGATGTGCCTGCTCACATCAAAACTGTCCTGTGTGGTCTGGGAGGGTGACTGTGTGGTTGAGGGACGGGCCGCAGCCGCAGCTCCCTGCTCCATCTCAAGAGCCCTCAACCTAAGATGCATGGCCTCCACATCCAACTCCCTTATGCGCAGAGTCAATGAAAATTCCTCCGCAGACATACCAGTCTGTATGGGGAGGGCCTGGAGTGGGGCAGGTGTGCCAGCCAGTACACCCTGCTCAGCTCCCACTACAGGAGCTGGCTCCTCCAACAAGCCCCTTTCAGTCAGTTTATCCACGATTGGAGAGGTTTCACCAAACGCTCAAAAGTCTGCTTCGTAAATTCTGCACAAACAGAGAATGGGATAAGGGGCTGCCGCTGCTGTTGTTTGAGGTGAGGGAAACGACGCAAGAGTCCCTTGGTTTTAGTCCAGCCGATCTAGTTTTTGGGCACACTGTGCGCGGTCCGTTACGTCTGCTCCGGGAGAAATGGCTCTCAGATAAATCCGGCTCCAAAGAAAACATTCTGGACTATATAAGTTTGTTTCGAGAGCGACTGCACCATGCGTGTGATTTGTCCTGTGCCTCGCTCTCAGCCACCCAAAACAAAATGAAAGTGCGTTTTGATAAAAAAGCTGTTGCACGGGTCTTCCAGTCAGGTGACCGTGTGTTGGTTTTGCTGCCCGTCGTTGGTTCTGCTCTGCAAGCCAAATTTTCAGGACCGTACCTGGTTGATCGGCAACTCAGTGACACGGATTATGTAATCCGAACACCGGACCGCAGAAAGAAAACTTGCGTATGCCACATCAACATGCTTAAAAAGTATGTTGGTTGTGAGAACTGTGCCGACCCGTCCCTTGTTGTTGCGCCTGTAGCCTCCATGTCTGTCATAAAGCCCCCATACAATGCCTCGGATGATGGGCTGAATGACAGGCACAACTCTGTCCCCTGTGCGCGCCTCCGAAATTATGAGATTTTGAGTAAATTAGATGTCTATCTTGAACATCTACCCGACTCCGCCAGGTCCGATATTCGTGGTCTCATCCAAGACTTTCCGACTCTCTTTGGTGACATTCCCACCCAAACTAATGTAATCAAACATGATATTGTTGTTGAAAATCACAAACCTGTTAAACAGCGGGCTTATCGTGTCCATCCAATAAAACGTGCCATGATACAAAAAGAAGTACAATACCTTCTTGATCACGGTTTTGCTGCAGTAGCTCTTGGAGTTCTCCTTCGATACTTGTCCCAAAGTCCGAACCAGACCCCACGTTTCTGTAATGACTACCGTAAGGTTAACGCCATGGCCAAGCCAGACTCCTTCCCGTTCCCGCTCATGGATGACCTCATTGATCGCATACGATCTGCCAAGTATGTGACAAAGTTAGACCTCCTGAAAGGGTACTGGCAGGTCCCACTAACTCGGCGTGCGTCCGAGATCAGCGCCTTTGTCACGCCTGAATACTTGGGATATCTTCAACAATCTGTTTGAATTTTACATAATGAACAAACAACAGTGTTCCATACAGTATAAATTACAGATGTAATTTCAACATACCACAGAACAGATACCAAACACCCACCCACCCCCCTCCCTCCGGCACCTAGCCCCAACAGATGAGCACATATAGTTGAAAAATAAAGAAAAACAAAGAATAAATAAATAAGCAAGTAAATACATTAATAAAAGAATAGATAACATAAATCATAATAATAATAACAAAATAAAAGTAATACTAAAAATAAATAAATGGATAAATAAATAGATACATACGATCAATACAAAAAAAACAATATCTACAGTACATAAACAGGTAATAATATTAAAAAAAAATAAAAGTATATATATATATATATATATATATATATATATAATAATAAAAAAAATCAATGGTAAAGACCATAAATAAAATAGTTAAAGAAGAAAACAAAACAAAACCAAAAGAACAAACAGACAAACAAACAAACAAACAAAAATTTATAAATAAATAAAAGAAAAGAAACACAAGTTCAGCAAGGCAGTACTTAGCTCACAGTGATCATACAGCTTGTGCTATTGACATAAGACAGAAAGGGATTCCAGAAGAAAGAAACAGCCTTACCAATCAGAGTCACTCCAATTTTTTCTAGTTTAAGAAAATAAGGCACCTCCTTAACCCAGTGAGTATAGGTGGGTGGGACTGGGGATTTCCATTTTAGCAGTATCAACCTCCTGGCAAGCAGAGTTGTGAACGCTATCAAGTCCTTATCAGCTGAGGAAAGAGTAAGTGGGAAAGGCCATACACCAAACAGGGCAGTTAAGGCATTGGGAGACACATCCCTTCCAATAACCTTGGATAAAGTACTAAAGATCTCAGACCAAAATCTAGCCAGAGAGGAACAACTAGAGATGAGCCGGATACTCGACTGAAACGAGTATCCGGTAAGGATAAAGCACTTTTGCCGAGCACGAGTATTATACGAGTAATACGAGTCAATATCTGTGCTCGGACTGAATGAAAATCCTCACACAGCGTCACAGCGCTCCTCCCCTTCACACACCGCTCTGCTCACTCACTCACAGAACAGCTCTCTGTCTCTCAGTCACTCAGGTTCGCGGGTCTTTTCCGTTAACGTTTAGGGTTTATTCAGCTTTAAGTTTGTTTTTATTTCAGTTTGTACTTACTTATTAACCAGTAGAGTTCTGTTAAACGTGGGTTCGTTCAGACGTGGTGCTGGTAGAAAGCGACTCGCGTTGCGTCTCTGCCTGTCGGAGATTTTTTTTTGTGGCACGTTCGCGTGACTAGGTTTAGTAAGACGTGAATGATATTCGTTCACAAGTAATAATTACATGTTTCGTTATTTTAACTTTTTTGTACTTTACTTACAGTTCAGTGCAGCGTAATTATTTGCATTGATAATTAAATGCCAGTGTGAAAATAAATGACCATTTAAAATCATCCAAACTGACGGGCATTTATTTGAGTTCTTGTGATAATATCCGCACCCAAAACACTGCTCCGCAGCTCTCTCTCTCTCCCTCTCTCTGCAGGTCGTTGGAGTTTTTAGTTTTTTTTTAAACCGTCAGTTGGCTCTAACCAGTTTTATTTTACTTCACGCACTGAGTGTCTGACACTTTCTAGGTAGTAGTGGTATAAAAAATATTACAAATTAAGCTACACACACACACACTCCCCCTCTCTCTCTCTCTCATGATCAGTGATACAGAATAATGAGTGATACAGAGAGTATTTCAGCTGACAGTGGGTTAAATCACACCCACTTCCAGGTTAGGCCCCGCCCACTCCGAGTACGGATACGGATACAGATAATTCATATGGTTAACAGATACAGATACAGATACAGATAATGCTTTTCTCGCTCATCCCTAGGAACAACTCCAAAACATATGTGAATAATTTGTTGTGGCTTGTTGACATCGTTCGCATAGAGACGCTGTATCAAATATTCTTGCAAGCCGAGCTTTAGTGTAGTGAGCTCGATGGAGGATTCAGCATTGCATAAAGCTGTGTCCAGCACAGATTGAAGATTTATGTACCCTCCGTAAAATCCCCTCCCAAACATCTTCTGAAATCACCTCTCCAAGATCTGTCTCCCAAACTGTTTTAAGTACAATAGAAGAGCCTTGACAAAGGTTATGAATATTTAAATAAATAGAAGAGATTGCCCCCTTTAATGAAGACAGAGGCTTCAGAAATGTATCAAGATCTGAAGACTTAGGAAGAGCAGGGAATTGTGAGATTGAGCTACGGACAAAATTTCGAACTTGAAGATATCTAAAAAAAATGTCCTTTAGGAAGCAAAAATTTATCTATGAAATGCTGAAAAGAAGCAAAAATATAATCGACATACAGGTCTCTAAGAGTTTGTATGCCCAGCCTAGGCCATATAGAGAAAGTGCTATCCAATAACGATGGGGGAAAAATAGGATTAGCTGCAAGTGGAGCACCAATAGAAAGTGTTTGCAGGCCGAAATGACGTCTAAATTGAGTCCATATTTTAATACTGGAGGCCACAATCACATTGTCAGTATAACCAGAAATAGAAAAAGACAAGGGAGAGTACAGTAAGGCTTTCAATGATGCCGGATGAACAGAATTTGCTTTCTTGTTCCAAATAAAATCAAGAATAAGAATACTTTACGAAAGAATGAAAGAGGAAGGAAGATCGGAATGCATTGGAATAAATATAAGAAGCGCAGGAAAATATTCATTTTAGTTGTATTGATTCTGGCAGCTATGGAAAGATTTAGTAGCGACCATCTTGAATGTAGCAAAAGTTCAGTAGTGTACTGTGACATGACAAGATCATATTCAGCTTGTAAAGTAATTCGCTCCTTATAAGTATCTGGCAGTTTTGAGACTGCATATAAAGAATCTAGTAGTGCAATGCGTTGGGATAGCTTGGCTAGCTTCTCTCTTCTAGATTTCCTCTGATGGGCCTTATAGGAAATAATCTCCCCCCTGATAAAAGCTTTCATTGTTTCCCACAACCCAGAGGCAGTTATTTCTGGAGTTTTGTTAACCTGAAAAAAGAATTCTAATTGCTCAGAGACAAATTTTATAAAGTCTGTATCCAACAGCAAATGTGTATCTAGGCGCCATGGTGGTCTTGTATTAACAAACTTCTGAAAATAAATGTTCATAGAAATAGAGGCGTGGTCCGACACCACAATCGAATCATATTTACAGCCAGAAATGGAGGACAACAACTTGCTATCCACTAAAAAAAAGTCAATTCGTGTATAGGTACGGTGAATATGTGAGAAAAATGTGTATTCCCTTTTATCCGGATTGAAAAAACGCCAAGGATCAACAACATTAAACTCATTCATAAAGGCCTGTGAGGAAACACCAGAATATTCCTCCTGTCTTCTCTTTCCGATCTCCCCTGGCTCTGAATCCCGATTTACCAGCACAGATTAGGAGTATTGGTCTGATAGAGTGGGCATCTAAGGGCTTATCTACCTTTATGGACTTGTTGGACTCCGACTCTGTTAAACCATTTGAGCAAATCAGGGCTGATTTTAATATTCCTCATAAAGACTTTTATAAGTATCTCCAAATTCGTCACTTTATAGGGTCCCTTCTGAGGACAGACAAGATTCGCATGGGACTGTCAGAGTTGGAAAACACAATCATCTTGGCTAAGTCTCCTAAAAAAATGATATCAAAGATTTATGTTTCACTATTTAATTTTGAATCTTCAGGTTATGACTCTTTGAAGCCGTTATGGGAGCGCGACCTGGAGGTGACGTTTAATCCTATAGACTGGGACAAGATCTGTAGTGGGGTTTTCCCTAAATGTACCTCAATCTCCATACATGAACAGAATTTTAAATTTTTTTTTAGAACATATTACACACCTGTTCGCCTCCAGAGAATGTTCCCTGACACCTCTAACCTTTGTTATAAATGTCAAATACATAAAGATACACTTATTCACTTGTTTTGGTCATGTGACCGTATCCAGACTTTCTGGAAGGGGGTACACTCTGTAATTCAGGAGGTCACAGGTAAAATATTTTTGCTGACTTCTTCTTTCTGTCTCCTCAGTCATACCCGAGACATTCTCTTTGATGAAGACACCAAATCTTTGTTGATAATTCTTCTATTTCTGGCTAAAAAATGTATTTTGCTGAAGTGGTCAACTCCCCAGGTCCCTACAGTCGACATGTGGATATCACAGATTTCTGCTCTATTTCCAATTGAGAAGTTGACCCATGACCTTAACCACAAATCAGTCAATTTTTGGAGGATCTGGGAACCGGTGCATTCCTTTTTACAGATTCCTTCTTACAGAAACCATAACCAATAATCTTTTTCTGGAAAGGGAGGCCTGACTGCCTTTTTATTTTGTTTCATTCTATTTTTTCTATACACGCTATTCACTTGCCTGTCTCCTGTTATCCTGCTGATTGTGTGTGTAGATATATATGTATATATATGTATATGTGTGTATATATATGTGTATGTATACATATACAAATGTCTATATGTGTAAAGATATATATTGCAGTGCTCTCGGTTAGTTTGGGGTGGGACTTTCTTTTGTTTTGTTTGTTTTGTTGTCTGTTTTGTTTTTCTAATGTTTGTATTCATAAAGCGCTAAAAAAATAAATAATAAAGGCCTGAATCACTTTGGTCGATTTGGACAGAGCAGCCGAGGTCGAGGAAGAACGATCTAAGGAAGGATTCAGCCAACAGTTAAAGTCCCCTCCTAAGATTAATTTATACATGGACAAGTCCGGTAGCTTTGAGAAAACCTGTCTAAAAAAGGTTGCATCATCCCAGTTGGGAGCATAAACATTAGCAAGAGTCACTTTTACATCAAAAATGTGTCCCAAGACAGCTATAAACCTGCCTGCATAATCAGAGATTGTCTTAACATGGACAAAAGGAATATCTCTATGTAAAAGAATAGCAACCCCTCTAGATTTACTGGAAAATGAGGAATGGTATATTTTCCCGACCCAGCTCTTCTTCAGTCTTACACTATCTATCTCTTTTAAATGGGTTTCCTGCAAATATATTATATGAGCATCGAGGTGGTGCAAGTAGTGCAGCACTTTACTACGCTTGATTGGATTATTCAGGCCCTTACAGTTTAAACTCACAAATTTAATGTCCCCGCCCACACTAGATAGTGTTCTCTTAACCTGTGTCATTAAAGGGCAAATAATTCAATATGTAACAGACAAAAACAGCAAAGAGAGAAAACAAAAAAAAACTAAAAACCATTCTAAACATCCGGAAAAGTAGCATAGGTGCCAACCCATTAGCCAGAGGAACTACACAAACTAACAACCCCCCCACATTAGAACAGACGCCTCACCTCCCTCCTCACCTAGCAGAGGCATCAAGACAATGATGCGTGCTACCTCACCCCACGTAGAAATAAAACCTGTCGTCACCAGCAGCTTAACCACACTGCTAAACGACCTCAGGGAGTGTGAATATGGGCTGTCCCAAATAAAAATAAATAAAATATTAAACAGAAAAAGGTGCAGTAAAATAAAAAATGATTAAAAAAATAGTAGAGACTGACCGAAAGAAGAATGAAAATGAAAATAGCACCAATATGCTCTGAGTGAAGCAATAGAACTTTCAGTCAGTACAAAGTCAATACTGTATTTAGTCTATAAACAAGACAACAGCAACATAACACGTGTGTTACCTGCTAGATATGCAGCCTACTGCCGCAGAAATACAAACTGAGTCAAAGAGCAAATGTGGAGTCCAAAGTTAGTCACTCTCCGGGGCCGGATTCTTCTTAAGTCTCTTGTTGACGAACTCCAGGGCCTGGTCCGGGTCTTCAAATCTGTGGGTCTGGCCGCCAGGCATGGTGATGTGTAGAGTAGCCGGGAACCGGAGGCCGAATTTAACGTTGGCACAGGCATGGAGCTCCCTCTTCACTTGGACGAAAGCCGCCCTCCGCTTGGCCACAGTCGGTGTAAAGTCCGGAAAAATGTGCACCCTCTTCCCATTGTGCAGCAGAGGGGAGGTCCGTCCAGCATGGCGGAGAATATCATTCCTCACCTGAAACTGTGTCACCCTGATGACCATCGGGCGTGGCGGCTCTCCCTCCTTTGGTTTAGCACGCAATGTGCGATGAGCCCTGTCGAGCCCGGGCATCACGTCGAGTCCCAGCAGGTCCATTAAAAGTTTGGCAATAGACTCTGTAGGTTGGGGACCCTCGGATCCCTCGGGCAGACCCACTAGTCGAATATTATTCCATCTAGAGCGTGCCTCCAATTCTTCACATTTCTTGCCCAGAGACTCCACCGTAGCAGATAGCTTCGCCATGTTCACCTGCATACCAGTTAGCTGGTCCGAGTGCTCATTAGCGGAGCGCTCCAGGTCACTAATAGTTCCACTTTGCAGGGAGACTTTTTCCCGCAGCGGTTTGAGAGCAGTCGCCACCTCCTTCATGACCAGCTCCGATGTGATTGACTCGAATTTTGCCACAATTTCAGCTCGTTGGTCATCCATCATTACCTTAATGCTACGTAGCATCTCCTCATTAGCACCTGGCCTCTCCGGTGACACGGGCTCCGAAGGCTGGTGTTGCGGCCTGTTCCGACCCGACTTCGTAGGCTAATTTTTCGCCCGAGAGCTCGACATTAATGCGGTTCTGATGCAGGTCTCTTAAAAAACGTTCAATCACCTTAAAGTTGCAGACAGTCGAGAAACTTAGAATGACATTAAAACTATATTATTATCACATTCCCGAGGAGCGACCGCAAAACATGTCCTACATCGTTCGCCCCCCCACGCCTGATCATTTCTTACAGTACACCGTCATGCCATTCGGGCTGAGGAATGCACCTGCCACCTTCCAGCGGCTGATGAATACTGTTCTTTGTGGAATAGGTGACTGTGAAGTCTATGTAGATGATATTGTGGCATACTCATCTACTTTGACCAAACAGGTAATAACTAGGGATGAGCGAGTACAGCATTATCTGTATCTGTATCTGTTAAACATATGAATTATCTGTATCCGTATCCGTACTCGGAGTGGGCGGGGCCTAACCCGGAAGTGGGTGTGATTTAACCCAGTGTCAGCTGAAATACTCTCTGTATCACTCATTATTCTGTATCACTGATCATGAGAGAGAGAGAGAAAGAGAGGGGGAGTGTGTGTGTGTGTGTGTGTGTAGCTTAATTTGTAATATTTTTTATACCACTACTACCTAGAAAGTGTCAGACACTCAGTGCGTGAAGTAAAATAAAACTGGTTAGAGCCAACTGACGGTTTACTCCAACAACCTGCAGAGAGAGGGAGAGAGAGAGAGAGCTGCAGAGCAGAGAGCCTGTCTTGATGCGGCTACGAGGACCCCCTGAGCAGGGCCCCCGCTGCTCCTCCGGTACCGGAGCGATGCTGACCTCACTTAGACATCTGAACAGCCGGGGCGATATTATCACAAGAACTCAAATAAATGCCCGTCAGTTTGGATGATTTTAAATGGTCATTTATTTTCACACTGGCATTTAATTATCAATGCAAATAATTACGCTGCAATGAACTGTAAGTAAAGTACAAAAAAGTTAAAATAACGAAACATGTAATTATTACTTGTGAACGAATATCATTCACGTCTTACTAAACCTAGTCACGCGAACGTGCCACAAAAAAAAATCTCCGACAGGCAGAGACGCAACGCGAGTCGCTTTCTACCAGCACCACGTCTGAACGAACCCACGTTTAACAGAACTCTACTGGTTAATAAGTAAGTACAAACTGAAATAAAACCAAACTTCAAGCTGAATAAACCCTAAACGTTAACGGAAAAGACCCGCGAACCTGAGTGACTGAGAGACAGAGAGCTGTTCTGTGAGTGAGTGAGCAGAGCGGTGTGTGAAGGGGAGGAGCGCTGTGACGCTGTGTGAGGATTTTCATTCAGTCCGAGCACAGATATTGACTCGTATTACTCGTATAATACTCGTGCTCAGCAAAAGTGCTTTATCCGTACCGGATACTCGTTTCAGCCGAGTATCCGGCTCATCTCTAGTAATAACCCTCCGTACGATTTTCGACCGTTTGTGTGCCGCTTCCCTTACCCTTAACCTAGCGAAATGTGAGTTCGGAAAGGGCGTCGTTACATATCTGGGCAAACAGGTGGGGCAAGGTCAGGTTTGCCCAGTGAGAGTTAAAGTGCAGGCCATCATTGATTTTCCCGTGCCCCAAATGCGTCGTGAGCTCCGTCGGTTCCTGCGGATGGCGGGGTACTACCGGGCCTTCTGTAGGAATTTCTCTGAGATAGTAGCTCCGCTCACAAGCTTGGCAAGCCCAAAAACCCAGTTCAAGTGGTCAGAGAAATGTCAATCGGCATTCGATGCCGCCAAAGCTCTCCTCTGCAGCGCTCCGGTTCTGGCCACTCCAAACTTTGTGCGTCCCTTTAAGCTTGAGGGAGACGCCAGCGCTCTCGGTGCGGGCTCGGTGCTTCTACAGGAGGATGAGTGTGGCGTTGATCACCCGATTTGTTATTTTTCAAGGAAGTCGAATAAACATCAGCTTCACTATAGCACCATCGAGAAGGAGGCTTTAGCCCTTCTCTTGGCGCTACAGCACTTCGAGGTGTACCTCGGTTCCAGCTCGGTGCCTACAGTCGGGTTCTCCGACCACAACCCGTTAGTTTTTTTGAACCAGATGCAGAACAGTAATCAGCGTTTGATGCGCTGGTCGTTATTAGTGCAGGACTTCAACATTGAGATTCGTTATAAATAGGGGTTGGACAATGTCATGGCTGATGCCCGATCACATGCTCAATGAATCAAATATTTATTAGAGGCTAAATGTTTGATTTTCAGGTGGGGAGATGTTACGACCCTGTGTGTTTAGATGTGATACTGTTCTGTTCCTCCTCCTAGTGTGTGAGCAGTCTTCTCTGAGTGTGTGTGTGTGCCTGAATTGACAGCAGGTTGGACCTGCTTATTGGTGTGAGCTGCCTGATAGCTGCTCCAGGATTGGCGGTGAAGAGAGGAGCCTACTTCAAGCCCTGACTGACTGCAGTCTTCGTCTCTCCACCGAATCACCCACTTCGAACTGGGACTAGTGTCTGGCTGAATCATTGTGTTTTTCTGTTATTTAGAACAATTCCACCGTCTGAGTTGTGGTACATGTATGTAAGTAGTTCATTGTGTGTGGTAAACCTGTAGGATGGAGAAGCCATTTTCTTTTACCCTTGTTTTCCCCTGTGTTTCGGTCAGGAGTTAGTTAAGCTTTTGTCTTTTTGTTAACATTTTTTGTTTATAGCAGGAAGGTAGGGAAATAGATTGTTTTGTTTGTTGTGTTGGCCTTCTCTCCCTCTAAAGAGTAAATAAAAAGCTACCACTAAACTGAAATACCTGGTGACACTGGCCTGCTTGGGAGTGGGAAGAATGGGGAGAAGCACCATTATGTTATGTCTCTGTTTCCCCTAGACCAGGGGCGTACCACTTTGTACAGATTTGCGGGTCTGAGCCGCTGGCTCGTTTGCGAGTGGTCGCGCGCGTACACACCAACTCTAAACCGCCACACGTAGGACAGGAAATAGAGCGCATTCTTCTCTCCCTTGATTGTAGAGGGCGGTGTATACCGTGGAGGGCGTGGTGGGCGGAGGGTGTGTAGATAAGAAACCACGAACGCGCATCTCTCTATCAGTTACTCTCGAAGCCATGAGTGCGCGCGTGCGAATACTATCTCTATCGATGTATAGCTATGTTTGGCCAGTGGCGAGGTGACTTGTCGCGTGTCCCTCTTGGCTAATAAAAATCATGTGAATGTCAATCGAACTACGTCAGAGAGAGTGCAGATTAACTAGGAAGTTAAAGATTAAGATTACGGTGAAAGGACGTAAAAATGATGAGGAGCGAGAGAGACAGGTACTTAATGTTCCAATATGGTATTGGTTAATTGAATTAGGTGTTCGGATAATTGGGTTTTTAAGTGTCTAAAAGTTGAGAACTAGAGTTAGAGAGAGCGAGAGTTTTGTGGAATTAGCAGCTGTTGTGCATTGTGTGAGCGAGGGGGGGGGTTGGAGCAGAGGGGCGATACGTGCGGAGGGTGGTTAGCGAGAGTGGTGCGTGTGTGCTGGAGGAGTGTGGAGGGGGGGGAGGGAGTTTGTGTAGCGAGTGTGGGTGGGGATGAAATAGGGGGGGATAAAAGAATATTAGGGGGGGGGAAGGGGGAGGGGGAGGGTGATATATGATTTTTGGTGTCTTGGATTAGTGGTTGGGGGGGGTTAAAAGGTATGGGGGTGGGGATTGGGGAAATTGATAGGGTGGGAGGTGGAGTGGGTTAAGTTTTTTTTTTTAGTTTATGGAGAGTAAGAGGTTGAGTTAGAGGTTAATAATATATTTAGGGGTATGTTGGGATGATTTGTGGGGGATATATAGTTTGGGGGGATATGTAAATGGTTTGAGGGGTGGATGTGTTTTGCGGAGGGGGACGCGTTGTTGGGGAAAAATGGGAGTAGTGTTGGGGGTGATAGATAGATAATAGGATTTTTTGGTTTTGGATGTATGTGAAAGGTGGTTAAGGGTGATTGGGATAATGGTTGTTGGATTGAGTTAAGATTTATAAATATTAAGGGAGGATTGTAGGTAGAAGAAGGGAGGTTTTTGGGTGATTAGGTGAGGATGGAATATATGATGATATTTATGAAGGGTGGATGAATTGAGTGTTATGAGAAATATGTTTTATGAGGGGATGGTATGGTAAATTTCCCTCATCGACTGTGTGCAGATTTACACTTGGTCTTGAAAGTGGTTTAAAGCATAAATGAGTTAGGCCTCCCGGACGAGACCCCAAATTGTCATGGCAATTTCTACAATCCCACTCTACCAATGAGGAACAAGACATAATTCTCTTACAGTATTGTCACGCTTTAATGCTTAGAGCATGGTGCATATGACAAAGGTTAGTTAGTAATATGCACACCGATGGGAAACAGTTCTTTGTCTTTATGCATTTGGCTAACCCCTCCCACTCTGGTTGGGGTGGATACATAGCAAAAGATTGTGATCTTCTGATGACATGAAAACAGTAATGCCTAGTTAAAGCAATCAGGCCAAGATTCATTCAGTAGTACAGGAGACAGCATAATCAAGGTTACATTGTAAGAGATTCAACCCTGATCAATCAAAGGGGAAATAAACATGATTAAATTGTGGTCAACTGTTACATTTCCCTTACAGTTCCTAAGTGTTTGTGTTGGTGTGGTTCATTCCCCCTCTTGATGTGTGATGTGTTCCTCACGGTCTTGTTCTCTTCAAAGTAGCTCCCTCTTCTCCATCCCTGCCTCGGTTCAATCAGCCTTGTAAGGTTACCGTTTCTGGTGCGAGAGAAGAGAGGAGTTGCGGTTCTGGAAATGTATTAGGTGGAAAATGTTGTAGTCGAGGTTGGAAACCTGCATTTTGAGACACTGAGACACTTGTGAGGAGTTATCTGTCCCATACCAGTGTGTTTTTGTACTTTTGATGCAATTCTTCTAACCACATTCCGCAAACGTTCTTATCTGCCTGAAATGTAAGATTTACTTTTCTTGCCTGACTTACTTTTTCGTTCTCTTCTGTCTTCAGTCTCAGCTGTTTTAGCTGTCTTATACCACAACTCCCCCAAGTTGGAAACCCACATTCGTTCTTCCAGAACCAGTCCCACACAGAATGCTGGGGGGAATCCCATCATGCTCTCTTACTCTCTTGTTCCACTTAACTACAGAAAAGAACAGGTCACACACAAAAAAAAATTCAATTCAGCACGGGTCAAAAAGTTGTATAGACTGATAAAACATCAAAAGTCACAGGGGGAGGAATAACCACTGAGTTTATTGGTTTCATTTTCAAAACATGGAAAACTTAGAGACCCAGGTTACAGATGTAGAGAAAATTAAAAAACTGCAAAGTAAAAATGTCACCTTCAAATATTACTCTTTTAAATTTAGATCGATTCAATATTTATTTTATAAACTGGTACTAGATTCTTGCTCCGTTTGATGAAACCTCAACATTTACCTTTTGAATAATACTGGAACAATGTATCAATGGGAATCTACATATGACTACTAAAATCAATGATGAACCGGTTTCTAGAGGAAATGCAGCAACACAAAACTAAATACTGTCTCACTCAGATGTGACAATTCTTTTTGCTGTCACCATTTTCAACAACTTTGCACTTTTTCTCTTCGGTTGTTACTTTGAAGATGTTTGCTCTGTAGAACTGCAGCTCTTTAATGCTCTCTCGGATGTCATTCAAAGCCCTAGAGGAGAAAACAAAATATTTAAATGAATTCCTTATGTGTGATCTTCTGAACCTTCTTCATAAAACGAAAATTAAAGGGTAATTTTGAGTAATTGCAACTTGGATTTTTTGCACGTTTTACTATCAGCTCTCTTAATTATGAAACATTCTAATTTACATAAAGACAGGTCTAAAAGTTATTTGTTGTTAAACTGGAAATTACATTTTATCGACCAACTTTATGCTTCAGCATTGACCACCTTTGTTTACTCTGTGTTATGCACAGTTTTGTTTGAACAAAGGATCAAACAATAGTTACATCCAAACCAAAACCAGATCAAACAAGGGAGCAGGTTTTCACAGTATAATTTATGACATTAGAATGTGTGCAAAGAAGCAAGTGAAGCTCAAGATGATTTTGGTATGGTTAGGTCAGCTACATTATGGTAGAAGTAGAAACAACTTCTATAACAAACATTAATAAAGCACTGATTTCTCCAGGGGCAAACGTGGGGTTCAGTGTCCTATACAAGACTTTGGCATGCTGAATGCGGACGACAGGAATCTAACCGCAGACAGTCTAGTTCAGGGGTCAGCAACTTAAGGCACGCGTGCTGTGTGCACGTTATGTTTAGAAAATGTTGTTTGCCGAACGTCCAGTGTTAAGCGCCACTTTGAGACAAGGCATGGAAGAAGTTTCAAGGATCAGGCAGACAAGGGAAATCCATCAAACATGTAGTGTACAGGTATGGGAAGCAGGCCAACTCTCTCAAAGTCTTTGCCACTGCCAAAATCCATGTGACTGAAGCAAGCTTTAGCAATTCTGAATACGAGTGTGGTTGGTGGGGTAAATGAAAAACTTATTATTTCAATTATAATGAGATAAACATGTTCCTTTAAAATGTTGTTCTATATATAGCCATTTCCCATTGGCACATATTGTCAAAAAGGTTGCCGACCCCTGGTCTAGTTAGTTAACATCCGGCCCTACCTCCTGAGCCACAGCCATATATTGCACAAGAGGCACATTCGGGACAGATGTCCATACCATCTTTAACTCTCACAATCTTCAGTTGTGCTTTCCTCAGGATTAACTTTCATTTTTTAGTAGTCCTCAACACAAACTTTGCTCTGCTTTTCTCTCAACTGCTCTTTTTTAGTACCAGTTTTCTGCAGCATGTGAGGTAGCTTTGCTGATGTATTCATGAATAGGAATTAATTTCATATGGGTGTGAAATCACGATCACAATTGTATTACAATTATTTGTAGTCTGATGATGCTCCTACACATTTCCTGTTCCATCCTCCTTGCACTCATAAACAAAACCCTGAGATAGTTAAATTCTTCACTTAAGGCAGCAGCTCACCCTCAACCTAGTGGGCAGGTGTGCCATGCCTGTCAGCTAGGATTGGCTTCCGTCCCACTGTAACTCTCAATGGATAAACAGTTTAGCTAATGAATTATACTAAATAGAAAATAAAATAAATCATAATGGCATTAAAAAGAGGGTTGTCTGGAGGAGGAAACATATCGTATGGATCTTTCATTATAGTCTAAACAAACATTAAATTATATTAAAGGGGTTTTCTAATCATTTACCTGTGGGTGGCTTTCTTATGAGGCGTCATCTTGTATTCCTCTGGAAACCACCGTCTGAAAATGCCCAGACCAAAAACAATCCCAAATTAATTGTAATTGTCACACATGACGTGCTATACAATTTTTCTATTTCCTGATGTTAAGGATGTCACAAAAAATTTTTGGGGCTATGATTGTTGCCATAGCAACAATTTTTTGGGGCTATGATTGTAAATTTTCGATAAAAAAAAGGAAAATGACACATCAAGCAATATACAGCCAACTGACGGAAGTTGTTCTGTGTAAGTATTGACTAGTTGTGAAACAGTAAACAGGCATGTTTTACTGGTTCAAGGGGGTGTCCGGGGGTGGGGGGGGAGGAGAGTCAGCTGCTGCTTCAGAGCTGGTCAGTAACCAAAAGTAAACAAGGATTACGTCAATTCCCTCTTCTCAAGAGTCTTGACACCATAGATAGATATTGTAGTTTTTACAATTCTTACGGTTATGAAACCATGATGTTATGAAACCACGTTTATCATAAAACCGGTTCATTGCGTCATCCCTACGTGATGTACTACCAAGTAGAAACACTAATGAGAAAAAAAAGATGGCGGCGCGAGTAGACGCAGCGGCCACTCGCGCTCCCGACAAAGCGGTGTTTTGTTTATTTAATAAGTGTTTGTCCGGAAGTTTTCCGTGTTCGTCTCGTCTGTCTGTGTCGGATTACAAGTACAGCCAACAGGCTCTGTTAAACATCTGCAAGAGCAAGATTAATGTGGCCGGGTGTGGGTGCCCGCCCTGCCGCTTGGGGCGCTGTGCCTGCGTGCGCCCTCCCCGCCAAGTGGGGCGCTAGCGCCCCTATTTAAGGTAACAGCGCACTCTCACTCACTCTCTCCCTGGCCCTTTGCCTCGTCCCTGGACTTCGGTTGGTGAGCGGGGGTAGCGTGGTCTAGTGTGCGCATCAGATTGCACCTGGCGGAAGGCACTGAACCACTCCGCCGGGAGAGAGAGAGAGCACAGAGCGTAATAACGTTGTCTGCCGTCCTCGCGATTACAGTGTTGTAGCTGACGCATGATTTAATTTTACAGCTAACTACTTTACTCTGCTAAACGCCGAGGATATCCCCCCTCCGGGCCACGGAGACGCACCCTTGGCTTGACACAGTGGTGCGTATGGTCCCATAAATCCTGATTTGTCTAGTGATAATGTCCATCAATGACATGATTTGTTTGTTAGGGTGAGGCCCTTCCCCCCCTCATCGACTCCAGCAGCCACGCGTCTCAGGACTTTCTAACCTGCTGTTCTGGTGCACCTGGAATTTGGGACTCCTTCAAGAAATCTGGTTTTAATATTTCAAACAAAGACCACAGAGTAATATATTATACTCTACGCTGCACCTTCACGGTGTGTGGTGAGCAACACGTCCAGGGGGACGACCATATCTTATACTTTTAAACCAAGTATACTGTGTTTTAGATTTGATTTGTTTTGTTTTGTTTTGTTTTGTTGTGTTGTGTTGTTTGTTTGTTTGTTTACCTCGTTTAAACATCGACTTGTTTTAATCATCTTTCTGTCGCGGGCAGGTGCTGTGGCCCGGGAGGCGGCGGGCCAATTCCTGGTGGAGGGAGTTTTTCTTCACGACCCGTTTTGTTTGGTTTGCTGTGTCACGGGTGGTTTGTTTTTCTTAATCCCTTTTCCCCCTTTTTGGTTTGGTCCTCGTCGCCGCGGTGAGTCACAGCCCTGTCCAAATACTATATATATATTTTAACTCAAGTGTTTGGTTTATTTTGTGTGGTTATTGTGTTCTGATGATTTGTCTTTTTGTTCATTAAAGTAATTTCTTATTGATGTAAACACGTCTCTCGCCCCAGTGATTTAAACGAACCTGTGCTGTTGCACACACACTACACTTACTAATATTCCTGAGGTGAGATTCCTCAGGTGGCGTTGTAGGCAACATAATTACCCATAGCCGCCGCTTTCGCTACATTCACAACGGGTTAGATACTACAACAGAGACAACCATCAAGGAGCTCGGATTACTCCGCCAGCCCGGGGCTACACCGGACCCGACTGAGTCTACAGCCCCGACAAAGAGACGTCGGAAACGGTGTGCGAGGAAGCAGAAGAGGGGCAAGCGCAGAGGTATCCGAGCTAGGCTAGCGGCTAGCCCAACTCGCCCAGCCATACCATCCATCATCATGGCTAACGTACGATCCTTGGACAATAAAATGGATCATATACGACTGCTGAGGTCAGCGAATCGGACAGTGAGTAACTGCTATGTGCTTGTTTTCACTGAAACATGGCTTAATGACAACATCCCCGACTCCGCTGTGCATCTTGAGCAGCTAATATGCTATCGAGCGGACAGAGCCCTCGTCAACGGAGGTAAACAACGTGGTGGAGGAGTCTGTGTTTACACACGTGACGCGTGGTGCCAGGACGCTGTGGTAGTATGCAGACATTGTTCACCACTGGCGGAGTTTATGATCATAAAGTGCCGTCCTTTCTATCTGCCGAGGGAGTTCACTGCGGTTTTAATAATCACGGTATATATCCCTCCAACCTCTAGCTGCAGTGACAAGGATGCAGCACTTTGTGAACTTTATCAGGCTGTCAGTGAACAACAGACAGCACACCCAGATGGATTTATTATCGTCGCTGGAGATTTTAATCATGCTGATCTTAAAACTGTCTTACCAAAACTTCATCAGCATGTTAATTTCCCAACAAGGGAGAAAAACACACTAGACCTGGTTTATACCACACACAAAGGAGCATACAAGGCCTCCCCCCTCCCCCACATTGGACTTTCCGACCACATCACTGTCATGCTAATGCCAGCATATATGCCCAGAGTGAAGGAGGAAAGACCGGTCCGGAAAGAGATTACAGTGTGGCCGGAGGGATCAAGGTGTGCTCTTCAGGACTGTCTTGCGACAACAGACTGGGATATGTTCAAGCAAGCAGCTACATACAACAACCATATAGACAATGAGGAGCTTACAGACACTGTTTTCTCTTACATCCGCAAATGTACAGATGATGTGACCCACACAAAGACCATCACCACTCGGGCTAACAAGAAGCCATGGCTGACAGGAGCTGTCCATCGGCTGCTGAGGGCCAGAGACAAAGCCTTCAGAGCCGGGGAAAAAATTGGCCTGAGAACAGCAAGAGCCAGCCTGTCCCGTGGCATCAGAAGAGCAAAACTAGACTACTCCAAAAAAAATAATCAGCCACTTCAAGGAGAGCAGAGACACACGCAGCCTGTGGCAGGGCATCCAGACCATCACGGATTACAAGCCTGCATCACAGACCTGCGATGACAACATCTCTCTGCTCAACAACCTCAACAGCTTCTTCGCACGGTTCGAAGCAACAAACAACACAGGCTCTGTGCCTGTCCGCCGAAAGTGTGAAGGGGGCACTCGCCACTATCAACCCCCGGAAAGCAACAGGCCCAGACAACATTCCAGGCCGTGTACTGAGGGACTGCGCAGAGGAGCTTAAAGACATCTTCACGGATATCTTCAACACTTCTCTGAGTCAGGCTGCTGTTCCATCACATCTCAAGACCTCCATCATCATACCTGTACCAAAGAAACCGGCTCCATCCTGCTTCAATGACTATCGCCCTGTGGCACTGACCCCCATCGTTATGAAGTGCTTTGAACGGCTAGTCATGTCTCACATCAAGTCCATCCTCCCCCCCACCCTGGAGCCCCTTTCAGTTCGCATATCGGGCCAAACGTTCCACAGAGGACGCAATCTGCTCTGCTCTCCACCCAGCCCTCACCCACCTGGAAAAAGCTGACTCACACGTGAGAATGCTTTTCATAGACTTTAGTTCAGCGTTTAACACCATAATCCCACAACAACTCATCTGTAAACTGGACCAGCTGGGGCTCAGCACCTCCCTTTGCAATTGGATCCTGGACTTCCTCAGCGAGAGGCCACAAGCAGTACGGGTCGGCAACAACACCTCGAGCAGCATCACACTAAGCACAGGGGCCCCACAAGGCTGTGTGCTCAGTCCCCTGCTCTTCACCCTGCTGACTCACGACTGCACATCAACATACAGCACAAATCACATGGTGAAGTTTGCGGACGACACAACTCTGGTGGGTCTCATCACCAAGAACGACGAGACCCACTACAGGAAGGAGGTAAACCTCTTGACCACCTGGTGCAGAAACAACAACCTCCTTCTGAATGTCAGCAAGACAAAGGAGATTGTGGTCGACTACAGGAGAAGCCACACTGAACACCCACCACTGACCATCGATGGTGCTGCTGTGGAGCGAGTGAGCAGCACCAAATTCCTGGGGGTGCACATCAGCGAGGACCTCTCCTGGGCCACCAACTCTGCATCACTGGCGAAGAAAGCCCAGCGGCGCCTCTACTTCCTCCGCAAACTCAAGAGAGCGAGCGCTCCCACAGCCATCCTGAAAACGTTCTACCGGGGCACCATTGAAAGCATCCTGACCAGCTGCATCACTGTGTGGGGCAGTAGCTGCACTGCGCACAGCAGGAAAAAACTGCAACGCATAGTTAACACAGCTGGTAAGATCATTGGTGTCTCACTCCCTTCCCTGCAAGACATTTACACCACCCGCCTCACCCGGAAAGCCACCGCGATTGTGAGTGACACCAGCCACCCCGCACACAGTCTGTTCAGCCTCCTACCCTCTGGAAGAAGGTACAGGAGCCTCCGTTGTCGGACCACCAGACTCAGGAATAGCTTCATACACCAAGCTGTTAGGAAGCTAAATTCTCTCCCCTCACTCCCCCCAGCCACATCCCCCAGTCAGACAGAAGGCTGAACCCATACACTCAGGACTCTGCAACAAACTGTCTCTAGTACTTTCTGCACTGTTATCACTTTAAACTACGTTTACACCTTAGAAAACCTTATGCTGCTACACAAAAATCTGTATACTTAGTTCTGCAACAAACTGTCTTGTACTTTTTGCACTTTTTATCACATTAATGACTATGTTTACATCTTAGAAAACCCTATGCTGCTATACTTAAAAAATCTGTATGTTTACTTCTGCAACAAACTGTCTTGTACTTTTTGCACTTTTTATCACATTAATGACTATGTTTACATCTTATAAAACCCTATGCTGCTGTACTTAAACATCTGTATGTTTACTTCTGCAACAAACTGTCTGGTACTTTTTGCACTTTTATCACAAATGACTACGTTTATTGCCGCTGTACTTAAAAAATCTGTATGTTTACTTAATATTAGAAATTGAAAATCTGTTGTGCCTGTGCACTTTATATGTTTCCCCGTGGGAGAGTGGGAAACGTCATATCGATTTCCTGTATGTCTTGTACATGCTGAAATTGACAATAAAGCCACTTTATCTTTATCTTATCTTTATCTAATCTCTGATCTATGAACCAAGACTCTCATTGGTCAAACTCAAACAAGGCCCAGAGCTGTTGCTTTTTGTTTGAAATTTAAATATTCATTTGAAAGTGGTGGGGTTGGAGGTTTAGCCACCGCGATTGTGAGTGACACCAGCCACCCCGCACACAGTCTGTTCAGCCTCCTACCCTCTGGAAGAAGGTACAGGAGCCTCCGTTGTCGGACCACCAGACTCAGGAATAGCTTCATACACCAAGCTGTTAGGAAGCTAAATTCTCTCCCCTCACTCCCCCCAGCCACATCCCCCAGTCAGACAGAAGGCTGAACATACACTCAGGACTCTGCAACAAACTGTCTCTAGTACTTTCTGCACTGTTATCACTTTAACTACGTTTACACCTTAGAAAACCTTATGCTGCTACACAAAAATCTGTATACTTAGTTCTGCAACAAACTGTCTTGTACTTTTTGCACTTTTTATCACATTAATGACTATGTTTACATCTTAGAAAACCCTATGCTGCTATACTTAAAAAATCTGTATGTTTACTTCTGCAACAAACTGTCTTGTACTTTTTGCACTTTTTATCACATTAATGACTATGTTTACATCTTATAAAACCCTATGCTGCTGTACTTAAACATCTGTATGTTTACTTCTGCAACAAACTGTCTGGTACTTTTTGCACTTTTATCACAAATGACTACGTTTATTGCCGCTGTACTTAAAAAATCTGTATGTTTACTTAATATTAGAAATTGAAAATCTGTTGTGCCTGTGCACTTTATATGTTTCCCCGTGGGAGAGTGGGAAACGTCATATCGATTTCCTGTATGTCTTGTACATGCTGAAATTGACAATAAAGCCACTTTATCTTTATCTTATCTTTATCTAATCTCTGATCTATGAACCAAGACTCTCATTGGTCAAACTCAAACAAGGCCCAGAGCTGTTGCTTTTTGTTTGAAATTTAAATATTCATTTGAAAGTGGTGGGGTTGGAGGTTTATAATTTAAACGTTTTGTGCACCTTCAGCATGTCTGTGATGAAAACATGAAATAGTCAGAATACATAACAAGAAAATAGAAAATCATGTCAAAGTCAGTTGAAATGTAACAGACGGAAAAAAAGGCCTTAAATAGATGTGCAAGGAAAGTCCCTAATAGGTATGCTAAATAAGCAAGAAAAAATAATATTGTATTTAATATTGAGTGTTTCCGTATCATGAGGCTACTTAAAGACAACAGGTGATAGATGAATTTGAATTCAAGTATTCAAATGCTTCTTTAGAAATACTGATACAATCATATCTGAACAAAAACACTGCACTCAGAAAAGGGTAGAAGGTCAAATCCAAGACATTTTTCATAGTTTTTCTCAAAAATAAACACCCCACAATCATACTGGCCTGCAAAGCTCCTTGATTGTGCTGACATCTATGATTCTGTAATGAAGGTGGCACATAAACTGCAACATGTACTTGTCCAGAAACCGCTTGTCAGCATGCACAGAGTTACCTGCAGGAAAATAAATGGTTGGACATGACTGTATGAGCTAAACCAGTTGAATATCATCACATTTCTGCTGCTGCTGCCATGAAGTAACTCACCAGCAAGGGGACACTCTCCAGGTGGGGTGTGCTGTCGGACAAAGGACAGGAACTCGTATTCTGCTTGTTCCAGGTTGATTTTACTATCCCGTACAGCCTGCGTCAGTCCTGACTACAACAAAATGGCAAAACACTGGCTGTGAACATTACTTAAAACTAAAGGCTGCTGCACACTAGAAGATAAGCGGGCCGATTTCCGACCTGATTATGCCCCTACGAATTGCAACGACTCTCACTCAAACCCACACACACGACCAACAGATTAAAATGATTAACATTTGCAACTCATATAGAAATGTGAAATCTATGTGCCCTGTATGATTTTCTATACACTTTACTTCAAGCCCCTGATCACATAGAAAGTTTACCTTTCCATGATGCTCTTTACACCAGTCAGACATCCCATCAAGCAACTCATCCTGCTGTTTAATTATCAAGTTGGGCCCCTGTCAATCGAAAACAAAATGTGTTTAATCTACAAGGCAGTTCGAAGACAAGAGGCAGTCTATGGGCATTTAGACGAATGTTACCTCAACCAGAATGTTCAGGTCTGAGTCAGTAATAATGCATGCCATTTCAATGATCTGGTCCTTCTCAATGTCGAGACCGGTCATCTAAAAAGTATACACAAAAAACACAAAGATTGAGTCTTCATCTAGTATCTGTCCGATATTATATCAGATATTTTGAGATGCAAGCATGACGGAATGAAAACAAATTACTCAAAATAATTCCAACAAAAATTTGACCTTTGAGCCTGCTATCATACATTGCAGTGTCAAATAATGGTAAGTGATGTGACACTGTAGTTTACAGCAACATTAAAAGGCAACAGTACGTTGTGAATTTATATTTAAAAACAACTAAAATCCCATTTAGCTATTCCGTTTAAAGAAACTTTTGTATTATCGTTGTTATTATTGTTGTTGTATAAGGGGAACATTGGCGGAAGTATTAGAACAGCTACAATTTGGAGCCAGCTGGAGTGGCATGTCTGGGACTGACTGACAGCAGTACTGGTACCACAGGAGGGGAGCAAGAATCGATGGAAACGAAATGATGCTGTATTTTCAAATGATGACCACAAGTCAGTGTCGATAGAAACATCTACTGTTAACATATCTGAATAACATGACTGCTGCGGCCAGAAAATTGACATTAGCAGTGTGATTGTGTGCTTGACCACACATTCAACAACTGGAGTTCAAGCGGAATTTTTGTGTACAAAATGTATTAAGTATTAAGAAGCATGTGTTATATTTTGTAAAGGCATGGTAGCATGTTACACACATTGCTACAACCATATATTAATCTGTATGAATTTAACCAGCGTTCTTCAGAAAACAAAGGCAGGAAGGCAAAACGTAAATACATTTCGTATTTTAAATTTAATTTGGTTGTGTCCTTCACATCAGCTAGTGACACACAGACTGGTAAATAACATCGCTCATCTATTTACGTGGCACTTCCATCATATCATACATGCATGGCAGATCCCCATCCGAGTGACTTGCCTCTAGGTCAACCCACACCATTCTCTGGGAACTCGCTGTGAACGCCATGCTGGTTTTTCTGGACACCTGAAAGTAAACAACAAATCTGTAAAAAATGCCGGTGCCTATCTCCAGTGCGGTGGATAAGTTAACACTGGTCAACGCCCCGTTTCTGTGCACAAATCTGTGACCGAAATTGCACGCTGCCCTAATATACCGGAGGACGGACTGCTTCATGAATAGGAACTTTCGTGTAGCAAGAAGCATAGATATATAGCAAGAAGAGCCTTATTAGCAGAAGTTGTATCTGAACTGTCGTAAAAATAACTAACATCACGTCAATGCCGTCTTCTTCTTTGGATTGGGCATACTACACAACTCGATTGCGCATTGCTGCCCTCTACTGTTGGTTGACAGTAGAGGGCATTCCAACATTATCCTAATTTCAGTCCAATTGGCCAGGCGGAGTAAAGTTTGCAGGGTAAAGAGTCTCTTCAGGAGCTCCCAGGTCTTAAAACAGCGTATCTCTTTAATTTAGTCAATTATGCACAATTATGCACTGTCAATTATACCCTCTGAGTTGGTATCCACATAAATGTGTTTTCCAAATATTTAATTTGGAGATACAATAATGTAGAATGATCACTAAGGATTAATTAATTTATATAAATACAAAATTAGAAAAATAAATGATTAACTTAAATTTGCGTTTCCTGTAACATAATGTGTGTGACTGCTGCAAGCTGCTTAATAGATGCAAGGGTAACTCTAGTTTTACTGTTTGAGTAACACAAAACATAAAATAGTTTTGAATTAACCAAATAACAAACAATTGTTACAAGGACAGTGGCAGGGAAGTCAAAATGAATCAGCTTGAAGACCAAAAACATTTGTCTCTGTTTAAATGACACATAGACAGACTAGTGAGTTGAAGTGAATGGTGACCACTTCTTCAAACGTAAAAAAAAACCAAAACCCTCCATACTAGATTCAATACTAGACTCAATTGGTTTCAGTCAGTGTGTGCACCAACCGACTCATTGTTGTAACCACACACTTGACCTTATATTATCGTACGGTGTCGGAATTGAACATTTAACAGTCCTCCCGCACAATCCAGTTCTATCAGACCATAATTTAATAACCTTCCATTTTTCAATAAATGAATATATGCCACCAATAAAAAACTCATTTTCTAGATGTCTACCTGATAGTGCTGTAGCTAAATTTAAGGAAATAATTCCAATTACATTTAAACCCGTATTATCCGTAGATATAAAGAACAAATTCTTTAAAAACCCGAGCTCCATTGAGATCGACCGACTCGTCGATAGCTCTGCAGACTCATTACGATTAACATTAGATTCAATAGCGCCTCTAAAAAAGAAAAATGTCAAACATGGTAAATTAGCTCCGTGGTATAATTCCCAGACAAATGAGTTAAAACAGTTATCAAGAAAACTAGAAAGGAAGTGGCGCTCCAGCAACCATGTTGAAAACCTCATAGACTGGAAGAATAGTGTTAAAGAATATAAAAAGGCTCTCCACAAAGCAAGAGCCGCCTACTATTCAAAACTAATAGAAGAGAATAAAAACAACCCCAGGTTTCTCTTCAGCACTGTAGCCAGGCTGACAGAGAGTCACACCTCCACCGAACCCAGTATTCCTCCATCCCTAAATAGCAATACCTTTATGACCTTTTTTAATGATAAAATTCTAACCATTAGAAATAAAATCAACAATCTCCTGCCCTCAATTGGCACTAATACCCTCCCAATAACAGAAATCTCAGAAATGGCTGAGAATCCTAACCATTATTTAGACAGCTTCTCTCTGATCACTTGTGATCAGTTTACCAAAATAATCTCAGGTTCTAAACCAACAACCTGTATCTTAGATCCCATTCCTACAAAATTACTTAAAGAAATTCTGCCCCTAATTGATAGTTCGTTACTTAACACAATCAATCTGTCATTATCATCAGGTTATGTACCACAGTCTTTTAAAATAGCAGTAATCAAACCCCTTCTCAAAAAACCCACCCTAGACCCAGAGGTTTTAGCCAATTACAGACCAATATCTAATCTCCCCTTCATGTCTAAAATCTTAGAAAAAGTGGTAGCCAATCAGCTGTGTGAGTTTCTCCAGGAAAATAATATATATGAAGACTTTCAGTCGGGGTTTAGAGCCAATCACAGCACAGAAACAGCCTTGGCAAAAGTCACTAACGACCTTTTAATAGCCTCAGATCAGGGACTTGTGTCTGTCCTCGTTCTGTTAGATCTCAGTGCAGCATTCGACACAATTGACCATCAAATTTTATTACAAAGACTCAAACAGTTAATTAAAATTAATGGAACTGCCCTTAATTGGTTTGAATCTTATTTTTCTGATCGCTCCCAATTCGTGCAAATTAATGATGAGACATCTGTGCGCACCAAAGTTAACCATGGTGTTCCACAGGGCTCTGTGCTCGGCCCAATTTTATTCTCATTATATATGCTTCCACTAGGAAACATTATCAGGACACACTCGGTAAATTTCCACTGCTATGCGGATGACACCCAGTTATACTTGTCAATAAAACCTGAACAAAGTAATCAATTAACTAAACTTCGAGCATGTCTCAAGGACATAAAAACCTGGATGACCCGCAATTTTCTCTTATTAAACTCAGACAAAACAGAGGTTATAATACTTGGCCCCAAACACCTTAGAGATAAATTATCTAATGATATAGCTGCGCTAGACGACATTGCCCTTGCTTCCAACGAAACAGTCAGGAACTTGGGAGTGATCTTCGATCCTGATTTATCTTTTAATAGTCACTTAAAACAAATTTCTCGGACTGCCTTTTTCCACTTGCGTAATATCTCAAAAATCAGGCATGTCCTTTCGCAAAAAGATGCAGAAAAACTAGTCCACGCCTTCGTTACATCGAGACTGGACTATTGTAACTCATTATTATCAGGCTCCAGCAGTAAGTCGTTAAAGACTCTACAGCTTGTCCAAAATGCCGCAGCACGTGTCCTGACAAGAACAAAGAAAAGAGAGCACATTTCTCCAGTATTAGCTTCGCTACACTGGCTTCCAGTTAAATCTAGAATAGAATTTAAAATTCTCCTCCTCACCTTCAAGGCCCTTAATAATATAGCGCCTTTTTACCTTAAAGAGCTGTTAGTACCTTATAAACCCGCTAGAGCACTCCGCTCCCAGAATTCAGGCTTACTTGTCGTCCCTAAAGTCTCTAAAAGTAGAGTAGGAGCCAGAGCTTTTAGCCATCAAGCCCCTCACTTGTGGAATAATCTACCAATTTCAGTTCGGGAGGCAGACACCATCTGTTTGTTTAAGAGTAGGCTCAAAACCTTTCTTTTTGATAAAGCTTATAGTTAGAGTTAATTAGTGAGGCAGAACGTAACTTGCTCTATTTAATGACATATGACACACGGAGCTTCTTTTTCCAGCTTCTCCTTCCTCTTCTCCATCCCTAACTTCCCCGGGGTCCCTTTGCTTTAACACCCGCAGATCCAGGGCCTCAGTGGCCGCACCATGGATTGCTGTTTGTGGATCGCGCATCGGGGGTCGCAGTGGTGGACCCAGTGTGGCGGATTCTGTGTCGTGTGGGCTGATCGTGGTGCTGGTGGCAGACCCTGTGTCGCGTTGGCACTGGGTAAAGGAGGTGGACCAGGGCCACGGCGGTGGCTCGTGGTGGCTCCTTGTGGGCGGCGGTGGACGGTGACTGAGGACTGGAGTGGCCTCTGGTCTGGATGCTGGATCGTGGTTCTGCTGGTTGCTGACCATGGACTGTGATTGCAGCGGGACTGCATCAATGCCGCTAAAGACTTTAATGATGAATGTTTTTACACGTGGCATCTATTGCACTTCTGTCCGTCCTGGGAGAGGGATCCCTCACATGTGGCTCTCTCTGAGGTTTCTACTTATTTTTACCCTGTTAAAAGGGTTTTTAGTAGTTTTTCCTCACTCTTGCTGAGGGTTAAGGACAGAGGATGCCACACCCTGTTAAAGCCCTATGAGATGAATGTAATTTGTGAATATGGGCTATACAAATAAAATTTGATTGATTGATTGATTGATACTATGTATGTGCGTAGTGTTATGACTGATTCATATTGTGTGTATATACCGGTATGTGTTTTATGGTGTTGTTCTCACTCCCTGCCTGAGGATGGTGCTATTCACCCTATTCTGTGGTTTTGCCCTTGTCCGAGTGTCAGGTCTGATGGTGATTGGAGTGGAGGCTAATGGAGCGGACTTTAGAAGTCACCTGCTAAGGCCGGATTTCCTCAGACTGTGGATCAAACTGCCGACTTTCAGGTTGGAGGACAACCACTCTACCCCTCAGCCACAGCCGCCCATGCTTGAAAAAGCTAATCCACTCTTCGCAATCAGAGCGGATATCTAATAACTTGCTCGCTTTGCATTCTCTTGTGCTGATGACGGCTTCAACAGAGCATGTTGCTGAAAGTTAAGTTGAGCTAGCAAGTCATTAGCTTTATCCTTTCGGTCCTCGTCGCTACCTCAAAATAATTTGGGGATGTTTGTTTCGTAGTGGCGACGGATATGACAGTGCATCCGGAAAGTATTCACAGCGCTTCACTTTTCAGCCCTTTTGACAAGTTACAGCCATATTCCAGAATGGATTAAATTCATCTTTTCCCTCAAAAGTCTACACGCAATACTCCATAATGACAAATTTAAAAATGTTCTTTAGAAATTTTGGCAAATTTATTAAAAACAATACATAATGTACATAAGTATTCACAGCCTTACTCAATACTTTGTTTAAGCACCCCATTGGCAGCAATTACAGCTTCAAGTATTTTTGAGTATGATGCTACAAGTTTGGCACACCTATTTTGGGGCAGTTTTGCTCATCCTTCTTTGCAGGACCTATTAAGCCCCATCAGGTTGGATGGTGAGCGTCGGTGCACACTGCACAGCCATGCAGAGATTGTTGTCCTTCTGAAAGGTTTTCCTCTCTTCACAGTGCAATGCTGGAGCTGTCAGAGTGACCATCGGGTTCTTGGTCACCTCCCCGACTAAGGCCCTTCTCCCCCAATCGCTCAGTTTGGCCGGGCGGCCAGCTCTTGGTGGAGTCATGCTGGCCCCAAACTTCTTCCATTTGTGGATGATGGAGGCCACTGTGCTCATTGGGACCTTCAATGCTTCAGAAATGTTTCTGTACCCTTCCCCAGATCTGTGCCTCGATACAATTCTGTTCCAGAGGTCTACAAACATTTCCTTGGACTTCATGGCTCGGTTTGTGCTCTGACATGCTCTGTCAACTGTTGGACCATATATAGACAGGTGTATGCCTTTCGAAATCATGTCCAATCAACTGAATTGACCACAGGTGGACTCCAATCAATTTGTACAAACATTTCAAGGATGATCAGTGGATACAGGATGCACCTGAGCTTGATTTTTAGTGTCATGGCAAAGGCTGTGACATGGGATTTTTTTACCTAGTCATTATGGCATATTTTATGTGGAATTTTGAGGAAATAAATGAATTTTATCCATTTTGGAATAAGCAGCGGATGCACTGTATATTCTTTTAAAACATCAACTCTCTGTTTGCAAATGAGAAAAACTATTGTTAAATTTATTTCTGTAAATAAATATTCCTCCTGACATTTTTTTCTAAACTTCCTCTTATCAGTATGTCCCTGCTTCATTCGCTCCATCATTTACCTGCCTTGTCCATGATAATGTCATGTTTGTCCCAAGGGTTGAGCTACATCACAGGCCAAAACAAATTGCACTGCCCTGATATAGACCAATATCGATTCCAAATACCGACTATTTGCATTTATTATCACCAGAAGGCTTCAACATATTGTCTCTGAATTAATAGAAGCCAACCAAACAGGATCTGTTCAAGAAAGACAAACACAGGAAAACATTAGGCGGATATTGCATGTGGTAGACCATGTAATGAAAGAAAATATCAGGACAATATATGAAAGTAACTATGGATGTGTTACTAAGAAAATAAAGCAGAATTTAACATTACTGCCTCTAGATATGTCTGTACCTATTCTAGTCACTTCGTGTTGCTGTTCCCCTAAAGATTTCAGGGAATGGTTTAGGATGATTTCAAGATTTTTGTGGCACAGTAAGAAGGCCCTGGTCAATGCGACATTACAATTACTTGAAGAAAGGGGTGGATTCTCTCTTCCATGCATTGAAGACTATTTCATTGCTGCTCTGCTGGAACCACTAGTATGCTGTTGCAAAAATATTAAGCCAGATGGAAAGATTTGGAATGATAGCAATTCGCATCACCAGCAGTCTATATTAGGTTATTACAGTCATAAGAATACTTATCTGGATAAATCAAACTAATTGGATTAAGGTTGCCCTCAGAGTATAGTTCAAGACTTGAAAAATGTTTAAATTTGAGGCATTCAAAATCCATAAGAGGTAATTTAGGGATACAGGATCTTGCCCAAGGACACGCATGCAGAGGAGTAAGATTGAGGATTGTACCGCCGAACCTCTGGTTGGAGGACTACACTCTACCTCTAAGTCACAGCCAGCCCTTTAAGCGGTGGTGATACAATGCGGGAACAGCTTACTGTACTATAACCACTGGTAATGACTTACAGCATTTTACCCATCTTTCAAATGACTTCATCCTTGAAAATCTAGACTTTTTCAAAAATCACCAGGCTAGGGACTATTTTAATAAAGAAATTATACAATCGGAGGGCAGTGGGCCAAATCTGGTCAATATGTTTATTGATTATTTTTAGACTAGTGACAACAAACATCTTAACTCCAAAATATATAACCGTTATTGTACCGTTCAGGTCAACAAAAATGGGAGATTAACTCTGGCTGAAAATTTCTGAAGGTCTGGCATGATATCTGGGAGTGTCAAGTTAGGACTACCAACTCAATGTCATGGCAAGAATCATAATAAAGGAACATTGAATAATGTTCAGAAATTTGTAAAGCAGGGTTCTCGGGGTCAAGACATCTGCAAGAGGCAGTGTGGTTAATCAATAGCGGACCACTTCGGACCATGTCCTTTGGGGCTGACCTTTGATCCATTATATAGGCAAGAAGTTGCAAAAGAAATAAAGAATATCTTTGGAATGGAAGTTGACTGTTATTTTGTGGCAAAATCCAAGATAATTTCAGGACTCACGATGAGTACCTTTACACAAAATTACTGGTTGCGAGCAAGAAGCTGTAGACAAACCCACCATCAATGGACAATTTGGCTGATAATGTTAATGAAATACATTGCATGGAGAAGTTAACTTTCTCCCTAAGATCTGATTATTACATAAAACACTGGAAAAGTTGACCACATACACAAATTACTAAACAACAACGCCCCCCCCCCGGTCTATTAATAGGAGAAAAAAAACATAAGAGTGAGCAACACGTGAGGGATTACTCTCCCAGGACAAACAGAAGTGCAACAGATGCCGCAAGTAGCAGAGCACATCAATAAAATAACAATATTTACACTATTGATAAGAAAAGGCAGTGTCTAACTAAAATCAAGATGTTTATCAATGTATTTGTATTTTAAGTATTTGTACAAAAGAAAATGTCCCACAGAGATGAAGGTAGCAATCTAGTTGTATTACAAATCCATGTTCAGCTGCCACCATGATGACGATCAAGGATCACAATCTGCCATCCACCATCATGGTCAAGATTCACGATCACGATGTGGCTGCATCGGCGATCCTGGATCTGTAAACGATAAAACACAAGGACTCTGGGGAATAAGTCAAGTCAACAATCATATGTATTGATGAGACATTGATGTGATGAAGAAGAAGAGGAAAGAGAGGCTCTGTTTGTAATTTGTCTCTTGATATTCTAGACCTATGGGAGCACACCTGACTATAAGCTTTATCAAAAATATATTTTATATGAGAATCAAAGGTTTTGTTGGAGGCAAGGGCAATGTCATCTAGAGTAGCCATATCATTAGACAGTGCATTTCTGAGGTATTTAAGTGAAAACATTATAACTGGAAATCAAATCAGAATTTAGTGTCATTTCATCAGACATAAAACAGTAGTGAAGGAAGAATAAAATGGCGGTTCCCTGGGATGACTAAATACGATTTAAAAAAAGAAGGGAGATACACATACAAATACAAAATAAAACACACACTCTGAGTCCGACCTTTTGTTAATGTAGTGATAAAATATCCATCTTAAACTAAGATGTTAAATAGTAAAATATACAGTGGCTGTAGTGCCCAACTAGTCGCTGTGAGTTAAGTGCAAACTTAGTGTAGAAAGTCACAGCCTATGGGAGCAAAACATTTAGCAGTCTGGAAGTTCTTGTTTTAAGACTCCTGCCCATTTGCCTCATGGTAGCATTTCAAACGGTTTATGAGTGAGGTCTCTAAGAATGTTCAGTTCTGTGATCCGGCAACAGCTCTGCAAGAGGTACTTGACAAAGGGTCAACTCTCCTCACAATCCTATGCAGGGACTTTTTGTCGACAAATTGCCACTGGGATGCCAGGTTGAGATACAAGATGTCAGCACACCCGCCACCCTGCCTCTGTAGCAAGTAGTGACAATTCTGGTTGGAAATAAGGTTTGTTTCAGTTTCCTTAGAAAGTGCAGTCTCAGCTGGGCCTCTTTCACAATAAGAGTTGTGTTCTTTGACGAGTTGAGGTCTTCAGAGATCTGAACTCAGAGGAGCTTGATATCCTTTACTCGCTCTAATATAGAGCTGCTGATGCTGAGAGATGTGTGCTTAGACTGTGACCTCCTGGAGTAGATGATCATGTCCACTGAGACATTGAGTACCGGGCTGACTCCCTTTTTTATTTACATTGTGTCCTATTTTCCCGGTACCAGTCCCAGTATTGTGGTATCATCTGCGAACTGGTCGATTAGATTCCCCTGGTGTCTGACTTTACAGTCGTGCGTAAGCAGTGAAAACAGCAGTTGGCTGTTAATGAGGGATCCAGTGCTCAGCGTGATTAATCTCTGGGGAATTATGGTGTTGAAATCTGAAAAGCTTGCAGGTCATCCAGGTTTTAATGTTCTTACATGCTTGAAGTTTAGTTAGTTGATAACTTTGTTCTTGTTTCATTGATAGCAGGGTATCATACGCATAGCAGGGAAATTTTGCAGTTTTCCTTGATAATGTTTCCTAATAGAAGCATATATAAGTTAAATAAAATTGGTCTGAGCATAGAACCCTGAGGAACCCTGTGATCAAATATAGTCCGCAAAGATGATTTATCCATGTCCGTGCATGAAATTCTATGAATCTGCATGCAACTTCAAGTAGCTGTGACTTCCATCTTTTAGATCCAATTACTATTAAACTTCATGTGTGTAACAGCCCAGAATACATCTATATGCCAATATACTATAATAGTCACTGCGCCCCCCTAGCTGTGAGTATCATGTTTTATAATACAGTGACATGCTATGGCTAGCTTTTTAAATTGCTCCAACTCAAAAAGGGTTATCCTAATCATTTTCCTTTTTTGGATAGCAGTAGTTGATAATCCATCGATCGACAGTCTTTACTGTAGATCACCCGTGGACTTAGTGGCTGAGGTTGTACCGCAGATCAGCTGCTTGTCGGTTGTCTGTTGTTCCTATGGACAGTGTGTCCGATACTGGCGGCCGAGCCTGGATTGTCTACTGCCTTTCCTTGAATCCAGGATTATGTACTAAATTTACACCAAGACACTACGGTATGAAGACGAGCATCTTTCGGTCTCCTATAACAATCAAAGCCCTGTTCGGACAAATGGATTTAGAAAGTGATCCGCTGGAGTGCCTTTACTTTGAAACGGCTTCAGGAGGTGTCAAAAATACATTAGTAACACAGACAGATAAACATTGTGGTTCACAGCACAATAAACAGAGAAAATTATCTTTCACCCGAGTTTTAATGTTTATCTGTTGAATTTATTTATAAAACGTTGCAACACATTGTGTGTGTGTCAAAATAAAAGCACTCCAGCATTTATGTTGACCAAATCCATTCTTTTGTTTAAAAAGGTTTTTTATTTAGAAATATTTGCAGGAGCAGGAGGTGCACGGCATCATACTGTATAGTAGTGGTATTTATCTAAGTACACAGGACAACTTTAATACAAGGAAAGAGTCATATTTATGGCCATATTCAAGGCAAAACCTATATTTAAAGACCTTGTGCTGCAGAAGCTAAGTATTGTGAATTGAACAGATGCTGTTAATATGCATTGATATTAATGTGAATATTGTGCATTGAACAGATAAGTTAAATAACTGGCTCTGTGTGTGGCTGGCATATCAGGGATAATGTGACTTTTAACTCGGATGGTACTCGTGCTCATAAAAATACATTATCCTTACCGGATACTTGTTTTATCTATGTATTCGGCTCTACCCTAGTTGAATGTCACTACGCATGCTTCAATCTGCCTCAAACTTGACATGTAAAAGGAGTCACTACATGAACACACCCCTAGGATAATATGTGGCAGCTGGAAGTAGTCCCTCTGGTTCAAATGTCTTTGGAATAACCTGTATATACAGTGCTTCGAAAAAGTATTTGCCCCCTTCCAAGTTTCTTAGTTTGTTGCATATTTGTCACACTTAAATGTTTCAGATCATCAAACTAATTTTAATATTATACAAAGATAACCAGAGTCAATACAAAATGCAATTTTTAAATGACGATTTCATTTTTTTAAGGGAAAAAAGCTATCCAAACCTATCTGGCCCTATGTGAAAAAGTATTTGCCCCCTCTTGATAGATCCTGAATAAACCAAATTTTTTGGAAAGCTGAGTTCAATGTCACTAGCCACATCCATGCCTGATTACTGCCAGAACTGTTTAATATAGAAATCAGTTAAATAGAAGCTGTCTGACAAAGTTAAGTAGACTAAAATATCTCAAGAAACAACACTTCATGCCGCGATCTAAATAAATTCAAAACGGGTGAGAAACAAAGTTATTGACATGTAGCAGTCTGGAAAGGGTTACGAAGCCATTTCTAAGGCTTTGGGACTTCAGCGAACCACGGTGAGAGCCATTATCCACATATGGAGAAGACTTGGAACAGTGGTGAACCTTCCCAGGAGTTGCCGGCCTACCAAAATTACTCCAATAGCACATCAACGACTCATACAGGAGGTCATAAAAGACCCCAGACAATACCTAAGGAACTGCAGGCCTCACTTGCTTCAGTTAAGGTCAGTGTTCATGATTCAACAATAAGAAATAGACTGAGCAAAAATGGCATCCATGGGAGAGTTCCAAGGTGAAAGCCACTGCTGTCCAAAAATAATACAAAGGCTTGTATCACATTTGCCAAAAAACATCTTGTTGATCCCCAAGACTTTTGGGCAAATATTCTGTGGACTGATCATAAAAAAATTGAACTTTTTGGAAAGTGTGGGTCCCGTTACGTCTGGCGTAAAACTAACACGGCATTTCATAAAAACAACATCATACCAACACTCAAACATGGCGGTGGTAGTGTGATGTTCTGGGGTTGCTTTGCAGCTTCAGGACCTGGATGACTTGCCATAATTGATGGAACCATGAATTCTGCTCTCTAACAGAAAATCCTGAAGGAGATCAGTTCGTGACATCAAGCTCAAGCGCACTTGGGTTATGCAGCAGGACAATGATCCGAAATACACAAGCAAGTCAACATCTGAATGGCTCAAAATAAACAAAATGAAGGTTTTGGAGTGGCCTAGTCAAAGTCCAGACTTAAATCGGATTGAGATGTTGTGGCATGAACTTAAACAAGCCATTTATGCTCGAAAACCATCCAATGTTGCAGAATTAAAAAAATTCTGCAAAGAAGAGTGGACCAACATTCCTCCACAGCGATTTGAGAGACTCATTGACAGTTATCGCAAACATCTGATTGCAGTTATTGCCGCCAAGGGTGGCACAACCAGTTATTAGGCTTAGGGGGCAATTACTTTTTCACAGAGGGCCAAGTAGGTTTGGATAGACTTTTTCACTTAATAAATGAAATCATCATTTAAAAACTGCATTATGTATTAACTCCAGCAACCTTTGTCTAATATAAAAATGTGTGTGATGATCTGAATCATTTAAGTGTGACAAAAATGCAAAAAAATAAAAAATCAGGAAGGGGGCAAAAACTTTTTCACAGCACTGTATACAAGTTGGCCACTTCTCCCCTGTGGCCAGGCGAGGACCCGCTCATGTATGCTGGCAAGTCTAGTTATGTTATCAATCTTGTCATCTTAGACTCTTTTTGGTGTGGTTTCACAGGTTCATTCAAGAACATTCCTGAAAAGAAAACAAGACTACAGTGCAATTAAATCAAGCTAGTTATAATTGCACAAACAAAATTTATTTGGCCATATGGTAGACAAGATCACATAGATTCTTAAGGTGTTTGACTTGCAAGTTGAAACTTCAGTTTTTCAACTTCCATAAGTCACTGTAGAGAAGCAACCATATTTACAGATTTATTTTATGCCCGACTTTGTTTCCATTTTGTGCAGTGTCTTACATATATGTCATGAATACACTAATATTAAAAGTATGGATACAACTATCCTACCAAGCTTTACGGTTTGTCAAATGCTGAAAGTAGACAATGCATGTTGATACACTGAAAAACCAATCAAACTCTCAAGGTGGCCGAATTTCAAGAGCACATCAACATAGTGGTCACATATAAAACAATTCCCCAGATAATTAAAGAGGAGATCTATGGTCATGTTACTGTAAGATTAATGATGTGCTATTTATTCCTGTTTTTAATTACACAACACATCATTGTGCACCTTATAGTGTACTGGTCACTGGAGAACTTCATTAACAGCTGTCTGAGCATGTGGCACGGGAAATTCCAGCTTCTCATACACGGTCAGTTTCAGTGACAAGTGCTGGGCGATCTCATTTGGATCAGTGTACAGGGCAGCAGGAACATTCTGGAAGAGAAAGTAACATTTGTTAGAATGAAAACAGTGAATAAAGGGCAGTAGCCTTTAATTAATCCTCAAGAATTTAACTGAGATTCTGTTACCAAAGGCATAAATTTGGTAGAGAATCAATGTTTCATTCAAAGTTTAATTTATGATAACTGTCAATCACCAAAATTACAATATTTAATTAAAATGCATGGTGCACATAAGATTTGAATGCAAATGCTGTACCATAGGTGAGATTTGAGCAAATATACATTATACTTTTTTTTAATCTTTTTAAGTAATTTCCAATACAGATTTGGCAAATATTGGTAATGTAGGAAGTCTTTATGTTGTGATGAGGGCCAAAGGTTTTTACAAAAAGACCTTATTAAAGAAAACTGCGACCAAACAACCTTAGATACACTTAGTAGCCTATTTTTTAAGACCAATACAACAGCTATCTGCTCTATTGCCACTATCGGAGAGATATCAATAGCTTTGTGTTTATTATTAAGAGGGATGTTTACAGTGTTGTTTAACTGGGGTCTATACTAACAAGAAATATTGGTATATGGCTATATGTTACATGAAACCTAACTTCTGTTGAAGCAGAATTGTGGTTATAGACGCAACTTTAAGTTTCAGTCTGACACCCACTCCCAATGTCCACCATCAAGGTCTTGCAGACTTTGAGAATTGTTCCCAGTTTGTCCGCGAGAGCGTCTAGGACTGTTTAACTGTAAAATCATCCCATGCGTGAGGAATCTCTTGCAGTTTTCTGAGCCTTTTATGCACACTTTGCATAATTCTGCTATTGCCTAGGGGAATTACCCATTGTTCAATGCGTTGTTACATGGCTGTACAAACCAAACGGCAGCTTAACAATCAGACAAACAAACAAAACCACAGTGTGGGCTTAGGAACAGACTACATATAGCCTTTATTTGGTTCACTTTCTCTTTCATATGTGGACGCAAAAGAAGCACCGTTCACCAATTAGAGAACCTGACCTGGACCCCTATAAACCAAGTATACTCTTTGGTCCTTTTCTCTGGCCATTCGACAGCTGGTGTGCTGTGTGTGCTTTTTAGAAGGATATGTCTGGTAGTCCAGGGTGATGTTAGGGCCAGTGAGTATATAACTGTCTGATGGCTGTTGGATAGAAGCTGTTCCTTAGTTTGGACATCCTGCATTTAACTATTCAGTACCTTCTGCCAGAGGTGTGAACAGTCCGAGTTGGGGTTGGTCGGAGTCCTTAACAATGGCTCGGGCGCTTCTCTGGACTCTGTGGTGGTAGATATCATGATGATCCTCTCAGCGGTTTTGACCACTGTCTGCAGGCGCTTGTGGCCCATTGCAGTGTTGTTCCCCTACCACACGTTGCTGCAGCTGGTCAAGGTGCTCTCAATGATGCAGCTGTAGAAGTTACTGAGGATCTTTGGTGACATCCTGAATTTCCTCAGCCTCCTCAGGAAGTACAGCCACTTGTTGTAATGCTTTCTTGACCAGCTGGGTGCTGTTTAGAGTACAGGTGAGGTCATCACTGATGTATATGTCAAGGAATTTGAAGCTGCTCACCCTAATGAGTTCTCCTTTCTCATGTCTACAATAATTTCCTTGGACTTGTCTTCGTGAGGGTGAGATTATTCTATTCACATTTTTCTTACAACCTAACGCCGATATCTTGAGCCTCCTCAGATCCACAACTAGTTCCTTTGTCAACCAGCAGGTGGTTCTGCTTACACCATCTGACAAAGGTACCCACCACAGCCCTGTATTCAGCATCCATACCATTGCTGATACATCCAGCTATTGCAGAGTCATCAGAAACCTTCTGGAGATGGCAGGAGTCTGTCTGGTAGCTGAAGTCCATGGTTTAGAGGGAGAAGAGGAAGGGAGGGAGGACCATCCCCTGTGGGGCCCCAGTGTTGTCAAATATTGTCAGACTTTTAAATTTTGTCATGGCATAACCACAGATTATAATTTAATTCACTGTGATGTAATGTATGGACCAACACAAAATAGTCCATCATTTTGAAGTAGTGAAAAATATTACATGGATTTCAAAATGTATTCACCCCTTTACTGTAAAACCCCTAATAAAGATCTGGTGCGACCAATTGCCTTCACAAGGCCGTCCACCCAAACAGACAAGCCGGACAAGGAGAACATTTATCAGAGGAAAAAAACCAAGAGGCCCGTGGTAACTCTGGAGGAGCTGCAAAGATCCACAGCTGAGGTGGGAGAATCTGTCCACGGGATAACTATTAGTCGTCTACTCCACAAATCTGGCCTTTATGAAATAGTGGCAAGAAGTTAGCTGTTGCTGAAAGTGAACCATACGATATCCCATTTGGAGTTTGCCATAAGGCATGTGGGAGACAAAGCAAACATGTGGAAGAAGGTGCTCTGCTCAGATGAGACCAAAATTGAACTTTGTGGCCTCAATGCAAAATGCTATTTGTGGCGGAAACCCAACACTGCCCATCACCCTGAGCACAACATCCCAAGAGTGAATCATAGTGGTGGTAGCATCATGCTGTGGGGATGCTTCTCTTCAGCAGGTACAGGGAAACTGGTCAGAATTGAAGGAAAAAAGGATTGAGCCATATACCAGGCAATCCTTGAGGAAAATCTGATGCAGTCTGCAAAATACTTGAGACTGGGGCGGAGGTTCATCTTCCAGCAGGACAATGAACATTAACATACAGCCAAAGCTACAATGGAATGGTTTACATCAAAGCATGTTCATGTGTTAAAATGGCCCAGTCAAAGTCCAGACCTAAATCCAATTGAGAATCTATGTCAAGACTTGAAAATTGCTGTTCACAGACATCTAGTCTGACTGAGCTTCAGCTTTTTTGCAGAGAAGAATGGACAAATATTTCCATCTCTATATGTGCAAAGCTGGTAGAGACATATCCCAAACGACTTGCAGCTGTAATTGTAGCGAAAACGGGGTTCTAGCAAGTATTGACTCGGGGGGGTGAATACTTATGCACCCAACAGATGTCATCGTTATTGTTCTCATTATTGTTTGTGTTACAACTTAAGGTATCTGCACCTTCAAAGTACTATGCTTATTGGGTTGATCAAAAGGTAAAAAGTCTGTTTAAGTCTATTTGAATTCCAATCTGTAACAGTACAAAATGGGAAAAACTCCAAGGGGGGTGAATACTTATGCTCGGACACCATCTCTGCAGCTGTGAGGAGCTGCAGAGATGGTGTCCGAAGTACTTCTATTACGGCTGGATAGGTGTACTGCAAGGGGTTCAGCATCACAGGTATACTGCTCTGATTGTGGGCCAGAACCATCCTCTCAAAACACTTTGTGACGCCTCTCGACGTTGTATGATCATTTGTGTGTCCATATTAAGTATTGATTTGCTTTGAAAATTTTGTGAATGTTACCTTGTGAGGCTCTCGTTCAGGGATTGAGGGTTTGTTTTGTTGTTGGGCTATAGTTATTTTCCTGATTTCATTGTATACTTCACCTAGACTCATTTTGTTAGTTCACTTAGCCTTATGGATGGCAGCCTGAATATATTTTGTAACTTATATCATTCAATCAAACAAATTTTATTTGTATAGCCCATATTCACAATTTGTCTCATATGGCTTTAACATGGTGTGACATCCTCTGTCCTTAACCCTACATAAAAGGATAGTTTAGTTTAATAGGAGACAGTTTTTTCTTTCGTGAAACCAAAGGGCCAGGGTTAAGAAAGAGGGTTTGTCTTTTTTTTTATGATTTGCCATCATCACCCTCCGCCCCTTACCCTTTGTGTCTTAAATCTTTTCAATGTTCACGTTTTGTTTATGTAAATTATTTAGCATTTCCAGACACCATCGGCGCTGTGTTGCTTCCCTTCCTCCTAGACAAAAACTGGGTTGTAACAGCATCCAATTGGAAGGGATTACAGGTCATCAACCTGAAGTCAGTGGATGAATGGAAAAGGATCGAGGAGGACATTCAAATTTTACTCCAGCAAACATCTTTAAACATAGAAAGGGGTTGCAATCTCCCCACATATAAATCCATCACAAAAGTGATTAAAAAAAACAATGCATACAAGTTTACAATAGTAAGCCACCTTTATGAATACTGAGCAAAAAACTGCATCTGCTAATGGGGACCATGAGAGGTCACTGCCCTCTGGGGGGAAATCTGGGGCGAGGAGAGTACTGGATTCAAAGCAGATTGTCTCATCAAACTACTATTCCTGAGGACCTGAATTAAGTTAAATGCCCGAAAAACATAATTTATTTACGAATCGATCTTACAAACCATGAGCAGAGGTCCAATCACAGCTAAGGAGATTCATGCTCTGTAGCTGTGCCCTATACCTTGTCATAAGAACTCACCTTGAGTTCCGCTATTTTGCTTTCTCTGGTGCTGAACTCTCGTAGCATGTAATTATTTCCAGCCTGAAAACAAAAAAAGTATAATTATCATTCATTACTCATTAGAGCTTTTATCATAGTTAATATGGTATAACTTCTGCCACATTTTCAATGTTATTAATAGCTTATTATTAAACACTATACTGAACTTGATCCTGGCTAAAGGACACCTACTTGCCTCATGATACAGTCGGGTGTCATTTATTCTTATCAGCACTCCATCCACACGTAGGAAGAAACGCAGCAACAGGAAGAAACTTGTGGGCATAACCCTCTGTATAATCAAGACACACAGATTTCAGTGTGAATTTGCATAACTGTGTGAGTGTGTTCCCTACAAAAAAGAGGTGGACTCTAAGTGAAAAGGCCCTGAATAAATGAAAGCTAAACAGATTACTGCATTGGTAATAAGCTTTTATTAAATCAAGTAAATGCTTGACTCAATTGTGTTTTCCTCTTAAATCTTATAACACCACTCACAATTTTTACACTGATCATTGACACTCCGTGGTCATGCAGCTCATCCTCAAACAGCAGCACGTCATCGAAGAACATGATCTGTTCTCGAGCCTTCAGCTTCTCCATATCGATACGCTCTGCTGTCTCAGTCACCTTCAGAGGAGCAACAGGTACATATTTAACGCAGACAAAAGCAGAGGTGCGTAAAGCCTCAATAATAAACATAAAAGATGTTGCAGGATTTGTGTTAGATTCCATAAATGAAAATGACCCCATACCTTTATCTGCATATCTTCTCCCATTAGAGTGCCTCTGTAGTCTGTGGTGTATGTCCAGTCGTAAGGTTTCACCACCTCTTTTGAGTGTTCAGAATCAGCTCTGGAACAAGATGACATGGATTCATGTTAAAATTTCAGATGAGATACTTGGAGCTAGCTGCTTTACTTATTTTTTTGAAAAGTTTCAAGTAGGAATTCCTTTATTATGCAAGTTAATTCTGACAGTGTCCCTGCTTGGGATGTCCTATTTTCTCAGTGTATGGGTGACAAGAGATTGACACTGTTCAACTAATTTTGTCCTATTATTTGTTATGTATTGACCTCAGACAATTTCTCCAATAGTAGAACTAATCTCTTATTATGCACCTCATACAGCCCATCACTCAGTGGAGGCAAACAATTATATTTTCTCAATGTTTTTCTTTTAGTTTTTGCTTGTTTTGCCACGACAGGGTAGAAAACTTTCAACTATTTGGATTTATGTATGTTCCCCTTTAGCTCTCCGATTGCTAACAATACACGTCTCTGAAGGTCCATTAGTGGCATATATGGCAGAACCTCAAATATAATTGTTTGTGGAGAGACTTACATTCATTCAGAGGGAGGGGTACTTCGAATTTTGCTTAATTGTGCCAACAAAAAATACCCTCATATCAAACCGTCTGTACTGAAACTCTGTTACACTGTCTAGTTTGAGCCAATAATTGTTTTCATTTTCTATCATTTGTCATTTTAAAGAAGTATGGTTTTTCTTTGGTTCTCAATGTATGAATGGTTGGCCACATTTTCACATGACAAATATTAAGCTACTTTCTTTTGTATCACATTGCCATGCTCATCTTGCCTGCTTTCCTGCCATTCTTGAGCACAGGCCACCTTGACAGCATCCTCCATGTTGTTTACTCTCCTAAGGGCATCAATGGCATTGAATCCAATGCCGTAGCCATCTATGTGCTGGATACGTAAGAAGTTGTCTCCAAACAGCATCTCTGGAAGGGAAGGCATGTTCATCTCTTCTGCTAACCTGGGAAGGCAAACAGAAAACAGCTGTTCTCTCTACTAGCTAAACTTATCAACAATTACATCCGTACTTCAGTTCAGGATTGAATTATACAAGATTTTATTTAAGTAATAAGGAATATACATTAATTTGATATGAAAATAAGTCAGGATAATGGCATTACATGAAATAACCAACACCCTACTGACTTTATGCTGAGAGCCTGATACAGCACATACACAAAGAATGAGGAGTCCCTTTGAAAACACGACGGATGAGATGGGGAGGGAGTGGAGATGGGAAAGATCTATTGGAAAGAGCTGTGGGAGACGGAGACATTCAGACAGAGCTTCACTATTAAGGCCGACCAGACCTTTTGCTATGGTAGGCCTCACTCCAGCTCATTTATATCATCAAACTTACTGTACCCTTTGAGGATGCAGTGGAGAGGCCGGCGAGTGCAAAACACTGTGGTACACTGAACTTGCAGTCGACGTGCTGGAATGTAAAAGTCTGACTAGTCTATGTTGGCTGCAGAGGGTTTGTAGCCATATCAACATCAGGTCTTCTCCTGGAGATGGGAGTGCAAGGAAAGGCCCACCGGCAAGCGGATAAAGACCTCTCTAAATCTGCTGAGAAGGGCACTCAGTAACTCAATAAAAAACTCATTTTGTAGATGTCTACCTGATAGTGCTGTAGCTAAATTTAAGGAAATAATTCCAATTACATTTAAACCCGTATTATCTGTAGATATAAAGAACAAATTCTTTAAAAACCCGAGCTCCATTGAGATCAACCACCTCGTCGATAGCTCTGCAGACTCATTACGATTAACATTAGATTCAATAGCGCCTCTAAAAAAGAAAAATGTCAAACATGGTAAATTAGCTCCGTGGTATAATTCCCAGACAAATGAGTTAAAACAATTATCAAGAAAACTAGAAAGGAAGTGGCGCTCCAGCAACCATGTTGAAAACCTCATAGACTGGAAGAATAGTGTTAAAGAATATAAAAAGGCTCTCCACAAAGCAAGAGCCGCCTACTATTCAAAACTAATAGAAGAGAATAAAAACAACCCAAGGTTTCTCTTCAGCACTGTAGCCAGGCTGACGGAGAGTCACACCTCCACCGAACCCAGTATTCCTCGATCCCTAAATAGCAATACCTTTATGACCTTTTTTAATGATAAAATTCTAACCATTAGAAATAAAATCAACCATCTCCTGCCCTCAATTGGCACTAATACCCTCCCAATAACAGAGATCTCAGAAATGGCTGAGAATCCTAACCATTATTTAGACAGCTTCTCTCTGATCACTTGTGATCAGTTTACCAAAATAATCTCAGGTTCTAAACCAACAACCTGTATCTTAGATCCCATTCCTACAAAATTACTTAAAGAAATTCTGCCCCTAATTGATAGTTCGTTACTTAACACAATCAATCTGTCATTATCATCAGGTTATGTACCACAGTCTTTTAAAATAGCAGTAATCAAACCCCTTCTCAAAAAACCCACCCTAGACCCAGAGGTTTTAGCCAATTACAGACCAATATCTAATCTCCCCTTCATGTCTAAAATCTTAGAAAAAGTGGTAGCCAATCAGCTGTGTGAGTTTCTCCAGGAAAATAATATATATGAAGACTTTCAGTCGGGGTTTAGAGCCAATCACAGCACAGAAACAGCCTTGGCAAAAGTCACTAATTACCTTTTAATAGCCTCAGATCAGGGACTTGTGTCTGTCCTCGTTCTGTTAGATCTCAGTGCAGCATTCAACACAATTGACCATCAAATTTTATTACAAAGACTCAAACAGTTAATTAATATTAATGGAACCGCCCTTAATTGGTTTAAATCTTATTTTTCTGATCGCTCCCAATTCGTGCAAATTAATGATGAGACATCTGTGCGCACCAAAGTTAACCATGGTGTTCCACAGGGCTCTGTGCTCGGCCCAATTTTATTCTCATTATATATGCTTCCACTAGGAAACATTATCAGGACCAAATTTGGCAGAAGAGATCCGAAAGTAGTACTTGTATAACCCGATATTGACGGAATATAATGACTCACAGATGGCATGCAATTCCTGGAAGGACATCTCGGTTAACGTCGGTTTGCATGTCGACAAGTGTACGAAGCTGTGGAGGAAGATCGGGGACAAATTTGTCTACCAGAAATGTAAATGTAAATAGATGTAAATAAACAGTCGACGACAACTGCCACACACAAAGAAGGCATCTCTAAGGTCGTCTTCGACAAAAAAGTTCCTCCACCTAGTTTTCTGGCAGTAAATTGCTTTGCAACACGCGATGCCCTTGGAGAACCATAAATTAAAAGGAGTCCGTCGACACAACTGCCTGAAAAGCCGCAGACGCAGTTGCAGGAGTATGCGCCGGCCTTTAGACATTGTCGGTGTATAAGCGAAATGTTGGGGAAGGAGGTTACACACTTGATGACCAAATGAGGCACCATCACTCACTTGACCCCCCCGCAGAGTCCAGGAAGCAGTTGTCACGAAGACAAGCAAGGGAGAACTCTTATTAATCTCTGGCCATAACTGACAAATGCGAACATCTACTGTTGCCAACTTCTTCTTAAGAATGGCTGGTGAATGAGGCCAATTACTGTGTTATACTCCTAGCCTGTTAATGGTTTAAAACAGTCTTTATTTATATAGCCCTATTCTAGTTTCGATGATCACTCAAAACCACCCATTCATTCAGTGTTTCTATGTGGAGCATGTTCTCTATCACAAATCACTCATACACTGCCTGTAGAACCATAAGGGGTAAATTGGGGTTTAGCATCTTGCCGAATGCGAAATAGGTGAGACAGGAATAACAGCTTCCGATCTTTTGGTTAGTGGACGACAGGCTCGCTCTCTTGAGCCACACAGCCTATGCAATCATATAACTGAAAAAAGTAAAAAATTTGGGGGGTATTCAGCACTGTTAATCTCTCATTAGAAATGCACTTACCAGTAAAAAAGCTATTTCTCAGATCTATACTCAGTGTTTACTGTTATAAACAGACATACTGTACATGAATTGAAATGTGTCACTATTAAGTCAATATGACCTTTCCATGCAATCGTGCTAACCTCAACAACCTTTCTGTCAAACACCTGGGTCGATTTTTATTACATATGATATTCCCACACATGCTCCTTGATATATCTTACAACTCAAATGCAACTATTTGCAAGTGAAACAGTCTAAACACTTTTTTGACGAGTTAAAAAAACTCTAAAACAGTTATTTTTACTTTGTCATTATGGAATATTGAGAGTATATGGATGTGTAAAAATTATAGTTGATCAATTAAAAAATAAATCAAAAATAAGAAGTGAGCAAAATGTTAAAGTGCTTGGATATCGCTGAACCCACTGTACTTAGGCCGCATAACCCAAGACAAGGCAGAACACAGCAGAGCTTATCAAGTAAAATCTCGAGAATTTTTTTTACAAATACTGAATAAATACTACGATCTAAAATAATACAAATAAAGCATGGGGAACATCTTACCTTTCGACGTCTTTGGATTTCATAATGTGATTTTTGGCAGCAGTCACTTTCCATTGTCCAAAGGTAAAGTTCTGCTTACTGCTCTTGAAACCATGAGACATCATCGTGGACAGAGTGGCCAGCATTGACTACAAGAGAGATCATTGGCAGAATTTTCAAACAGACTGGACTGACAAAGCGCATAATCAGATTTAATATTCATAGTCAGGCTTGATTTATGTTTTGTTTGTCAGTTCTTGAGTTGGTGCTGAATTACAAACACTTATTAATGAATGTCATGCTGTTCTGCTCATTTCTCATTCCTTCTTTCAAATATATGTTTAACATATACACTGCTCGAAACAATTAAGGGAACACTTGAATCACACATAGGATCTCAATAAACTAAACATTCATGTTGATAATCTTTCATCTCTCACACCGAAATTAAATGTGGTAAAATGAAATCACAGGCTAATCAAACTTATGTTACCAGTAGTATCAAGGACACTAGCAGAACACACAACTAGAGAAGAGTACGTCAGGAAGGATAAGGAGATAGCGATTGTATTTGGCCAGCACAACCCCCAAAAGGGTAGCCTGACGTTGTCATACTCACAATTCTAGGCAGAATGTGAGTCTGATACCGCTTCATTGGGCTGTGAGTTTCAACCGAACAAGAAAGAAAAAAATGCCTCTTGTTTCAATTGGATAGACCTACAACCAATCGGAGCAACGTAGTATGTGACGTATGTTAAGCGACTCATTGGGAGTTATTTACTAACGCCGGTTCACACCGGATGCTGAAGAGCAGCGCCAAGCCTTAAATAACAGCTGGCTCCCATCCACTCCCATGTTAAACCTTTGTGCGGGTCACACCGGAGGCTGAAGCACCGCTCTGCACCTCTGCACCAAGGCTGCCTCGCGCCATGCAGCGATCGTTTTGGCGTTGAGTCTATTTTTTGCGCTTGACGCGAGTCCCCCTCTGCCCATCCACTACAGCCACTTAAGCAGTGATAAAGATAAAAAGAAAGAGGGGGGGCTACATATTCTCCACATTGGCTTGAGTGGAGAATACGTAATTTACCCTCGACACCCTACATTTAACGGAGCAAACAGCGGAGAAGTTCTTCAACATGGATGACATTAAATTAATAATTGAAGTGGAGAAGTGCAGTGAGTTGTATGATCCTCGGAACATGTTGTATGTTGTACACCACCAAGAAAGACAAATGTTGGGATGCTGTTGCTTAATGTTGGAGCAACAAGTAAGTATATGCTTGAATACTACTGGATCAATGGGTGATATTATTAGCGCTGCCCGGCGGTTCAGCGTCGCTTCAGCGTCCGGTCTGAACAGCCAAGCTACGGCGCGATAGGGATTAGCGCTGCGCGGCGCTTTGGCGTCGCGTCTCTCTCTTTCTCTCTCTCTTTGCAGGTATCTCTGGCTCAAGAGCTGCAGGATAACAACAATTATTAGTATGATTATTAAAAGTAATACTTATTATTGATACATTTTTATAGGAATTGTTACTGCTATCATCAGTAACAGCTTTACACTCTTATAGTTTGAATAACAACTAGTCAGAACTGAAACCTGATGGTGCACAAGTGTTCTTGGTCTCTATCTCCTCTCTCTCACCCTCTGTTCCCCCTATCTCTCTCTCTTCTCTCTCTCGCCCTCCTTTCCCTCATTTTTCCCTGCTCACCCAAACCGGTCAAGGCAGATGGCCGCCCACATACGGGCTGCTCAATTAATTGAATTTTAATTGTGATTTAGATTTTTTGGGTCAAACTATCTCCAAACTACTATAATCGACTTGAAACGATTATTTGGCATTTTTTCAAAGTTATCAGTTATGAAGTGTTTTATGGAGAGTGTTAGGGTTGCCATCATTAAGGGTTTAAATAACCGGGCACCGATATCCTGGTTTCACAGAGGAATAAGACACACAGCCGTCATCGGTGTGTACCCGAACCAGAAGTGTTTCACTTTTTTGCGCAACTTACACTACACTAAATAGTGAACACTAGATAGTTGACTGCTCATTAATATATCAGTTTAAACGTTGAAGGAACTTCACCCTCATGTCTAGTGAAACAAGACATTTTAATCAACTACAAATTGACAGTTTTACCATCAATAGCTTGCTTTCAGTGAAGGCAAGTTGAGCAGAGCTTTACCTGTTTCATTTTTAAAATATATGCGTTAGAGGAACCGATATCGCTCCTTAAATCTGATCCCAGAACAACATGTGTCTCATTAAATGGTAAATGGTCTGTATTTATATAGCGCTTTTCTAGTCTTAATGACCAAGAAAAGTGCTTTACAGAATAGTTTTACATTCACACACAAATTTTTGATAAAGTGGATCACTAATCTGCCTGCAATTCACTACCTCATGACTGCATCACCACTTTCCCATCTGCTGGTTTTTCATAAACCAGCTGTGTTATTACTCCTTGTGCAAAATAATGCATGTACAGCTTTCATATACATTTTACACACTGCTTGAAATAGAAGCCTCAGGTATCTGGCGCATAATATTAAAGTACAGGTTTAAGGTTAGCCTGAAATATGTTACAGTTAGTTTTGTAGATAGTTTGGTTGTGTGGGTACTGGGTAATGAGGCATGAGAATAGTGACTGGAGCAGTTTTCACTTCTTTCGCAAACTGTATTTCAAAAAGGAAATGGTAGTAGAAAGCAAGACGAAAACTTTAGAAAACATTTAAGTACTTAACTAAACAGTATATGTTTAAAAAAAAGCTACAGATTGAGCAGCTCTGTTGATAGGCGATAGCCCAGCTGTAAGGGCAGGACAAGCTGGTCATCAACAAGACCAGACCGTTTTTGTTTGGCAGATGCAGTCTATGCGGCCGCTGAAGGATGTTTTGCATAGACTGGGTCTTCCGAAGAATGTGTCCCTGAATTGAGACACAGCTTTAGAAGTTAGCATTTTAGCTGTGAACTAGCAGTGGAATGTGCAGCTCAGGCTGATTTGTCAGTTGATAATAAAATGTTACACCTCAAAACCCAGTATTCTCAATACTCTCACATACTCTTGTCCACCATCAACAGCTGCTTTCAAATTGAACTATGACAACAGAAGGACCAGTTTCAGTATGATCAACTCATTAACGCACTACGGCTATGTTTCAACCCGTCTTACTTTTGTGAGACACCCGTCAGCAACACTGCTCTCAGGTGCACCGGTCAACCTCACCTCACAATTACGAAAGATCACCGAGGTTAGGTTATATTTTTATTTCATTTAGAAAATCGCAAAACTTTAGTTACTTAGTTACCTTTAATTCAGCAAATATAAAAATTGATCATAATCAAAATTTCGAATAGCTTGGCTGCTGGTTTTAACCATAACCCGTGCGTATATCGTTGTACTAATGCAACCATTTAACCAATAGGAGCGACTGGAAATGTATTTCCACTTGTGCACGAATACAAGTGATGTGTATGAACGTTTTCATATGCATCAAACTTTACTGTTTCCCCGTATTGTACAGCTGATGTACAGTCACCACTCCGCTTCACAGCACATCATCACATTAATCACAGTCGTTAATGTTAGGAGAAACTGAAGAGTGCACAACTGTGTGCTGCAACATAGATATACAGAAATAAAGCAGTTTACCTCGGTATTGCTGTCAATTGTTTCATACATCCATGTCATGGAGGTTACTTGGTCCGCCCGAGAAAAACGTCCGGTCGTTATGGAAACGCTCGCTCTAAGGTTCCGCCACTTCCTCTGTATTAGTTGCTTCAGAAATGATGTGCCTTTGGAAAGTCTAAATAACTTTCTTAACCAATATTCCTTGACTTTTTTTTTAAAGAAGATACAAACGAACATTTTCAAATAATGTAATAATGTGAAAAATTTAGGTGGAGAAAAAAATGATTGTGCCTGTTTCAAAAGCGCGTGATTGAAATTACTTTTACATTTCTATAATAGGTGAAGTGTGTAGAATTGCATTAAACTTAGTGCTCCTCCCTCCCCCTCACTCCTGCAGAGCCAGAGATCCCCTCCTTTTTTTTATATACAGTATACATTAGCCAACATAGTGTGTGTGCATATGTATTATCTAATACAATGAAAACATAAATAATCTTATAAATATAAGATTATTTAACGGCTATACAGTTTGTTTTTTCTTGTCTTCTATAAAAGGTTTGTGAATATTGATTATTCACTAACATAAACATTGGTTAAGTAAACACAGCCATAGAGTATTCCTTCATAATACCTCATGTATATTAAGTATCCTGTGACATGTTTATCGAAGCATCTTTGCACTCTGCATAAACCATTGCATTATTTCCTCATTTTTTCCCCCTTGTATATGTCCACATATATGGCCAATAAAGCTGATTCTGAAACAAATCTAAAACAGCCGTATGCCTACATATTAAATATATCTATAAATCAACCATATGCCTACATAATAAACAAATCTAAAACAGCCATACGCATACAATCACACTTACGCCGATATGAACACTCAGGGGTGGACTGGCCATCTGGCATACCGGGCATCGTCCCGGTGGGCCGTTGACCCAATGTGGGCCGGTCTGGTCCGCTATGTTATTATTTATTTTTTTCTATTCTTCCTCTCTAAATTCCCTCAAATTGGGCCGGCCAATTGGCTACAGAGGGCTAGCAGTGTGTTGCCAGCATCGACACATATTATTGGTCTATTGTTTGTCATTGTCAATCAATCATGGGCTGACAGGCTCAGAGAGCCCTGACAGTGCTGTCAATCACAACACAAACCAGGGTGGGGCGGGACCTCATTGCATTGGCGGGGGGAGACGCGGGACGGGCTGCTGCTGCTGAGACAGAAACTTAAAATGGATAATAAGTGTGAAAAACGCCCGGGTGGCACTGAGAAGCATCGGGAAAAAAGCTGAAGTCTCTGGAGGTGGAGGCTGCTAAATGTGCCAAACTGACGGACCTATTTGGTGGCGGGTTCACCAGCCCAGCAGCAGCAGGTGCGCCGGGAGACGAGCGAGGAGGACTCGACAATGATGAGCGAGTGGAGGCAGACATGGTAAGTAACGTTGGCCTGGGGCTGGCTAAGCTACATTTTTGAGACATGTCCAAAACAAAGTAGAAAACGTTTTTGATTTTGTTTTAATATGCCGAATTATGATACTATGGATTATTATCGTTCAGATGATTTAGCTAAGCTAGCTAAGATCTGCTAACGTCGTTTACGGTTGCCATAGCAACAGTAAACTTTCTGAGCTGTAAATAGAGATGCAGAATCAAGCTGTATTGAAAACAGAATACAAGTAAACCTATAGGGAATAATTAGTTTAATTTAAAATATTTGCCATTGAATTTATTGTAATCTTTCAATTAATTTATTGTTTGCTGAGGTGATAGGGTTTAGGTTTAATAGGTATAATTTGTGTGTAAATGTGTTACTTTTACTGTAGTTTTCAAATGGCTGTGTATAGTGCTGTCTTGAGCATTTTCAGGTATTGTCACAATGATCTGACTTATATGTGGACATTTGGGACCACTGTTAGAATTTGGTAAGTTTATCATGTATTTTTTAATGTATAAATTCATACTTCATAATTATAATAATTTTCAAAAGGTTTTAAAAGAAACACACATCAAAAAAGCTCTCAACTCTAGGTGCAGGACAGAGGAAAACATTTTCTTTATTTTTCAGACAATATAATGTATCCATGTCCTTCTCAGTTTGACCACTTGACATGTGAGAGCCTGAGGAGTTGTTCCCTCTCTGTCCATGTTCGAGGACTTGCTCTCTGTCTGCCTCCACTCTCTGCCTTCACTGTACCAAAGTTTGTCTGTTGAGTTTCCTCTAGTCTGGTGAGTTTATCATTTTTGTTATGAAATCATACTTAATTTGTGATGATTAGAGACATTATAATGTATCCATGTCCTTCTCAGGTTGACCACTTAACATGTGAGAGCCTGAGGAGTTGTTTTCCAGACACAGGTAGAGCTGGCAGGGGCGGGCCTGCCCTTTTGGGCTGGGCTTCAGCTGCAGATCTAAAGGCTGCTTCCAGGGGCATGGGGCCCTCAGCCTTTGTTTTTCTTTGCTTCTGCACCTTACAACATACATCACACCTTATTTTCACAGATCCAAACACTGTTAACACCACTGACGCATAACATATTTTAAACATCCCACTACGTAGTTAGAGCTATCATGATTTGGAGTTAAATAAATTTACTTTTGGCTTGAGAGGTTTGTGTGTGGCCTCCCTTCTTGTTGCCATCTTTGAGCTAGGTGGTAACAGTAGTATGCAATAGAGAAGACGCCGTGAGATTTGTGGACTTCTATGTGGTGTCCGCTGATAATGTAGTGGGCTGGTCTGGACAGACAATGCCAGGGCTGAATTTTTGTCCCAGTCCACCCCTGGCCCCACTTCTCCGCCTCGACTCGTCCACACTGGGCTCAAGGCATTACTTTCAAACGCACTCATCTTCTCCTCCAGGGAAACAGTGTCGAGTCGACTTCAGCAAGTTATTTATACCAAAACAGAGTCACTCGTTCGGACCAAGCTTAACACGAGCCAGAAGTTTCGTTCCTGCGGGACACAGAAGCTGCATTCACGAGGCTGTGATTGGAGGAGCCCATCAGGTGATGACGTTAAGGACTGACGTGAGGTTTTCAGAGTAAAGCTTCACAGATGTACTTTTCATCTTAAAGCAGCGGTTATAACAGCTTTTAAATTGTACTTTGATATGGGATGAGTATGTGACTCAGGACCTGCTTATTCTTTCTGGTGTTAAGTAAATGTACTAACATGATTCTTGCTGTTCTGGGTTTGTACCCTCATAGTTAAATGCACTTATATTAAGAATAAAAGTGTTGAGTGTTTTAATGGAATACTGAGAATGTTTAATAACAACAAGAAGACAATTGAAGTTAAAATTATGAGGGAATTTCAGCAGAGTCAACAGCTTAGTTTGCCATGGACATGTTAATATGGTGGCGTATTTGCCAGTATTTTGGAAGGAAAGGTATTTTTATGGAGAGCCAGTAGAAGTTTGGAGCTAACAGGGCATAGACTCACAATACCCAGCATCATTTCTTCCTGTTGAGTGGATTGCTGTTAGATGTGTGGTTAACACATCCACTGTGCATTTAACCAACACAAGTGAAAAAGTAACTGTTATCTTGCCACTCTGCATAGTGGTTTAGATTTAGGATAGTGATATGGGGCAATTAAGATTGAAGAGGTGGGTTGTCACTCATATCCAGGGAAACAGACTTACTGACACCTCATTGTTTTGGATAATAGTAAAATGTTGATATAAACTGCACTGTTTGTAATTTTGTTCATAGTATTTACCTTTACTCATGGTATACAATCTAATTCACTATAGCACACTTAATTACTTAAGGGAAACAATTTCAGGTTTTAAATTTATTTTAAGCCTGATCCTGTACTTAAGCCAGATAGTTTAGTTGGTGTCTTTTGGAAAAAGGTGTTATCTGCACTGAGAGAAAGTATCTTGATTTGCGTTTGTAAAGCTCAGGCTATTTTCATTTGCATGTGAAAGCCTCCCCAAGGCCTAGGAGCAGGGGGGTCACCTCCCAACATGATTTTAAAACTGCCAGAAACTGGTACCCCGCGTCAAGTCCCTTACAGTTTTCTGTTCTGCCTGCAGATTCCTGTGAACAGTCGTTAACCGAAAATTCTCCCAAAATGTCCTCAACTCACTAAGGAAACCTCCTCGCATCTCAAGCTCTACCAAACTCCCAGCAGCGACTCGATGTCCTGCAGGAAAACTCCAACCAGCATCTGAGCTGCACAGCTCAACAGAACCGTTGAGGTAGAAATCCTTACTACCAGCAAGAAGACTTCACAGAACTGCGAACTGAAGTGCAACTTCCTTTTTCCCCTCTCCACGGATGGGTAACATAACTGGGCTTAATAATTATACTAGGCTAACCAAGTCTTTTTATACTATACTGTGTGATGTTTATGAGTCTGATATGTGTTGTGATATTTCAGGTTATAAGTAATTTGAAAGTAAGGTTAGTTTGTAATGCTCTGCACGGTCTTTCTTTGCATTTCAGTCTACACTCTTTGTCAAACTTAGCATCCACACACATATCTCTTCACCTTATTAAAATCTTCCCCCGCTACCGGTGTAAAAAAAACTTCAAAAGAAGGGGAGACTGCTCTCTTTAGGGAGCCAGCGATCATTTTAAGAACACACAGGGAGGTGTTACTATTCTGAGCACCCTGATTTACATAGACACACACACTTACATACACATCTTTGTTTAGTTAGTACTTTGTTAGAAATGTGTGTTTTTATAGACTGATCTTTACATTTGATTGTTGGTCCCTGATACCAGGGTGGTGCCCTGACATTTCTAAATTATAATTAAAAATTGTATTAATCTTAATTGATAATTTTACTGTTTTTCATTAATAATTTCATTATTCTTAATTGATAACTTTATCGTTCTAATTAATTTTTGTATTATTTGTGATAAATAATTGTATTATTTTAATAATCACATTTTATGATTATTAATAATTAGCCAACATCAAGTCTACCTATTATTGCACAACATTATTCAACAAGATAATTCAGTTCATACTAACTTTAGTCATTAATACTTACAAACAAACATGTATTATTTTGGACAAAGTTACACAAAATTTACAGAAAGAAAACTACATTAATTCATACCTTAAAAAATAAACTATGGGATAAATGTTGTAAAAAAAAGATGATTCATAAAAATTACTTTTATGTGATCTGTGATTGTACAGCAATGACAAAATGAAGCAACATGTACATAAACTTAACTGGAAACATATTGGCTTCAGCAAGAATCACTAAAATACAGACAATGACATTTTTACTATTTGTCTACAGCCAGTCATAAAGTCTTATCAGTCCTTCCTAAGAGACTTGAGAACTTTTTGAATTTAGCTTTTCTTGCCAGGCATTTCTCAAATTATGAAATGCCTGGCACATTCAGGAAGCACAGTAATAGTTTTTAATCACTTGAGAAACAGTATAGAGACATTACAGAAAAGATAAACAGTTTTCAAAAGCAGTAACTGCATAGGATGTATTAACTTACACATAAAGCAGATACTCCAGTGAGTGTATGCATGGTGGACTGAATGAAGCAGGACATAGGCCTATGCTGAGCCCACAGGTGTTATTATTAAGTTACATATCGAAGTTTCAAGTTAAAACACAAATGTGTGGGATTCAGAAACATTGTAGGTGTGTGTATTGGCATTGATTGACACTAAATCAGTTCATGTTAAGTGCCGATAGAAAAACATTTCATTGCCTTGTGAGGAGCTGAAACTATTAATTGATTGACAAAAATAAGTCAACAATGACTTGATTTTTATAGGTGTTAATAATTGATATATCACAAATAAATGTTGACTGGTTCCAACTTTTCAAATGTGAGTATCTGCTGACATCCTTATTCTCAGGTCGTTCCCTGAACTTTCTTGGAGTCATAACATCAAATATTTAACTCCCAGGATTAGACTATTCCATGCTTTAATGACACAGAATTCAGCTGAACCTAACCATACACATTGCCTGTTTCTTTCTGATCAATAAAAGCTGTTACTCAAAATAAGTCACACAAAAAACATGCAGTGAAATATGTTTGGTCTAAGCCTGAGAATCACACTATCTGAAGGGTCAATTCAGTTTTGCACAACTACTTAGTTTGTTTTGCTCAAAGGGACCAGTTCATATGGGTCTAGACTGAGGAAACCAATTTAACTCTGAAACCAAACTCTCTATGGTCAATGTGAAGATAAAGCGGCTTTTCAAATGATAACTTTGTGCCCAACAGACACATGGCAACATATTGATAGACATTTAACAATATCAGTATGAAGGAAACTTGATGTGCTAGTGATGGCAAAATTTGTCAACATATTTATTAACCAATACTAAAACGGCGATGGATACAACAGTGAGCTAAAATGTGTTTGCAGCAATAAACATGTTTCAGTCAAAATACAGGTTGCTGCATATTCTGTGCGAGAGATGGAAAGCAACTTGATTTTCACATGATCTCACTTGAGGAATGTGGATTTCTGTTGACACAAATCATTTTTGATGACGAGGTTAAGTAGTGGTCTGAGTCCTTATTTCATCAGGTACCTTACAACATATCAGTGTTTCTTAGCAATGAAATACTACATACCATCTAAATTTGAAACATTCATTGGCTAACCATTCATAGCTTATTTGGTCCAAAATGTTTAGTTTTCAGTGGACATATTTAATTACAATATATTAACCTCATTCGAAATATTTAACCACACACATTGAAAAATATATTGCTACATTGTAACCTGGAATAGGTCAACCAGGTCACCTGTCACCACTAAAAATACTTTAATTTACTGCTGATATCTTGACGTTTTTAGAGGGACTTGAACATTATTTCATCTGACTGAAGTATGAACATGTTCAACATTTTGAGGATTGAGGTCTTCTTGAGTTTACAGAATAATTTTATCTGCAGATATGAATCCATTCTGTGACCTTTGGTCAACAAAGTATTATATATTGCATATGGTAAAGTAAATTGCCTTTGTCTGATACAGTGCCAAGGCTGGTGTTTATTTGAATGAATAAAAAAAAATTGATATACTGACAAGTCATGTGGGTAGTAGGTACGGTTACATAAGTGGCTATTAATAATGAAGTGTACATTTGTCAGTTTTGTGCCATTAAGTGCGTCATTCTAAAAGATAAATCTCCTCCGTTCTGTTGTTTAACAATGGTCACTTGACAGTGACCCAAACCAGTGGGTTCATGCAGGCAGCAACCTTGTTGCGGAGAGTCCCAGTGGTCACCTTTCTAAAACACAAATACTTCCCTCCTTGACATGGTCAACTCTGCGTCAGCATTTGCCTGTTTAAGACGACCTGTGACCGACCAACTACATCTATTAGGAGGGGGCTGTTTCAGGAGGAACCGTGAGGACTATGAACACTGATCCATGCAGCACTTTATCTTGAGGTTAATTTGCACCAAAAATATGTTTTCTATGATTCTTGAAATGTAACACAACTGTAAGGTTCAACTCTCAGATTCCACCATGTCACACAGTTACAGAGACCAATATAGTACATACATTATGTATAACTATATATACAATTAATGTTTTATATTTGACATAATTTCTGATTATGCAAGTGCTGTGTCTAACTACAGTAATACATTACACATAAATACAATACCTAATGGTAGAAGTTATAAAGAATTAAAATAGCAAAAAATAAACACTTCAAAGATAATTAGTGCAATTAAATGCAACAAAAAGGTAGCCAAGACAATTGGTCCAAAAGAGCTAACCAGCCTCCAGTAACACTGCATAAGAGAGTTTACAGATCTGTCACATGTCCAAATAACAAGCTGCTTTGTTTAGTCCAATTTCTAGGCATCGTTTGCATGTTACGAAAGAAAAATGCTACATGGTAAGCCTCTTAAAAGTTCTTACAATCTATTGAAAGTATTATGGTTTGTGACAACCCCCCAGGTCAAAAAGTATTGCATTCAAACAACCTCTGTCACCAACCACTGGGACTCATGCAATACTTACAAAGAAAGAAATATTTTATCTTAAAAGGGATAGTTCACCAAAGGGTGAGTAGATAATGAACGAAATTTCATTTTTTATGTGGAGCTTGGTCTACTCTTTTTATACATATATATCAGGTCTTTTTTTAATGCATAGAGAATTGTGAGGCAACTGCCTCCATCAAATGTCATGCCGCCTCTCGACAAAATACTAGTATAGTGGAAACAGCTTGTAGTGATCATGTTTATCCTGGGCCAAATAGATCATTATAAGCAGTTGATTACTATAAACAAAGTGCGTTCCTTGTGTTCTTCAGTTTAAACATTGATCTGTTTTAAAATATGCCACAAAATAAACACTGATCACCACATAATGGCTTGGTGGCACTGTGACAGGGGTGTGCTTACTCTAGCCTGGGCAGTAGAGGGGTCCGAGGTCCCTGGGTCTCTGCCCCTGCTCAGTGCACTGTACCTGGGAAGTGGAGCTGTGCATGGCTCCCCAACCACTACAAGGTCTGACGGCACCACCGCATCCAAATTTTCAGCCAGGAAATACCAATGCTTAAATTCGATCTCATTATTCCTATCACCTTTTTCCATGAATACAAAAGGAATGAAAACACTCAATGACTTTCATTCAACTTCAAACATAAGTCCCTAAGTTCATTATCACCATCACAATTATGAAGATAAATATAACGCCATAAACTTCCACCTCAAGTTTAGGAAAAGCAGAGGTTATCACACTTCTACTTTTTGCTTTTAATAGCTTTTTCATATGACTATAACAAACAGTGAATCAGTGAAAGGATAAAGAGAATGTGTTTGAATGCATGCATGTGTAAACATTAGTTAATGTGTCTCATGAGGGTCAGCTGGTGTTTGGAATGAGCCAGGATGATTTACATGTTGTTGTGTTTGTTCTAATTGAACTGCCATCTTTATTTATATGCTTTCTTCCAGAGGTCATTGTATCAGATGAGGATCTCCACCATGTCATTGTCCAGTTCATGTTGGATGGATGGATTTAAAGGGGGGAGCTGTTGCTGTAGGTGGGACTGGACAGGTTGCCTCCGCTCCAGGGTGCTGCTGTGAAACGCCGCCACATCTACAAAAGGAGGACAAGGAACATCAGAAAGTCAGAGGAGACAAGTTTCAGCTTGTTTATTAAATATAGGGCCTGATCTACTCAAGGTTTGCATGTGTGAAAACTAAGGCTGTTAACGTTAACGCGTTGACCCCTGCAATTAATCTGGAAAACCTCAACTCGTTATTTATTTTTTGGACGCAAATTAATCATATCACCAAGTCTGACCACAATTTCCTGCTGTAGTCCTCCAGTGCGGATGTTTACCTGCCTGTGGGTGAAGACAAAGTGAAGTGATGAGTAAAGAGACAGACCCCGGTGTGCTTCACTGCAAATTTGGATCTAAAAAGCTTCGGAATGGGTGTTTAGATAAAACCAAAGTTGTGTGTACATACTGCAGTGATCAACCGTAGTACAACGAGTCTGAAGTACAATCATCACTAACACAGACGCTAACACCGAGAAGACATCAAGCAGTGCACCTCAAGCTACACTGGCGGAATGCAGCAGAGCCGGCTCTGTCAACAAAACGACAACAACTAAGCTAACTAATGCTATCGCTTAATAGGTCGCAATAGACTGCAGACCCATCAACATAGTTACAGACAAGGGGCTTCGAGACATTATCCACATTGCCTCAGGGGACTCATCCTACAGAACGCCTTCAAGGGAACTATTGTCACAATAATCCATGAACTCTATGGAAGTGAAAAGGCAACGAAAGTGGATCAGCTGGCACGAGCTTCATTTATTGCACTGACAGGAGACCACTGGACATCAGTAAGCAACCATAACTACCTTGGCATAACAGCACATCTCATAGATGATAATTGGCAGCTGCACTCGTTTGCGTTAGGTGTAGTGAAAACAGAGAAAAGGCATTTCGCCAAAGCATGCTCTCGCCAGTTTCTTGACGTTGCTAAAGAGTAGGGTATAACGGACAGGGTCATCACTATTGGAACAGATAGTGCTCGATATATGATAGAGGCAGCAAGGACTCTACCATTGGAGCACATGCCTTGTGCAGCTCACATTATACAGTGTCTCTCCGTGACAGTGGGTTTGATTGTGCATTAGCCAAGTACTGTAAAATGGTCGGAAAGTTCAGCAAGCTTCCCATGGACAGACAGAGGAGTCACTCATCCAGGATGTAGCCACATGCTGGAATTCAACACTGGAGATGATAAAGCGTATCCAGCTTAACAAAGAGCGACTTAACGCAGAGCTGGGCCAGCAAAAGCACAACTTGGCCACGCTAACCTCAGCTGAGAATATGACAGGCTAGCATAAATACTTTCTGATTCTGATTCTGATATTCGGAAACACTGCTGGAGCCATGCAGGTAAAGTGATTTTCCTAGTCTCAACTCATTTATTTTCTCCAATATATTTTCTTTTAGAAATAATTATAGGCCTGTCCACTATATGGGTGTTGTGAATGAAAAATGTCATCTATAATTCTGTCTTGTTTGTGGGTTTGAAGGTATGTTACTGAGCTCTCTGGGGGTGACAAATATGTGTCCTGCCTGCACTCTGCCACCTTCTGTGTACAATAGAGAATTCAGATGACAAACCTGTCATGGTTAAAGGTAGCAACAGCTCTAAATCCCAGATTCAAGTACCTCAGGTGCCTGCCCAAAGCAGAGAGGGAAGAGGTGTGGCAAAAGCTGAGTCAGATGCAGAAGGACAGAGAAACTGAATCACAGCCCTGCAGCGAGGAAATGGAAACAGAGACTAAAAAAGAAAGTGGCTCTCCTACTGTATTTGATGAATTGGTTGTCTGAAGTCATGTCACACAACACGTTTACACAGTTATTGTTATTGAATTAAGTGAAAAGGACTGTTCACACAACACGTTTACACAGTTATTGTTATTGAATTAAGTGAAAAGGACTGTTCACTTAGTTTCTTTTAAGACACTTATGACATTCAGTTTATTATTCAGATTTCAGCCCACTCAATGTAATTATTGGGGTGAATTGTTAGCTCACAGTTTACAGAGAAGCTCTTTATTGTATATTGACTTTGTAGCAGAAGTAAACAGTTTCTCATATGCTTGTCTTCTATTTAAGTTGGCAGTTCATTATGGATGTTGTGGGCAATCGCAAGCCCTCCCTGATACTTTTTGGTCAGGGTAATGATGAGGCACTTTAATCAGTTAAACCTCTGTTCAGTAATAGAGTAGAACCCAATTTCAGAGGCATGCTTACTACAGTGGAACACAGGTGCCCGTGATGAGCAGGTTAAAAGAAGGGTAAGACGTCATGATTGGAGTCATTTGACACAAGTTCACAAGTATCAAGTAATGCTATTCATTGTAGAGTTTAAAAAGGGACTTGGTGGCCATGGTGTCTCTTCAAAGACACCATGGCAATCATTTTCTATTTAAACCTTAAGCCTACTCAATGTAAAATTCATGTGGGTAAAATGTAATTTTACAAATAATTTACAGGCAAGCAGTTATTTTTTTACTTGATGTTGCTGTCTGCTAATTAAGTTAGCATTTTATGGGTGTTGTTGCTCAGTGAATTAAGATATTATTTTTGGCTGAGATGTCAAATAAAGTTTAAAAAAGCCCTGCACAGTTTGTTATACATTTCTTTATTGAAACACCGTACTTGTAAATAGTAGTATTTTAAATGGTAAATGGATTTAAATGGCTTTGTATTTATATAGCGCTTTTCTAGTCTTGATGACCACTCAAAGCGCTTTACATTACAGTTTCACATTCACAAACACATTCATACAGTGCATCTACTCGCAGCACTTAGTTATTCTATGGGGGGGCCATTCGGGGTTCAGCATCTTGCCCAAGGACACGTCGGCATGCAGATGGATCAGACTGGGGATCGAACCGCCGACCTTCAGGTTGGAGGACGACCACTCTACCCCTCAGCCACAGATTAATGTGTGATTAATCATGATTAATCACAGCCTATTGACGTGATTAACTTGATATATTGTTTTAATCGATTAATGGCACTATTTAAAACGTGTACAAACTCAACTTCACCCACAAAGAAAAACATGCAAGCTGATCTACTAATGGTGCACACTTAAGATTGCATGCAGAATAACATGGGCTGTCCATTTAGTACGTCAGCCTTAATGAATATGTAATGTCGGGCAATTCTAGGTTTTTTGGAAGGAGCAGATGCAAATACTTTAATTTAGCTCACGCATTGTGATTTACAAAGCCTGAAAATAATTGGAATTATGACTGTGTCTATATTTAATACCTGACCAGCAGCCTGGTGTGCGCTATGATGGCGCAAGGGTCACGCCTGAGTGCTCATGCTTTTACTTACCTTTATCAGATCACCTACTTCAATCTGTCATTATGAACTCGCAATTTAGCACTCTTTATTTGGGATCTTAGGAGATCAGGCCCTTAGTCTTCTAAATAACATCTACATAATATTTACTCACTTAACGCCTATGACTTGCTAATGTGTGGGCTCCATTCAAATATATTTTTCTGATTAATGACCAGATAAACTCTCTGGAGCTAAGTCTGTGGGTAAATCACTGCTGACTGTGCTGACTCTTCAGTGTTGGAAAAAGGGCTGTATCTGAAATAATTTCTATAATAATTTATAATTTACTGAGTGTGACATCCACTCCTTAACCTGCATTTGGTCAAACACTTTTGAAACCACACTTTGAAGAAGACACTGAGCTGGAAATGTATTGCTCAAGTGCCCTCAGATACCATTGTGATCAGAACCTTAGAAGTTCATATGCTCTTATTATCATCTGACCTGCTATGCGGTCAGGGATGTAGATGGGGCCGGGGCTGGACAGGCGGGCAGGCAGTGTCATGCTCTGAACCGCTTGAGTGCTGGGCTTGCTGGTATCCTGACCTTGACCCTTGTCGGTCTGCGTGCAACTGTCCCTGCTGCCCGTCTTTGAATGGCCTGCGGTCATCGGGGTGCAGGGAAGCACTGGGGAGGGGGATGAGGAGATTGATTCTGTCCTGAGAGACTCTGTACGAAACTCAGGACCCAGCAGAAGCCCTGGTGAATGAACAGAGCAGCCATTAATCAAGATAACGACAGTTACACAATAGCTACAAGTAAAGGTTAAAGTATGCTTCTCTGACGGAGGGATCGGACGGACTCTTTTTCATTTATGGTTCTACGAGTGGTTTGTGCTGAAAAAATTCTCTGCCAGAACAGTAGTTGGCGCAACGGAAGACAAGCTTAGAGAAGCCTACCTCATGAGGTATGTAGAAGAAGTCCACGCTTGTTTAGTTACGTCCGGCTTTCCTCACACACAGTGAACGATGGCAACTAACAGACAAAGGCTGTTGATGACGCAACAGTTTTTGCTGAAATAAAGTGACACCCAGCGAGACAAAAGGCTTATGTTATTGTTTCTTAGCGCAGCGGTTCCCGGGTCTTTTTTCCAAACTGCGTTGCAGATTCAACAGCTTGAAGCTACACGGAGGCAGCTAGCTTCCCCCCCAGCTTCCACACACAGTCAGCAGGGACTCCCGATACTAACTATTAAAGTCGTGATAGCGGGTTTTTGCGCTGTTACCACATCAGTTAGCATGGTGGCTAGCGCCGTTATAACAGGGCGTTATAACCGTATGTGACCGTACACACATGCCGTTAGTGCTGTAACCAGCCACCGTCAGCCGGACAACTCCGCTGGCTTAACACATTTGTCAAATTAATCCTTGAGTCGTAGTTGTGTTTTGGGTTTATTGTGCTATAGGGAATGAAACAGGAAGTTTGAGGTCCTGCAATGTCGTTAGCGGACATTAGCGGATCAATCACAGCCAAGGGCTATCCGTAGGCTCTCCGCTATGCCGACGTGTAGTTACAAAAATCAGAGATGCACGAAAAGCTCTCCGTGGAGCCCGGAGAAGGCATTCCACGGCAAAGAAGGCGGTCCTATCTGTCCATGCCCGTCAAAACGGAGAAGCATACGTAGACCTTAACTGTCTATAACCAATTCACACCCCTAGTACCAACTCTGTGTCACAGATTTTGTGTCAAGACTACTGGTACTTACCCAGACTGCCTTTCCAGCAGGTGTCCTTGCGTTCTTCAGTGATGGGCGAACTACTCAGTCCCAAGCTGTGAGAGAGCAGTCCTGATCCACCAGAGCCACTGTTGGAGATGGACATCAGGGACTTGGAGGGCCTCATAGCAGAAGGTAGGTCTGACTTGATGGGCTCCTTCCTTGAGCGCTGGTGGAGCACCTTGATCATGGCATCCTTTTCTATGATCTGGGCATGCAGATTCTTTATCCTGGATTAAATAAAATAAAAAGAGGAACAGGAATGTGTCATCTCAATTCCTTATACATTGTATATTTCAACTGACCTCGTAACTCATTAACAACAGTAGACCTTGTGCTTTAACATTACTGTTTGATGAATAAGTTTGACGATTTACTGAAAAAACACTAAAACATACCACACATCACTGTTTTACCTCCTAACATTTGAAATTGCTGCCAAAATCACAGTCTCCTCATAGTTGAATGCCTTCAGAGATTGACAAAGGTTTTTCAACAGCTCAAACAAACATAACATAACAGGCAGTTCATCCGAACTGGTGTAGAGGCAGGTTTCTTGGCGATTAGGTGGCCATTTAATGCCCACTTAATTGCTCAAGGCAAATTAACCTTTATACCAGCTATCAGCTTTATTCTGTTTGATTTATTAAGAGCTAAAATATACTTTCCCTCAAGACACATTGAAGAACAAAAAGCCACCTCCTAAACACAGAAACTAATCATGGAAAACTGCATGACAAAATATTCACAACTTAAAGGATGTATTTACATTGACATGAGGAAGGTTGCACGTTAAGATTGTTTTACCTGCTTTCCATGTCCAGACAGCGCCGATTCGCCATGAGAATCTCTTCTTCTTCCTTCTGGATTCGAGCCTCTACTGATGTATCATAGCTGCTGTTGGAAGAGTGGCTGATCATTGATGCAGATGTATCCCTGCAAAACAGGAGTCTCCATTATTCTATAGTACTGTCCAGACTGGCTATGTACGGCTTTATACTTTTAAGGTAGTGGTAATTAAACCTTTTCTTAATTAAATAGCTCACTCTTGATCCAGATGTTTTAGCTGATTAATATAGACCCATATCAAACCTTCCATTAATTTCCAAAATCTTAAAAAAAACTGTTGCTAACCAGTTATACGATTATTATAGTAAGGATTTACTGGAAGACTTTCAGTCAGGATAAAAAATGTATAACAGCTCAGAAACAGCACTGTTAAAGGAATAGTTCACCAAAAAAAGGAGAATTCAATCCTTATTTACTCACCACTATGCCAAAACCAATACAATTGAATTAACCACTAAAAAAAGCACTCCACACTGCACTTGTGGTGACATTTACGTGTCCGTAAGCCCCAACATTCAAATTTGACAAAAAATGGCGTTATTGACATCATGATTTTGGTCGCTGCACATTGCACACACACTCTTGTCCAAGGGCACGCACAGGGTTCACTGTAATATGAAGTCAATGCATTGCATTGCATTGGATTTGTTTGTCTGTGATACACCTTAAGTGTTTTGTGTACTCGCTGTTTCAGGTCGAATTTGAATTTTGGGGGCTTACAGACACTTGGATGACATGACCTGGGTTTCATGGACTCAAACACTTCACCAACTCTTCCATTGTCAAAGCGGTGAGTAGATAATGTGTGAATTTTCATTTTCTGTGAACTATCCTTTTAAAAGTTACTATTTACCTGTGTCTATACTTGTCCTGCTGGATCTTAGTGCCAATTGAAGAAACAGCTGATTTGGGTCATATTTATCAGATAGATTCCAATTTGTTAATGTTAACAATGACTCTTCCAGGCACACAAAAGTTAGTCATGGAGTTCCACAAGGTTCAGTACTTGGACCGATACTTTTCACTTTGTACATTCTTCCTTTAGGCAACATCATCAGAAAGCACCACATAAGGTTCTATTGTTATCGGATGACATTCAGCTATACTTATCTATGGAGCCTAAATAGTCTAGTTACTTAATTAAACTTCAGGAAAGTCTGAGGAACATTGAGGCCTGGATGACCCAGAACTTTTTCCTTAAAATTGTAGACAAAACTGAGGTCATTGTAATGGACCTTAATCTCCTCAGAGAAATATTGTCTGACCAGAGTCATATTCTATTGTGATGAACCTTGGAGTTTTCTTTGACCAGGACATGTCATTTGACCAACACATAAAAAAAAAGTTTATCAGACAGCTTTCTTCCACCTGTGCATAATCAGCAAAAATAGAAACATCCTGTCTAGGAAGGATGCTGAGAAACTAGTCCATGCATTGGTTACCTTGTGACATGATTATTGTAATTCTTTATTATCAGGATGACCCGGTAAGCCCGTGAAAAAGTGCTGAAAGGAACAACAAGGTAAATGGTCTGTATTTATATAGCGCTTTTCTATATTTATTTGATTATTATACACACACTGTGCAAGTGGTAACAACAAATATAAATTACTCAACATTATCCATGACACATAGCAATGATACTGCCAACTGCAAGTAGTTGCAGGTCATCTTTAGTTGAGAGAAGAAAACATGAAGGGTTGTGCAGCTAAAGCTGTTGCAGGTTGTCCTCATATTGACCAGCCTAAAGCTGCAGACCTCCCCCAATGACGCTGCTGCCAACCTTTTAGAGGGTAGAAAAAGAGGTGAAGAAACCTTTCATGCACACAGAAACAAAGGTCCAGCATGCCAAGGTCTCTGCAGCTCTTTGGGTACTAGAGAGGCGGTGGTCTAGTGGCAGAAACTTGGACTATGGGCAGAGAAGGTCTCTGGTTCGTCTCTGGTTCGATTCCACGGAAAGACAACAAAAAGACGAACCTGGATTGATCTGCCCAAAAATCCAAGAGTCTCTCTAGACCCTGTCTAGTGCCCCTGAGCAAGGCACCTTACTCCTCCTACGTACATAGTCGCTCACTGCTCTGTGTGTCCTGCACACAGATGGGTCAAAAGCAGAGATTACATTTCCCTACCTGCATGAGTGTGCGTTTGCATGTCTGTGCATGTGTGTGGGATAAATAAAATGCATCTGCATCTACTTAATTTACTACACCAGATATTATCAACAGAATCCAAACTGAGACTGTAGGAAGAGAATAAATAAACAAATGATTGTGATATATGGTTCATGTAATGAAATAAAATGCATTATCAAGGGAGTTTTAGAACGACATGTGATATGCAATAACATTGGATGTTGTAATAATATGACTTATCATAAATAAACAAACGCTTAAGTATACGTAGTTAGTCTATCCATCTGGGTTTGCTGCTAAGATAGACCCCATACAGTGAGTAGCCTATGCAGAAACAGAAAAAAATTCAATATTTCAATTCCAACAAGATTCCCCCCAAAAAGTTCCACTTGGCTCCGGAAGTAGGGTGCACATACAGCTCCACAGCCCGAGGGAGAGGGCGCACAGCCACAGGACTACCAAGTCAGACACCCTGGGAGTGATAATTTGGGTTCTTTGCATACACGTTTTGACTGTAAAAAAGTGATGTTTGTTGGTAATGTATTGTTAGGGTTAGAGCTTATCTATTAAAAAAAATTGTTGGGGGGGGTTGGCTTTGAGGTTTCGTTTGAGCTTTAAGGTTTTGGTTGTGTTTCATTTTAGTTTGTTTGTAAAAAAAGAGGGAGATAGACCCCCTCAACCACAATCCTCGCTGTGCGTTGCCACCAAAGGAGGACGCTTTGATTTCATGCCGAAAAGCTATGTATGTAACTTCTTTCTTCCCTCTCCTTTTCCTTTTTTTTTGTGATCAAATTTTTTATTGAGATTTGAAGGACAACAATCATCATCATTCAACAGCACATAAATAAATTAATTACCATATACAAACATAAGCATACCCATGTACTCACACACACAGATACAGACATACACACCAGATAATAATAAAATGAAAACATAACAATAAAATAAGGAGATATAACTTAAGATAAATATATAGCAAAAATTAAGTAAGATACATAAAATGTCATAAATGAGAGAAAAGAGAGAAAAAAAATATTAAAAAAAAATTGCCGTTGAAGTGTAACCTAGTTAGATCTATCAAATGGTTAGATGCTGTCCACAATTTGTAGTAAACAATATAACTTAAACAGGGAACATAAACCAAACAAAACAGGGGGGGGGGCCTCAGCTCACACCAAAAAGCCTTTGAGAGCATCCACTGTTCGAGCCCAGTACAATATCACTTCCTCCTTTGCACCATGGACGCGTGCTGTGGACAATTCCAGAAGCGCAACATCTATGAAGTTGAGCAGCCACTGTCGCCGAGATAGTATATGGGGCGGCTTCCACCTTGTTGCGATCATCTTTTTAGCTGCAGTTAAACCAGCCAGAAACACGCGCTTTGAGGATTTCATGAGTCTCAGGTGAGAGAGATCATTTAAAATAAAAACAGATGGGGACAGGTTGATAGGAATAGACAATAGCAATGACAGTTCACGCTGCACCATTTTCCAAAAATGTTCAACCCCTGAGCATTCCCAAATCATGTGGAAAAAGGTGCCCACAGTGCCAGTAGTACATAGTGTACAATTCAGATTATCTTAAATTTTCATACAGTAAAGTTTACGAGGAGTCATGTATGTTCTGTGAATGAAATTTAGATGAATCTGTTGGTGGTCAGGGTTTCTTGATGACTGCTTAACTGTATCCCAGACCCCATCCCAGCTGAAGTCGGGGTCAAGGTCAGGAATATCTGCCCGCCAAGATGAATTCACTGGCAGAGTAACATAAGATTTTTTTAGGAAATAACGATACAATTTAGATAGTTTTTCTGGATTCCCGGGCCTGATGCAAAAGTTTGATCAAAGAGTGTTCCTCCAGTGAACCTTGCCAGGGTACACCATATGTTTTCATGGCTGTTCTTAGCTGCAAGTAGAAATAAAAAGTGGAATGTTGCAAGTTGAACCGGAATGTGAGCTCTTCAAAAGAGTATAGGCCCCTGTCCCCAATAATGTCACCAAGGGAATGAATTCCCTTGTCATACCACTGGCGACACTGACCAAACTTAATTGGGGTTTTACCAATTAACAAACGATAATTATAAAAAATAGGTGAATACGGGTTCCAATTAGATGAAATACCACACATTTTTTCTGCTGCCCTCCAGACTGCTAATACGTGAGACACAATGGGACCATAACTGACTTGAGATTTCTTTAGGGGAACATTGGAAAATAAGATTTCATTTAGTTTCAATGGACGAACCATATTCTCCTCCAGTGTTCGCCATGAAGTCTCGGTACCGTCGTCGAGCCAGCTGATCAGAGGTCGCAGAGTGAAGGCCCAGTGATATAATTTAGGGTTAGGCAGTGAGAGACCCCCGTCAGCTCTATCTCTCTGTGCTGTGGATAATCTGAGACGAGGACGCTTTCTATTCCAGACAAAGTTAGAAATTATCTGCTGGGCCTTGACCCAAAAACATGGGGGTGGTGGCAAGGGCAGCATCGCACTCACAAAGTTAATCCTTGGCAGCACATTCATTTTAATGATAGATACACAAGATCTAAGAGAATTTGGCAGCGTGGCCCATTTATCAAGGTCGAGGGTTATGTTGGAGAAAGTTTCTTCATAATTGGACTTGACAATGGTCTGTACTGATGAGCTAATCTTAATGCCCAAATACTTAAAGTGGTTGACTACTGGTATATTTACAGGTAAAGCTATGTTTCTCATTTGGTCATTCAGAGGTAAGAAAGCTGACTTTGTCCAATTTATTCTGTATCCAGATATATCACTGAAACGTTGGAAAATAGATAAAACATCAGGTAGAGACTGCTGCGCGTTCCCTAGATATAAGAGGATGTCATCCGCATACAAAGATATATAATGTGTGGTCCCAAACACAGTAATAGGAGTGATAGTTTTAGACATCCGGATTGACTGAGCGAGAGGCTCCAGAGAGAGTGCAAACAGGAGGGGACTCAGAGGGCATCCCTGTCTGGAGCCCCTCGCAATGTTAAATAGGGAGGAGCAAGTCCTGCCCGTAAGTACCATAGCCGTTGGATTGGTATATAAAACTTTAATCATATGTAAGAAGTGAGGACCCACCTTAAAAAGCTCCAGCACTGACCAAAGGAACTGCCACTCCAAACGATCAAATGCTTTCATAGCGTCTAATGAGAAGACAGCTGATGGTAGTTGTAATGAGGAGGCCCCGTGTATTATATGTATTAATCTCCTCAAATTGTCTGCAGGCTGCCTGGATCTGATGAATCCTGTTTGATCACAATTAATGAGTTTCGTCATAAATGGTTGGAGCCTACGTGCAAGAAACTTAGCGTAAATTTTTAGATCAGCATTTAAAAAGGGATAGAGGTCTATAATTGGCACATTCAGAAGGATCTTTATCCTTTTTCAACAACAGTGAAATGATAGCTACATTCACATCTCTGGAGAAAGCACCTCTCTCCAAGGAGGCCTGAATCATATCAAGAAGTAAGGGCCCCAGACTATGCCAGAAAGTGTAAAATTCTGGGGGGATCCCGTCCAGGCCAGGTGATTTGCCCTTGTGCATATCATCAGCTGCATCCTTAAGCTCATTTAAAGTGATAGGGGCATTTAAACTTTGGGAGCCATTGTCTGTCATTTTAGGTAGTTGAATTGAATTCAAGAATTTGTTGCAGGACTTTTTGTCGTGAGAAACCTCTGAACTGTACAAGTCAGCATAGAAACTACGGAAGGAAGCATTGACTTCAGAGGGTTCTGTTAACATATGCCCGTCCTCTGATCTAATGGAGGTGATGTCAGCGAAATGTTCATTAGCCTTCAGCCTCATCGAGAGTAAATGGCTGGGTCTGGCTCCATTAAAATAATATGTTTGGCGTGTTCTATGGATCGAGAATTCAGCACGCCGTTTGAGAATAGCATTAATGTATTTTTTCACCAGGTCGTACTGCAATGCAACCTGATCATCGAAACTTTGTTGTAATAAGTTGTCCAATGTTGAAAGTTTGCGTTCCAGCTGGTCCAACCTGGAAGAGCGGGCTTTTCTTAAATTAGATGCATACAGTGTAGCATTATTTCTAATAAAGCCTTTAACGGGGTCCCAGAGTATTCTCGGGTCACTGACTTTCCCCTTGTTTATATTGATATATATTGATAGAGTTCTAAATGACTCATCACGAAGTAAGGTAGTATTAAAACGCCATTTAGGAGCTCGCAATGGGGTGGAGCGAATCAAAGCAAGAACAACTACAGCCTTGTGATCTGAAAGAGTGACTGGCAAGAGAGTGACCTCCATTATTTTTTTAAACAAGCCTCTGGAGGCAAAAATAAAATCAATACAGACTTGTGTCTTGATGAGAGGTGGGTAAAATCTCTAGAGATAGGGTGCATCAAACGCCATAAATCGACCACACCAGTGTTATTTAACCAAGCGCGCAAGGCATCCGAACTATGCTTTTGTTCTTTGTTTTCAGATTGACTAGATCTATCAAATGAGTGGTCCAATACAGCATTAAAGTCCGCACCTATGATTAGCTTAAAGTCAGGAAGATCAAGCAGAATTTTAGTTATCTGTTCATAAAATTGTGAGTCAAAAGTATAAGGAGCATAAAGTGACACAAGCGCAATGTCTGTATTTTCTATATGAATTTTGGCAATAGTTATCCTGCCTTTATTGTCAGACCATGTATCCAGCAATTTAAAGTGCAGATTGGGACGGCAGATAATTGCTACACCTTTGGTTTTATTGGTGGCAGAAGAATGAGCAAGTATCCGGAAAAATCTATTAGATAAACGCTTCACATCACGTCTAACCATATGAGTTTCTTGTAACATGACAAAATGGGCTCCTTGTTTGCGAAGGAGGTCAAAAATAGCAACTCTTTTCACTGGATTATTTAAACCCCTTGTATTGAGGTTTAGGACTTTCAACTGGAAACCCTCACCCATTACAAAGTGAAAACAGAGGCAAAAGGAGGGCAGCGTATTTGAAGACTATGGGTATAAATCTCGGACAGGGGAAGCGAAGGGGGAAAGAAGAACCTTTGGACCTGCAATAACTCAAGAATGTCTGAACAATACAAATACAAATAGAAACATAAAACAAGGAGAAGACAAGAACACCCATGTCTGTAACTCCTATGGAAGGAAAATAAGCTAGTCTCCATCAAGACTTCAAAACCACAAGGAGGTGTCAAAGTCTCTACTTTAACCAGCTTGAAAATAAAAAGGCTTCCTTATATATACAAAAAAATCACAACAAGGTGGCCAACTCCCCCGCTCAGATGGCTGCATAGATGACCGCACCACCACACAGAAGTTAAGGGGTGCAATTAGAAATATCAAGCACAAATGATAAAGAAAAAAAAACAATGTGATGTGTGGGGAGCAGGTCACTGAAGTTAAATGTGTGACTCACCAGCTGCCAGCAGTACAATGAAAGCAAAGTCACCATTACACGTTACCGTCCAAAAATGTCTTTGCATCCTCCGGATCCTTGAATTACTTCAGTACCCCGTTTACCCTGAATGACAGCACGGCAGGGAAGATCATCTGGAAACGGATGTTTCGCTGAATAAGATCGGCGCAGACAGGGTTGAAGGCTCTGCGCGCAGACCGGACCAGCGGAGGGATGTCGGGAGCGAAGCGAATAGCCTGGTCCTCATGTTGGATGGTTCCTTTGCGTCTCGCTGCAGTCCATATCATGGAAACATCTCTGGGGCGATGGATGTATACAATGACAGCGACCTTATCGATGCGCTTCAGCATGCTGTCAACTTTTTCCTCCAGAATAGATTCGAAGCTGGAGAAGACCTGCTGGATCTTAGTTTGCGTCCGCTTACCCTCCTCAGCAACGACAGTGGCAATGTGTTTAAGCAGCGCATCATAAGAAAACTCCGGTGACGAGCTTTTAGCGCTAGCAGCATGCTCGGTGTTAGCGTTAACCTCACTGGAGTCTTCTGCCGTATCCCGGACCTGGTCAAGTTTTTGTTGTCTTGCAGACTTCGGCATTGCGAAGTGGGGTTAAGAAGATAGATTGATTTTTTTTTATGCTGGTTTAGCTAGTGAAAGATAAGTTATATAATACTGAAACGGGGGAGAGACGACGCCACGCTGCTCTTCTCTACCACACCATACCGCCCTCTCCTTTTCCTTTATTGTATCTGTTGATTGTCTGTTTGAAAGAAGTTAAAATTTAATAAAGTATTAATGGGAAAGAAAATTACAATATGACAACTATACCAATCTAGTTTGTTTTAATCATCTCTCTTGTCTGACTGCATTTTCGTGAAGTCCTTAGACCAGGGATCAGCAACCTAAGGCAATCATTGGCACATAGGCAATTTCTTATTAAAGAAATATTCAAAGGTTTTGCTGTCACGCAGCTTGTATCATTTAGCTTGATTGATATTAACACCTCCCAGCCACTAGGTGCCAGTGATGAGCCATAGGCTGGATGCCAATTGCCATTAAATAATAAGAAGAAGAAGCCTTCCAGCCGGCGCTGCTCGCATTCTCTCACATGAATCTTGGTGGAGTGCAGCTGTTTTCATAAGGGCCGTGCTGTGTGCTACTTTTGTTTTGAAAATGTTGGGTATGGAACGTCCAGTGTTGAGTGCCAATTTGAGACAAGGCATGAAAGAAGTTTCAAAGAACAGGCTATTGACATATACCACTGTACATTACACATACCATGTCCTTTGAGCATTTATCACACTCTGTGGCACAGTCAACACTTTTCTTTGTAACACACATTCGCACTCTTTTTAAGTTTCACTTCACACACACACAAGACAGAAGACCAACAACAGGGGGAGGTGAGACAGGTAATGATTAAGATTAAGATGCATTTATTAGTCCCAAACACATGCACAGACATGCACAGGCACACTCATGCAGGTAGGGAAATTTAACTTCTGCTTTTGACCCATCTGTTGCAGGACACACAGAGCAGTGAGCGACCATGTGCGGCGCCCGGGGAGCAGATGTTGGGGGAGTAAGGTGCACTAGACAGGGTCTAAACAGACTCTTGGATTTTTGGGCAGATCAATCCAGGTTCGTCTTTTGTTGTCTCTTCGTGGAGTCGAACCAGAGACGAACCAGAGACCACTCAGGCAGCTGCTTTGAGGCAGGAACATTATGACCTCTGGTAACCACGAAAACGGCGTGCTTGACAGTATCCTCATCACGCGACATTCCAGGAAGATGAGGCACTGCCCCGTGTAGATGCAGCAGCTTCTCGACCAATCCAAGAAAAACCTCTGTCACGCCCAGAATATCAATATATAACCTATGTGCGCACTCTGTTTAAGCGCCTCTTTTCCTGTGCAGCCTGCTGCGTAGAATTAGAGACCCATGCATGTTCAATTGCTGGACACCGCGTTGTCTTGACCTGTGACCTCTGAATAAACTTGCTTAATTTTAACTTGAGAACGACGACTCCTCTCCTTTGATTTCCACCCGCAACATGGCAGAAAGAGGAGAATCCATCAAACATGCAGTGTACAGGTATGGGAAGCAGGCCAACTCTCTTAAGTCTTTGCCACTGCCAAAAACATGCGACTGGAGCAAGCTTTCGCAATTCTGAATATGAGTGTGGATGGTGGGGCTAATGACCACCTTATTATTGCAATCATGAGATAAACATGTTTCTTTAAAATGTTGCTCTATATATAGCCAATATGGATGGAATAAAATGAAAATGACAATCTGTTGGAAATATTAATGTGGTTCAATATGGCATACTTAGTAACAAAACAAATTCACATATAAGTGCAACCTTCGCACTTATTGTGAAAAGGTTGCCGACCCCTGCCTTAGAGAATGTATATGAACTTGAAAAGTGAGCATTGTTGCATTACATATTTTTGCCGTTTTTCAGTAAGGTTATTTTCCACGTGTTCCGAGTTAGATTTACCAAACTCTCGTGACTGCACTTGTCACAAATAACTTGTTTCACATTGAATCACATGATTTTTTGGTGATCACGATTTGATTATTAGCAAAATCACTGTCCCTAAAAATACCATATAAAGGCAGACAGTTACAAATTATTTAATTTAAAAAGAACATCACACTAGAGCCTCGGTTCCCAAAAAAACTGGGTACGTAGCTGGAGATTGAATGTCTGAAGGGGTAAGGGCTGTAAAAAGTTTGGGAACCACTGCACTGTAAATTGCTGTGGAAGGTACGGTTCACGACTGTTCATGGGAATCTGCAGGCAGCACAGAAAATGGCCAGGAACTGCTTGGGACATGGAGTTCCAGTTCCTGACAGCTTTACAAGCCTGATAATTGGTTGATTGGCAAGTGACCCCCGGTTCTTAGGTCTAGGGTAGGCCTTGACATGTAAATGCAAAACTGTGATCTTTACAAATGCAAATTTCTTTCTTTCTACATTGCAGATTAATATTGAAGACATCAAAACTATGAAGCAACACATGTGGAATGATGTGGTACACAATAAAGTGTTAAACAAACCAGAATATGTATTATATTTTAGATTCTTCAAAGTAGCCACCTTTTGCTTTGATGACAGCTTTGCTGCTCTTGGCCTTCTTTCAATCAGCTTTAAGCGGTAATCACCTGGAATTGTTTTCAATTGCCTTGTCAAATGTTAATTTGTAGAATTTCTTGCCTTCTTAATGTGTTTGAGAACATCAGTTGTGGTGTGCAGAGGCAGGGTTGGTGCACAGTGAATATGCCTATTCGACTACAGTTCTAATCCATATGATGGCAAGAAACATTTGACTAAGTAAAGAGAAAAGATGGACTCATCATTACTTTGATGCAGGAAGGTCATTAAATCCGGTCGCGAAAACCATCAAATGCTATGATGAAACTGGCTCTCATGAGGACCGCCCTAGAACAGGATGACCAAGGATTACCTCTGCTGTTGAGGATAAGTTCATTAGAGTAACCAGCTTCAGAAACAACAAATTAACAGCACCTCAGATTAGAGGCCACCTAAATGCTTCGCAGAGTTCAAGTAGCAGACACATCTCACCATCAGCTGTCCAGGGGAGACTGTGTGAATCAAGCCTTCATGGTCGAATTGCTACAAAGAAGCCACTACTGAGGAAGAACAACAAGAAGAAAAGACTTGCTTGGGCCGAGAAACACAAGGAATGGACATTAAACCAGTGGAAATCTTTACTTTGGTCTGATGAGTCAAAATTGTAGATTCTTGGTTCCAACTGCCATGTCTTTGTAAGACACACAAAAGGTGAGCGGATGGTGTCTACATGTTTGGTTCTCACCGTGAAGCATGGAGCAGGAGGTGTGATGGTGTGGGGGTGCTTTACGGGCGATACTGTTGGTGATTTATTCAAAATTCAAAGCACACTCAACCAGCATGGCTACCACAGCATTCTACAGCGACATGCCATCCCATCTGGTTTGCGCTTAGTGGGACCAGCATTTGTATTTCAATAGGCCAATATAAAATAAGTTATATATGTTTACTTCATCTGATCTAATTCATCATTTTGTTTTCACAGTCTGAGACCCCCGCAACAAGGCAGTCACTGCACATTTGGTTGAAGCTCTCGCTGCCAGTCCGGATTTGCAGTGTGTAAAATGACGTCATTGTATGTAAGTAACTGTGTAGTGATGGTGTTTTTTATTGTGGATTTTCCTAATGGGAATAAGCGAGGCAATTTCCGTGTATTCATAACATACTCGGGCTACTCATGTTGGTTTCCAACTGCCTGTACTATGAAGGAACTTCCAGTACATCCAACCGGACCTTGTAGCTCAGGCAGCCGCATTGAAAAATTCCGCCCGGAATCGACAGAGAAGGAAGATGGTAAGATTAAATTCACTAGATAATTGTGCAGTTACAAATGCAGGTGTATTGTGTCATCCATCCACAACCAGAAGCTAGACGACCTGTGTGCCACACTTCAAATAAGACTAAAAGTACACAGATACACATCATAATTGTCTACACAGTGGAGGAGATTGACAGAGTGCCACCAAGAACTTAAGACCTAGAGGCATTTAAAGCTTCACCTGATTTGTTTGACACTGGCTAGGCATGTTCTATTTGTACACTATTTGTGCCATATGTAAATAAAGATTTGAGTCAACATTTGTTTCGCGTCCTCGGCAGCCAGTCAGTTTCTTTCTCAGTGGGTGCTGGTCTCCGCCAGGGCTGCGCCTTGTCACCAATCCTGTTTGTGATATACATGGACAGGATATCGAGGCGTAGTCGTGGTGGGGAGGGGTTGCAGTTCGGTGGTCTGAGGATCTCGTCACTGCTTTTTGCAGATGATGTGGTCCTCATTGGATCATCGGCCTGTGACCTTCAGCGCTCACTGGATCGGCTGGCGGCCGAGTGTGAAGCGGCTGGGATGAGGATCAGCACCGCTAAATCTGAGGCCATGACTCTTAGCAGGAAACCGATGGATTGCTTACTCCGGGTAGGAAATGAGTCCTTAGCTCAAGTGAAGGAGTTCAAGTACCTCGGGGTCTTGTTCGCGAGTGAGGGTACTATGGAGCGTGAGATTGGCCGGAGAATCGGAGCAGCGGGGGCGGTATTGCGTTCGCTTTACCGCACCGTTGTAACGAAAAGAGAGCTGAGCCGCAAGGCAAAGCTCTCGATCTACCGGTCGATCTTCGTTCCTATCCTCACCTATGGTCATGAGGGCTGGGTGATGACCGAAAGGACGAGATCGCGGGTACAAGCGGCCGAGATGAGTTTTCTCAGAAGGGTGGCTGGCGTCTCCCTTAGGGATAGGGTGAGAAGCTCAGCCATCCGTGAGGAACTCGGATTAGAGCCGCTGCTCCTTTACTTAGAAAGGAGTCAGCTGAGGTGGTTCGGGCATCTGGTAAGGATGCCCACTGGGCGCCTTCCTTGGGAGGTGTTTCAGGCACGTCCAGTGGGGAGGAGACCTCGGGGAAGACCCAGGACTAGGTGGAGAGATTATATCTCAACACTGGCCTGGGAACGCCTCGGGATCCCCCCGTCAGAGTTGGTCAATGTGGCCCGGGAAAGGGAAGTCTGGGGCCCCCTGCTTGAGCTGCTCCCCCCGCGACCCGACCCCGGATAAGCGGACGAAAATGAGATGAGATGAAATGAGATGAGATTTGAGTCAACATATACCATGTAAATGTTATTTTTCCTCTACAATATGTACGGTACAACAAATAACATCAAGCATCACATGATTGTATGCAGAATCTTCAGTGACTGGGATATTTTTGGTATAGGCTTATTAATAATTAATATTAATTAATGAATTGTTAATAATAATTGTATAATTATAAATTTATATAATTGTATAATTATTATTATTATAAGAGAGGGGCTATACTCAATTCTAAATTATAACAACCCAGGGTGACCAATAACAACAGATCTACCAGCCTATCGATTGACTTGATCCGAATGAGAAATGTGCATCTAATCCAACATTTTTAGGACATGTGACTAAAAAATACATAGAGATTCACTGAATTAAAAAATAAATACATTATAGGAAATGTGGTTGTTTAGTAGCGCTTCAGACCATAGCTTATTATCTAAGCCAGGAGTTTTCTGGCTTAGATAACAGGAGTTTATTGTTGTATATATGGTTCTAAGATGCAGTAAAACTACAAACTGCATTTTAATTTTGTTTTCAATTCTTAAGCACTGAAAATCCACAGTTTTTGTTGTTTTTTACACAGATTTTTCTAGATTTGTTTGAGGTTTTTAGATAAAACCAACATGAAAAACCAAATGTTAAAACTTCCTTCTATCCACATGCATGCATGCACACACACGTAGGCACGCGCGTAGGCACATCAACAGGCCGCAGACTACTTTCTAGTCGGAATGGTGGTCCCTAGGACAAACCAGTTGAAAACCCCTGATCTAAGCGAAGGGAGCAATATTGAAGCAGATTACAGCAGTGTTTCATTGATTAATTAATGCACCACTCACACAGGCAGTGTTGCCTAGACGTAAGAGACATGTTTGAGGAGGAAGAAGAGGGTGGCAAGTGTGCCTGGTTTGAAGTTAAAGCAAGAATTCAAGGGAGCCTGAACTAATGGTTGAAAAAGAAGTAGCCATTACAGCCCCAAACTTTAAAGGAGTTAGCCGAGGAAGCTAAAGGCGCATCAGACACAATGAAGGTTACTTGTTCGAGAGGACAACTTTTGTTGCCTTTTTTGTTGAGAATTCTTTCTATTAATAGGCTTGCTGAGGTGAGGCTTGTTGTGGTGAATGGGAGAGCCCATTCACCACAGAGGATCAATAAGAACGGTGTGGTGTGGCCTAGGTGGTAGAGCGGGCGTTCTCCAACACGAAGGTTGCCGGTTCAAACCCCACTCTCCCCAATCTGCATGCCGAAGTGTCGTTGGCAAGATACTGAACCCCTAAATGGCCCCTCATAAATGCTGGGTATACTAAAAATGTAAGTCGCTTTGGACAAAATCATATAGCGTCAGCTAAATGACATGTAATGTAATAATGTAATGAGAGCTGTTGATTCCTTGATCCTCAAGTTTAAAATGCAGCGACTGAGATGCCTGACAGAGACTCACAGAGACTCAGAGACACGGAGACAGTTACGGGAGAGACACCAGGACAGAAACCAAGCTGTAAAGCTATATGCCAGCAGAAAGTGCTGGATTTATGTTAAGTATGTGTTTGCAAATAAAGATGTTAAAGCCTGAGTGTTTTGTCTCTGGCTGCTGTGGTGAGAGCCCCTTGGCGTGGTATTGTGTGGTATCGTCAAAATCTGCTTGTACATGCCCCTTAAGAGCAAAGATGTTCATACAAGTGCCTCTTCAACGAGGGCCACTGTCACACAAAATGAAAGTTCAGTAACTCTAATGAAAATGTACCTCTGCGTGGCGACAGAGGCGGCAGCATCCAATGCAAACTGCCTCATCACACACTCCTCCAAGTATTTCTGCTCCCACTTGGTCATGTCGGCCTCCAGAGCCAGGATCCGCTCCTCCTTCTCCCTTAGGTGTTCCATCAGCGCTGTGGCATTGTACTCAGATGGGACCAAACCACTGCTTTGAGAGGCTCCGTGACGCTGGGAGGGACAAAGCCATGAAGAAGGGTGAGAGAAAGAATGAGTGAGACAAAAAACGACAAATCGGTCATCTGTTCCTAATAAAATATGTTTATGGTGTAATCCCAATTAACGGATAAACAGTTAAATCAAATGGGAGGATGAAAGCTGTACTTTTTTAAATGAGGGTAAAAGATTTGCATAAAGAGTATGTAGGTAGCATAGGGAAAATGACAAGATAAGATGGGAAAGAGAAGGGACAAACAAACAGTTTAGCATTACTTTAAGCTTTCTGAAAAATAACAGGTTAAGGTTTTTATACCTTATACCTATACTTTGTCACGATTACATACATTTTTTCCACACTTGTGGTGCACAAACTGACTTCCTGCTTAGTAGACAACCCACTCTACCTACTGAACCACATCTGTCAATACTTTGTTCTCATTAAAGATAGACAAATAGTCTGCATTGTTATAAAATGTGTTAAAATCTGACAGTACGTGTTGTAAACATATCAGCTGTAAACAACTTGTTGTACAATATGACAAACTTATCCTTTTCAAGAAGCAATATTCTGTATGATAAGCTGTTACCATATTTATGTTACCTGCTGCATGCGCAATGACTCCAGCTCCTTTTCCAGTCTCGTACGGAGACGATGCTCGAGTTGCTCCCTCTTCTCACAAGCTGCCTGAAGCTGAGCCAAGGCTTGTTGCATCCTCTCAACTTTCTCCACGTAAACCTGCTTCTTTTTCAGCTGCACACACGCGCAAATGCGCACACATGCGACACACACACACACACACACACACACACACACACACACACACACACACACACACACACACACACACACACACACACACACACACACACACACACACACACACACACACACACACACACACACACACACACACACACACACACACACACAACACACACACACACACACACACACACACACACACACACACACACACACACACACACACACACACACACACACACACACACACACACACACACACACACACACACACACACACACACACACACACACACAATAATGCAAGAGATAAAAACTGTTCCTGGCCCCTCTCTCATTATCTTCAACTGATACTTCTGTCTTCCCTATCTTCTCCACTCTAACCCAACCACCCAAGGCTGATGGCTGCCCATATTGAGTCTGGCTGTGCTAAAAGTTTCTTCCAGTTACGAGAGAGTTTTTTCTCTACACAGTCAAGTTCTTTCTCATCAAGATTCAAGACTTTGTCATGTGCACACAATTAAATTCAGTAATCACTGGTAATAAAATGCGTGGGTCACAGGCTCCCTTCGCTCAAAATATTACACAAGCAAAGAATACTGTTTACAAACTCAAATAAATATATAAAAAATAACATAAAATAGATACAAAATAAAATGTTAGGATATTAATATAGGATATAATCAAATAAACACCTAAAAAAAGTAGTGCAAATGTTGTAAGGTTCGGATTTAGAGGACTTATTGCAGATTGGAGGAGTATAAAGTCTGATGGCCTGGGTATAACGCCGGGAACACACCGGACGCGGAAGCGACGCCGAAGCGTGGCGGAAGCGCAGCGTCAAGCCTCTAGCTCCCATCCACTCCCATGTTAAACCGCCGCGCTGAACACACCGGGCGCCAAAGCGTAGCGTTGCGCCGCGGCGGCCTAGCGCCGTGAAGCGATCGTTTCGGCGTCGAGTCTATTTTTTTCGCTTGACGCTAGCGTCAAGCACCAGGAAACACACTGAAAAATGATTTTAAACGATATTGATGACATATTTTCACATTATATAAATTATCAAATATGCATCCCATACTTTGTATTCACCTTCTGTTGTCTTGGAGTTTTAATTTGACCACTTTTAACAACGACTTTATTAAATGTCCCCCTCTGCCCATCCACTACAGCCACATATGTCATATAGGTAAATAGAGAGATAGAGACTGGGCTGTATATGTGATCACGGAGCAGAATCGGCAGGGTGACCGGTATGGGGAAATGCGAGTCCGATGTGAACAAGCGCCAGCCGCTCTAGGGATTAACGCCACGCCTCGGCGTCGCTTAACGCCTCCGGTGTGTTCAACCAAGCGCCGGCGCGCAAGGGATTAGCGCTTCCGCCACGCTTCGGCGTCGCTTCCGCGTCCGGTGTGTTCCCGGCGTAAGACTGTCCCTGAGCCTGGTGATGTGGGCCCAGATGCTGCAGCACCGTCGGCCGAATGGCAGCAGGCAGAACAGTTTTTGAGGTGATAGGGGTCTTGATAATCAGGTTTGCTTCTCCCTACACCACTGGCTAAGGTCCTCAATAGATGGCAGCTCTGTCCTGGTTATGTGCATGGCAGACTTCACCACCCTCTGTAAAGCCTTACGGTTCAGGGCGGTACAGCTGCCATACCAGGCGGTCAAGCAGCAAGTCAGGAAACTCTCTATGGCGCTCTTGTAGAAGTTGCATAGAATCCTGGAATCCATGTTGAACCTCGGCAGCCTGCTGAGGAAGAAGAGCCGTTGTCTGGCCGTCTTCCTGATGGAATATGTGTGGTGAGTCCAGGTCAGGTCATCACCGATGTGAACCCTGAGGAACCTGAAGCTGTGGACTCTCTCCACCACAGTCCGGTTGATGTCTCTTCCTATCCAATCCAATCACAGAAGGCAGTGTTGAGCCCAAGGTCTCTGAGATTGGTGACTATCTTCAGAGGGGAACGGTATTGAACGCTGTAGTCAATGAACAGCCTTCTCACATATGTTTCCCTCTGGTCCAGGAGGGAGAGGGCAGTGTGTAGGGTTAGGGAGATGACAATTTCAGTTGCCCTATTTGGCCTGAAGTCAAACTGAAGGGGGTCCAGTGAGTCATAGAGGGAGGAGATGAGATGAGGATTTTCTTGCTCTGAAAGTTGACAACAAGCACACCAAAACCAAAAACCTGCAGGATTAAAAGATGATGCTCTTACCTCCTCCTCCAACTTGACTACCTTGGCCTGAGCATTGTTGAGTGCCTGGTCTCTGATCTCAATGTGTCTCCTTTGATCTTCAGAGGTGGAGCGCAGCGAGTTCACCTCCATCTCCAGCTTCTCCTTCTCACGAAGTGTTTCTTTGTCTGAACACACAAAAACATTACATCTTGTAGAAAAAGGCTTTCCAGTATATTTTCAAGGTGATAGTTATTTACTCAGAATGTTAGTTATGGCACATCTGACTTAATGGCTGTGTCTCAATTCAGGGGCTTCATCCTTCAGGGAACCTGGTAGACCACATTCAGCAAAATAAATTGAGTCTGGTCTTCTTATTGCATAATTTATGGCTAATATCGCTGATAGTGAGAGGTTTTATTATTAAAACAGGGCACTTTTTTTCGTAATTATTTTATTATATCATTGTAAATTGTAGTAAATACATGAAATAATATATATTTCATGTATTTAAAGTGCAAACAAGTAATGTTTTCATAATCAATGTTCCAATAATAAAACAAAAGTACTTAAATTTATATTTCATTGATTAAAGCAGGGTTCTCAATCTTTAATAAGAATATTAATGTAATATATTTATTTTCACTACTATTAACCTGGATATTTCTAAAAAGATTCTGCAAGTGACCTCTGTCTTTGTGTCAGAGGTCTGGGTGCTGCTGAGGCATCTTTGCCCACCTCCTCCCTCATTTATTGCTGCAGATCCGAGTTCAGTTACTCTTTTTGTATATTTCAACAAATTTGTGGTGTTGCTCTAACGGCGAAAAGCCTTCCTGTACACATCAATTGGCAATATTTTTATTTACAGCTGTAAAAAGGTTCCAAACAGTGCTCCCCTTTCATTCAGCCATCACCGCATGTCTGGTTAAGCAACTGGTCAGGGTGTGCATTGCAGCAACACACACAGAAACAGTAGTGGCGAGGAGGAAAGAGTAGGTTTGCGTGTGTTCCTGACCAGGTAGATAGACAGCTTCCCTTCTCTATGCATGTGAATAACTTAAAAGAAAGAAACTTAAACTGTTCCCTTTTTATTGGTAATATCGATACTTGTAATCGATGCGCCAAACCCTTTTTTGGGTGAGTCTCCGAATTGAGACGGTCTATTTGCGCTGCGCTGATGAATTTAGTCTTTAAATGCAGCCTCTGAAGGATGGGCGCCCCGAATCTTCACAGAAGGTTAGAATAGGTGTGTGCGTGCGTGTTATTCACTCTGTGTGACCAGCTGGGAGATGGTTTTGCGACTGTCCTCTGAGCCATCAAACTCTTTAGCAGCAAGTTGTTTGTTGGCCGTCTCCATGCGTTCTTAAACACACACAACACAAATGCTCACAGTTAATAACTGGTACAATACAGGCAACAAGAGGAGGTGAATGGGACTAAACATACTGGAAGTACACTTATAAAAAAATCTCTCAAAGTAGATCAGTACGAATGTTGCATTACGTGTAACTTTTCTTTGTTACCTGCTCTGATCATGACTTTTACTTAAAAAACACTCACCAAATAAACAAACCAACTTTGCTTAAAGAGGGTATATCAGAAGAATGTGATTCATACATGAAGTGAGTGTTTAAGAACAGCAAACTCAAGGATGCTCACATGTGCACTAGTGCAGTTGCTACACACACAATGTGGGCTCTGGACGGGACAATGATAACAGCGTCAGTATATGAGAAGTTTATAAAAAGTCTCTGATAGTCATAGCGTCGTCTCATTGCCTTTTACTCTCTTAATTTAATGTGCTCAACCCACATTTAGGCTATATCCATACATTTAGACTATCTCAGTCCAAACCATCATTTTGGCTCCATATAAGTTTTATTCTTTTTCCATACTCACAGAGCTACAAACATATCACATACACTGGTCATGCATGTGCCGATGTAAACAGGAAAGCATTTGCTTGCTGCTGGACACGTTATTAGTTGTAAAATGCAGCTTTTAGCAAAGACAACAGTGTATGCAATGCTTGTAATTGATTATACATGTTGCATTCTACACTGGTAGCCGAAGCTAATGCCAGTTGTGTTCTCCTGGTAATGAATCATGTGATAGGAGCCTGATGAATCAGCGAAGGCTACGTTGTCATCGAAAAGACCCAAATAAGTGGTTGTGAGTGGCTAATCACCGTTTTCAAACATCTCTGTTTCTGCCCGTCCAGCCTAAAACGCAGCCCTTTAGTTTTCAAACTAATAAAGGGCCAGCAGCAAACTTCTCTGTTTAAGCAACTCTAAAACACCTAAGTATTTGAGTTAATGGATTTTCAAAAGAAAATGTACTGGTGTGTATGTACCCTCAAGCTACTTTCAGACACACATGAACTCCAGAGATCCTCAGGACTTTCTCCATGGGGTTGGAGAAATGGGGGTAATAAGAGCATACTCTCAATATGTCAATGTGCTTTAAATAAAAACATCTGATCACGGCAGCAGAATTAAAACATTACGTCCTGACTGTTTGCTGAGGAAATGCAATGTTGTTGTGAACGCGCCTGAGCGAAGAACCTCTTTATGCATTCTGCATGTGCAAAAGGCAACCTCTGCAGAAAGTCCGGACCCAATTCTCCAAACATCCTCCGGGGTTCATGTCTGAAAATGGCTTTAGTGTTGCTGGGAGACTCACCGAAGAGAGGCAGACCACATTCAGTCCAGACTGAAGACACACACACATAGACTAATTTGTTTCCCTTTGTATTAACATTTAAATCCCTAGGAAAGGAAGAACAATGTTGTTTATTGTTATCTTCTCTGTTTGTTTTGTTTCATTTTGAGCTTTGGAAAAAATTCCAGTTTGAGTTGGCTCAAAGAAGGAACAAAAGCACATCAGGGAAATACTTAAAACCTGTGGCTATTCAAACTGGGCCTTCATCAAATCTACAAAAACATATTATCGAAATTCCACTTTTGTAGCCCTTCTACACGTTAATTTGGGTATTTGGCATGTCTACCGACCCAAAAACTCTAGAAAAAAGGAAGGGGAGGGAAAGGGAGCTGGCTCGTGAGCTTTTAAAGGAACAGGAAAAAAAACTGATTTACCACAAATTGTATTAATGATTAATTAACTTTATTATAACTTTTTATAATTAATTGAACTTTATGCACAATGATGTGCCAACAAACATTTCAATATACCGTAAATAAACGTAGTAATAATAAACAGTGCTATGTGTTTGCCATATATGAACACATTAACATATCACTCCGCCTCTCCTCTGTGTAAAACCTTTATAAAAATATTATTATATGGTTACTGCATAGCTATGCTCTCTCACCTCGGAGGTCCCTGTTGAAGTCATGCAGCCGGCGCACCTCCAGCTCCAGCTTGTTCCTCATAGTTTTCTCCAGGGCCTCCCTCTTGGAGGAGGACTTGGCAAGATTTTCATAGGCCTCAGACACCAGCTGGATCTCTGTTTCCAACTGTTCACAGACACAGGACCTCAGAGAGAGCCATTTGACAAACAACACTGTATTTTGATTGCTGGGTCTGCTTTCTATCAAACGGTACATCTTGGGGACTTCCCTGTTTACATTCTTCACAGAAAGTAAGGTTTTCACTCTTCATAGGGAATGAGATTTGACCCTGCCCAGTGTTAACAAACCTGAAATACCTACCATTGAATGAATAAGAAGATACATTTTTTTAAATAGATGAGTCAAGACCCCTGACTTAAAATGATGTTAGTTTTTTTTAAATGTCAACGTTTCTCAAAAACATGTTCCATTGAGGTACATTACATGCATTAAATGATCATTAAATTAATTTGGCAGTGGATTTCTTCGAAGTCATTCCCCTTTTATCACCTATGATACACTTGATATGTTAGTATTTATTACATTTGAGTCCAACTGTCTACAGTTTTTAATGTAAAATGCGTGCAGTTACTATCCCTCTGCCACATCTCCACAAAATAAACACTGGCTGTGAACATCAGTTTCTCATACTCAGAATATCTTCCTTTAACTAAGTAAGGCTGTTGTAACACCCATCTGTCATCAAAATTTGAGCAAAGTTCTGGGTATTTTGAATGTTTTCTATTCACTATAAAAGATGACTGAGTCCTGTCCCATTCCCTTTTGAAAAGTTTGCTGTGCTGTATTTTTTAATCAAGTGTCATAAATGTGCCTAAAATAAGGTGCATAAACAGCAGTCCTAATAAATGCTAATTGTATACTTTGACACTGAGGACAGAATCCAGATTTTTTTCCAATTATAAACTTGGACAAAAGATTATATTTGAAAAACTGAACTAAACATTAATTTATAAACAGAAAAATAACTGTTGATTGAGTCCACCTTCTCTTACATTGATAATGCTTTTAGAAGGGGTCAGTATGGACAGTAGGAATCAAACAATAAAATGTGAACAATATCCTTTAAACGTCTTCTGCAGAAGATGCTACCTTATGCAACTTGGTGACTTTCTCACGACACGTCTCCATCTCCTGCCTCAGCATCCTGTTCTCCTCCGTCAACACATCCACCACCTGATGGGTACGTGCCATCATGGCAAAGGGCTCTCCCTGCAGGTGGGAGTAGGAGTGCAGATGGGGGAAATTTCCAGCCTGGACTGGCAGCTGGAAGTGTCCTTGCAGCTGCTGCTGCTGCTGCTGCTGCTGCTGCTGCTGCTGCTGCTGCTGCTGCTGCTGCTGCTGCTGCTGCTGATGATGATGATACTGATGGTGCTGTTGCTGATGGTGCATCCTTGGGGTAGAGCCATAGGGGTCATGTGGGAAACCATGACCTCTATGTAGGGGTTGTTGAATCAGCCCTACGGTCAAGGGCTCACTTGCATGGTGCATACTAGGACTCTGTGGACTGCGGGGCCCAATGCAATGAAAAGGCTCACCATGGTTCTGCGGGTGCTGGTGGTGAAAGGAAATATGGGAGGAGTGGGAGGCACCAAGCATGCTGCTGAGGGTGGAAGACTGAGCACGGGACAAGGAGCCCACCGAGGTGACAGAGGATGTGGGACTGTGCTGGTGAAGGGGCCTCTGGGAGTGAAGCGAACCATCCTTACTGGACCTGAAAAGAGATCAGATGTGTGATTACATGGTCCTATACCTAAGCTAGTCTCTAAGGTTGATGTTGAGAACATATCAATGTTTTTTAACAAACATTGTGACTGTTTGTTTGTATTAGTTACATGTTTATAAAATTTTACTAAGTGAGAATAAGATATTGAAATAGACTATGGATTTCTAACAGAGACAATTTGCAGGGTGTGTGAGATCTTTGTTTTTTTGCTGCATAGTAATAATAATCATTATTGCGCCATGCAATGCACTACATATTACTATTCCCCATACTTCTTATTATGGGTGCCTCGTGGTGCAGGCACCCATGCAATGCCATGCATTGCATGGCATTGCATGGGTGCATTCGCTGGTCTATTCGCTGGTGTATATTATTATGGGTGCCGCCTAGTGGCAGGCACCTCTAGGCAACGCTTTGCAGAGCTTTGCAAAGCATGGACCTAGTGGTGCCTAGTGAGCAATCTACCCCAAAATCCTGTCACATGATCAGAACCCTGACCTGAAGTGATCTATGAGGGTATTTAGTGTTAGTGATAGCGCCGCCTACTGATCAAGTCTCTTGACGGACAGGAGTTATAGATTTTGAATTAGAGCATTTTGTTCGGGACCTTCACCTGAGATCTGATGTCTCCCTCTGTCACGTCGCACACCTGGCGTAATCAGTGACTTACACACGCAGAGGGAGGGGGGCCTGAGGGGGACAAGGGGACAGAGAGATCTATTTTTAGACTACTTCACAGGTGTTAATCAACACAGCAGGTAGTGGAGTCAGAGGAGCAGAGGGACAGTAACTCAGAGGTGGAGGTTTCAAGTCCCAGTGTGGTAAGACACAAACAGTGAATTTTTTTCTTTGTTATTCAGGAGGGAACTGTTGAATTATTTAAATAATCAACTGTCAATGATATCTAAAGTCAATGTGTTTACTTTCCAGATAGGACTTATGGTTTCTGAGTAACAAGTATTTGTTTGGAGGAGAATTATGAAAGGAGAACTACGTTTCTAAACTGCTCACACGGCCTCATTTTTTGGCTCTAAACTTTAATATAAATAGTGATAGTGATAGCAGAGGGACAGCAACTCAACATGGCGTGTTCCAGTCACAGTGTGGGCAGGACTCAAACATTGTTTTTTTTTCTTTGTCTTTCAGGGGGGAACTGTTGAATTCTTTAAATAAACAACTGTCAATGATTTTGAAAGACAATGTGATTGGATTAGTGGGTTGAGCCACTGACTCAGTGATCCACTGGTTGTGAGTTCAAAACCAATAGAGGCCAAAAATTACTTTTGAGCAAATATATTAATGTATGCAGTGATGTTGATAGCGCCACCTAGTGGTCGGTGTGAAAATGAAGTTTGAGCAATCACCCCCAAAATCCTGTCACATGATCAGAGCCCTGACCTGAAGTGACCTATGAGTGTAAGCAGTGTTAGTGATAGCGCCGCCTACTGATCAAGTCTCTCTCTCTCTCTTTAATGAAAAAAATCATTAAAAGATGCATGGGGGCTGAAAATATTTTAAAATCAATTTGAGATCATGACCATGTATTTACAATAAAAAAAAACAATGGAGCAGAAATAACATTGAAAAATAACCAATTTTTTTATAAAAACTAGAATTTCCCTAATGCGTTGGTATGCCTCCGCCAGCCAGCACAGTTTCCATCTACATTTAAGGTATAATGTAAGGTCACAGTTACCTTTACCTTTGACAACTGAAATCTATTCACTTCTTTCAGTCCAAGTGACAAATGATGTTGAAGTTGAGTTGGTGCAACAGCTGATCTCTTGTATAGAAAAGTCTTCCTATCTCAAACTTCTGCAGGAAAACCAAATAACAGAAAATTTGAAATAGGTTTTAAACATTGGTTCTTTGCCGATTTTTGATATTTAAACCCAGGTATAACACCAGTTATAAAAAGTTCTATCGAAAATAATACCTGGCATGAAAATGGGACAACATATTTGTAGGATTTCGAGTGAATCATTAGAAAATGTTTTTGAACGTATTTTTGGCCATGTGGCCTTTTTTGACCATCATAGACATATTGTATGTAAGCTAATAACCAAAAACTGCAGTTGAGATTTCAAGAAGTATTTTTATTTTTCAACCTAGGCCCTATGTCTATAAATGTGGGCGTATAAATGAATGGTTCTTACAAAAACTTCTCCGGCAGCCACGACACGGCTGCAGTGGCTAGCAGAGGAGGGACAACTAGCTGCTGCACAGTTGAGTGCCACTACTTGTTGAGCGAGACATATGTAATGTTGCCAGACTCTTAGCAAACACCAAGGATGCAGGATTTTGTTATACTGTTTTTTTACAATCTAAAATATCAACAGAGAGTCTAAAACAGCAAAGGCCAAGTTTATTAATCAATTGCAACTCTGGATACTGTTGTTGACAAATTGTTAAACGTACAAGTCTAGACTAATTGAGTAGAACTACATTTGAGGGAGGTGACAAAACACCAGCTTTCAGCCAACTATGTGTGGAGCAAATATTCCTGCTTCTAGCCCACAATGGTACATCATGGAAGCCACAGATCATGTCTAGACTCGTCCTAGCCTGATGCAGAATTCATGGCTGTTTGAATTTGGTTTACTATGAGGTTAATAGGCACGTGGGAAACAGGCCCAACAGGATCTGTTCTCCCTGTTTCAAGAACACTGTTGGGAGACCATGAAAAGTTCTCAAATATCATCTTTCTCAATGTTTATTTTTATCATTTTCCAAAGTCCATGTCATGAGAACTTTGAGTATTCAGTTGTTTATTGTTTAATTGTGTGCTTTTTGTGTTGGAGCCAAACCCACCTAGGATCAACATAATCATTGAAGTATTAGACTCAACATGAATCTGTGTTAAACTGTATTTGATAATCTGTATGTATAAAAGACTGGTCTTAGGACACAACCAGTTTAATTGATTGATAATTGATCATTTCAGTTAAGAAAATTGAGAAGCCAAAAAAGAGTTGTTTGATAATCACAGGACGGAAATAAAAAATTATGAATGTGTGTCTTTGTGGATAATGGCAAACGCAGCATTTTCATAATTTTTCATCTTAATTTGAAAGAAATGTTTTTTGCGTCTGTACTTGATGTCATCGCTATGGAAACCACTAACATGACTATGGCGAGACACAATTCCCAAAACAATCATTCTGGCTTCTGACATTATTAATTGGAATTAAAAACAGTTTTGAAAACTGCTAATTTATAAACTATCTCCATTGTAAAATCGCCATGGATGAATGTCACAGGTCAGGGCAGTTCCTCTGGAAAGGATTCAAAGTCTTGCTCTATCATATTTCATTTTCTCTTGTGCTGTTTATTCTGTTAGTTTTATTGGCTTCATGCCAATTAAAAAGTATTTGACACTTGCACTAACTTTCAGTAACCATCCAGGTATGTGTACACATGTACAGTGTGTAATCCTGCATTAGGCACAGATATGTTTACTTGTAAGTGTACAAAGTACACAATAACACCCATCGACCCAGTACTACCAATTTCAACCACCAAACCACGGCTGTACTGGGACAAAAGAATCGACCTTGGACATTTTTGGTCTAGGCGGCCATCCAAAATTGGTTGAGCATCACCAATTGTTAAACCACCACAGTTTAATCCACGACTTAAATATGCTCAATATCATACTATTCCCCAAAACAACTACAAATAAGTAGTAAGTGTTATAGACTAAGCAGTGGTATTGAACTTGCTCACTTTTACTTGACTGACTCCCTGGTGATCGAAATGTAAGAGATTCTCAAAGACAAGCTCAGCTAGAATAAATTCTTCCTTGTCTCTCTTCTCCTCTGTTTCTTCGTCATGTTGCCTTGACAAGATATAGAGAGAGGATTTTGACTAATTGGTTATTAATTTTCAGAAAAAAACTTGCAAAAACCTCTTTAGGTTTAACACTAACAGTGGTTATAAGCAAGGAATTGTTTGTTGAACAAGTATTGCATGTGGTGGTTTCGATCACTGCAGCTTATATTTTTTCCTTGTGTCTCTCTCTCTCTCTCTCTTTTCCCCTCCCTTCTCTCCCTCTGCGTTGGTTTGTCTCTGAGCAAGTCTCCTGGACTCTGCTCTGCACACCTGGCTTCTATTTGGCAATTTAAAATGTATTATTATGAACACACTCTAACTTTTCCCTCTGTGAGTCTCACATTTGGGCTCACCAGTTGAGTCTCAATATTTCAGGATGCTAACTATCCACTTCCTAAAGATTTCAGTTGATCTATATAAATGTCCAGAGTAGTTAAACGCTTGTTAAAGTTAATTTAGCTGAAGTTGCCCCTGCAATAGGGGACTTTGCTAGCTACAAAAACAGTATTACATAAATTATACTGCACTATATGGCCTTGACTGACAATGAGTGACCACAAGCAAGTTCAAATTAATTAATTTCATAATAATCATTGTTATTATTGCATGAATGGCATACACAAAAACTAACACACACTCTCTGCGTTTGTGACGTCATCCCTTTCACATATCAAGTAGATGGCTGATAGTTAAAAATTGCAGCTTTAAGGTTGTATACTGTACATACGTTAATTAATACCATATGGCGTGCATAGGTTTGTTACCTGAATGAACCATACTCAGGTGGTGGCTGGTATCGGACAGGAAGCTGCTCCCTCCCTCTCTGCTCCTGGTAAAAATGGCCTCCAGGTTCCTGCTGCTTTGAAGGTGAGCTGATTCCTTTGAAGGGGTAGTCTGGAGGGGGTCCACGATGCTGTGGCTTGTAGAAGTCACTCTGTGGGCCTGGTGGGGGTAACTGGGGGGAGAGAGGGGCACTGGTGACGGGAGCATGTGCCTTCACGCCACTGGTGGCTAGGGAGAGCTGCATAAGTCTTTCACTGAGAGACCGAACATGCCCTTGCTTTAGATCCTTCAGCCCATCATCCTGGTGCACTTTTCCTGCACCACTCACTCGTTGCACAGTTGGGCGACCCTCAGTACGCACCTTGGTGCTGGTTAACCCAGTGACATAGAAGGTAGCACCCACTGAGGCTGAGAGGGGAGGCTGCTGGGGCTGGTTGTTTTGCTGCTGTGGCTGAGTAAGAGGACCATGGCCACGGAAGTATTGGGACTGTACTTTGGCCTCCTCATAGGTAGGGAGGTCCTCTGGGTTTGGGCATTGCCCGCCAATGCTGCCACCTCTCCCTCCCCCAGTCCCGAAACCTCCTCCATTGCTCCCAACCCCTCCTCCTACTCTGGTGGAGCCCAACTTCTCCAGGCCATTGTCTGTCTGCAGCTCCTGGCCCTGGGGCTCCTGTCGAGCTATGTGGGGGGTCATGGAGGGATCATCAGAGGGGCCTATCTGTCCCTGTCCTGAGTAACCCCCACCCCCCCCTGCTACTCCTCCTTGTTGTTGTTGCTGTTGCAGCACGTAATTACGGTTCATCTGCTCCTGCAGGAGGCGCTGCAGGACAGTGCTGCCGCCACCTAATCCACCACCCACACTGTTGTTGCCGTTTGATGATTCCTCAGCAGTCGTCCTCATCTCTGCCTTACATCAATCACCCACCTCATGGAACGACAAACTCTGCCCACGGTCTACACTCCATGAGAGGAGGAGGAGAAAAGAGAAAAGGATTATAATCTGAATTTTATTAAACAAAAACAATCCAAGTGATACAAAAAGTCAGAGAGTGTGACAATTCAGCTAAAATACATGGGGGGAGGTGAATTATCAAAGTCAGAGACTTTGATAATTCTTGGATGGTCCATGCACATGGACCATCATTCATCTGCTGTTTCCCAAACAGCCATGGAACATCTATTGATGTATGATGGGTCAACAAACAAAAAAAGAGAGTGGAGGAATAACAATTTCTGAAATATCATTTATATTTATTTAACAAACAAATATGACAAAAAAACAAGTATGCACTGCAAAGCATTATTCCACAACAAAAATTGCCTAATCTGAACTGCTAATCAGTTTTTTAGAGTCCAATAAAAAAATCTCTCCAAAATAAAATGAGTGCAAGAGCTTGTTACATTCAAGTAAAAGGAATATATCAATCAACATTAAACTGCTCAACAACGAAATACAGGAAAACCTGTCTCTGATCTGGGATATTCAATATTCAACGCTTCTTTAAATTAACTTAATTTCAGTATATTAGTTAATGGTAGGGGCTAATGTCAGTAATGTCAAATAAGTCAGTGTAGGTATTTAACCTAAGTGAAGCGTGTAATTGATTTCCAGCAAAATATGACAAAAAAGTGGGTGTGGTGACAAACATAACTAAATAACTTATATCTCTGGGCGGCTGTGGATGAGGGGTAGAGTGGTCGTCCTCCAACCTGAAGGTCGGCATAGAATACCAAAGAGCTGCGAATAGATGAACTGTATGAATGTGTGTGTGAATGGGTGAATGTAAAACTGTACTGTAAAGCGCTTTGAGTGGTCATCAAGACTAGAAAAGCGCTATATAAATACAAAACCATTTACCATTTAACCCTCACTCAACCACCAAGGAAGCACAGAAGTGGAACAAGAGTTATGAAGAAGCAGTGAATGACATCAAAGAGACTCGTGTGCGTAGGAAATAAAGATCGCAAACGCACTGACCATATATCAACTATACATTCATCAAAGATTTAATGGTATATGGACTTTATTCAAACAGCACCTTTCTAGACCACTCAATGTCAAATTCACTCAGCACTTCTACACACAGTTCCTGAACTGCCAGTACAATTGTCAGGAGGAATTCAGTGGCTTGCCCAAGGACACTGCAGCATATAGTGGGACCCACTCCTGAGCTACTGAGCCACAGCCACATATGGTATTAATTAACATACAGTATACCCTGTGAGGAAGATATGGACGCTCAAGTACACGTCATGTCCAACAAAAAAAAAGAGTTGCTCCATGCAGTCAACACTGAGAAGAAAAGGTGAAAGAGGTCTTGCAAAGGGAGAGAAAGGATAATCCAGCACAAATCAGAGAGTATTTGAATTATTGAGAGTTGTGTTAAATACAGGGTATCTAGATAAAAAAGTGATTAGATAATGGTACATACAAAAGTAGGGCCTCAAAAGCCTCCGTATATGGGGAGCTCATTTTACCAGGTGAGCTTGTGTGCACTCAGCATACTGTACAGTCCCAACTGTCTCTCCATGGTCACTATTCTGTACATGAAGGGGAAATCCATGGAAAAAGAAATTATCGTAGGGGGGGACAACAGATTATGGAAGAGTGTTAGAGCTGAGGGAAGTGTATGCCCGGAACTGGACGCAAGGGTTACAAGTAGCCCCATGGAAAACTGTGCCTAAACAGCTTTATATTAAATACCCATAATCTAGGGCTATTCCGGTAACAGCAAAAACGAAATATTGTGATATTAACAAGCCTACTGCACATGATATCTTCACATAGAGTATTCACAAAGTTGTATTGTTAATAACAAAGCTCATGGAAATAAAGGTTGATTGCAGTTGTTCTCTTTCAATCAGAAAGTTGTGCTAGGGAAATGTCCAAACATTATCAGGTTTGTCCTTACAGAGCAAGGCATATCTAAAATAATGATCATAGTTGGTTTTGTTGTAAGTGTGCTATCTGCATCTAATGTTTAGGAGGTTTGGTTGTTTATCTGGTCGCGGCCTTTTTACCTGCCCTGCAAGTTTCCCCCACCTTTTGTCACTACTGTGTACATTCTTTGAAGGCAAATGCCGCCTCTGCGTCGAGCAACATTTTTAATGTCGTTCAAAATCAGCAAATCTGTGAATTTCAACTGACGCTCCAAACTTTACATTTGGTAATTTTAACTACGTATCTCTTAAAAAGACTCCTGCCCAAACAGGCTGGATAAGGCTTTTGACTTTTGTTACGGGTCACTTAAGGTAGCTTTAAATCTCTCCCACTTCCAAATCTTGGCTCTGCGGACCATAACTGTTTTCATCTTCAGCCCATCTAAACAACTGTTTTGAAGAGGGGAAAAATGCAGAATAGGGAGGTAAAAGACTGAACCATGGAATTTTTGCTGTCTTTACAAGAATGTCATGAGCGCACATGTTTCAGTAGTCCTGTGACGATCTAGATGACCTGGTGGATGTTACATGTTCCTATGGTGCTTTCTGTATGTACATGGTCATTCAAACAAGATGGTTAAAATTGACCCTGAAAATAAACCAAAGGTCAAAAAAGTTGTGTAATCTGCATTGCAGATAAAGAAACTTGCTTTTATACAGTGCCTTGCATAAGCATTCACCCCCCTTGGACTTTTCAACATTTTGTCATGGCATAACCACAGATTATAATTTATTTCATTGTGGTTTTATGTAATGGACCATCACAAAATAGTCCAACATTTGGGAGTGGGGGGAAATATTACATGGATTTCAAAATTATTTACAAATAAAAATCTGAAAAGTATTGAGTGCATATGTATTCACTCACCCCCTTTACTGTGAAACCCCTAACAAAAGATGTGGTGCGACCAATTGCCTTCATAAGTCACATTTGCAAGTCACATAGTTAGTAAATAGGGTACATATGTCTGCAAATGAATCTCAGTATAAATTAGGGCTGTGAAATGATTACAAATTTTAATCAAATTAATCACAGGTTTCTATGGATTAATCATGATTAATCGCATTACCTGTTTTCTCAGTATATTTTTGTGTGAACAAAAAGATTTATGACAAAAGAGAGATATATACATTTAATATGTTTTCTTTTTTTATTCATAAATAAACAAAACAATGGTGCTGCCACTCAGCAGTTCTTTAGCAGTTCTCTTTGCTATTACATATGGAACATTCATCCTAAACAGAATTTGGGCTTCTTAGCCATTGTTTTTAATAGTATGGTTGAGCATTTTTCTATTCTTTGTCAAACAACCATTCACCACACCATGGCACAATCTAATGCCTCTAAAGGCCCTCTTAGCTAGTCTTCCTTTAGCCAGTTGTTGAGGCAAACTAACTTGTTCACATTCTCTAACAGAAAAGCTGACCGCTTCTTTTATACAATGTGTCCTGTGAGTGAAGTTGGTTTGGAGCATTCCACTTGAACGCCCCTCGCCGACCAACGCATGCTCCGCGTTGCAGTGGGACTTTAGCCGTATATTGCTACGGTGAAACAATAACGTCTTCCCGCAGAGTGTGCATATCACCTTGGTTTTATTGATTGTTCCATCTTTGTTTATTTGGAGCACGTTCTTCCCATCCAGAAGGTGATGTTTGTTTGTTTGAATAGCAGCTGCCGTCTGACTGCATTAGAGCGGCGACTAGTGCAGATTGGGCGAAAATTTGGGTATATTGGAAGGTCCTTCTGCGCATACGTTAAATGCGTTAAAAAAAATTAACGAATTAATCCTGGAATTTAATCATAACGCGTTAACACGTTATTTTTCACAGCTCTAGGATAAATACACCTGTTCTGTGAAGGACTCAGAGTGTGTTATAGATCATTACAGAACAAACAGCATCATGAAGACCAAGGAGCTCGCCAAACAGGTCAGGGATAAAGTTGTGGAGAAGTAAGAAGCAGGGTTAGGTTTTAAAAAAATATTCCAAGCATTGAACATCTCACAGAGCACCATAAAATCCATCATCAGAAAACAGAAAGAGTATGGCACAACCGCAAACCTACCAAGACAAGGCCGTCCACCCAAACTGACAAGCCGGACAAGGAGAACATTAATCAGAGGAGCAACCAAGAGACCCATGGTAGCTCTGGAGGAGCAGCAGAGATCCACAACAACAAGACGTGAACTCCTCAAATCTGGCCTTTATGGAAGAATGGCAAGAAGAAAGCCGTTGTTGAAAGTGAACCATAATAAATCCCATTTGGAGTTTGCCACAAGCCATGTGGGAGTCACAGCAAACATGTGGAAGAAGGTGCTCTGGTCCGATGAGACCAAAATTTAACCTTTTGGCCTCAATGCAAAATGCTATGTGTGGCGGAAACCCACCCTACCCATCACCCTGAGCACACCATCCAAAAATGCAACATGGTGGTGGTAGCATCACGCTGTGGTCAAACTGGTCAGAATTGAGGGAAAGAAGGATTGTGCTAAATAGACGGCAATCCTTGAAGAGAATCTGATGAAGTCTGTAAAAGACTTGAGACTGAGGCGGGGGTTCATCTTTCAACAGGACAATGACCCTAAACATACAGCCAGAGCTACAATGGAATGGTTTAGATCAAAGCTTGTTCATGTCTTAAAATGGCCCGTTCAAAGCCCAGACCTAAATCCAATAGAGAATCTATGGAAAGACTTGAAAATTGCTGTTCACAGACGGTACTCCTCAAATCTCAGTGAGCTTCAGCTTTTTTGCCAAGAAGAATGGGCAAACATTTCCATCTCTAGATGTACAAAGCTGGTAGAGACATACCCCAAAATAATTGAAGAAGTAATTGCAGCGAAAGGGGGTTCTACCAAGTATTGACTCAGGGGGGGGTGAATACTTATGCATCCAACAGTTGTCAACTTTGTTATTATTTGTGGCATAATTAAAGGTATTTTGCACCTTCAAAGTACTATGCATATTGTGTTGATCAAATGGGAAAAAGTCTGATTAAGTCTATTTGAATTACAGTTTGTAACAGTTGTAATGGAAAATTATAATGGTCAGTGTCCAATCTCAAGATGAATTTCCATCACAGTACAAAATGGGAAAAAAATCCTAGGGGGTGAATATTTATGCAAGGCACTGTAAATGGGGGACACGTTTGACCTGCACATAGCTACAAAAGAGTTAAAAATAGGAATTTTAAGAGCAGAGATCAGATCTGGAGAGGAAAATGGCTGCAAACAACCTTGGCTGAGCATCGTCACATTGAGTCAGAGTGAACGGATATTTTTATTAGATAAAGTTTGTGCTTCCACAATTAACACAAGGATGTGTGCTCTCTCATTTATTTTTTTATCCTTTACACAAATATGTGTCAGCGCTCTTCACACTGCTAGAACCGCCGCACTCTCCTCTGCCCTTATCCTTCTAGACCTCTCTGCTGCATTTGACACAATGAACCACCAGATCCTTATTTCATCCCTTCAGGATCTCTGTGTGTCTGGCTCTGCACTCTCCCTGCTCTCATCCATTTTCTCTACATCTGAGCAGTGGTAGTTCTGTCACAATTTTTTTAATCTATGGCTCTGTTTTATTCAAACTAAAATATTTCATATTTAATTCAATGTATTAAACAGTACCATGGATGACACTTATATTGTGCTGTTCGCTTCTGCCAATTGTGACTTTTATTTGTTTTGTTGTTTGGCAAAATTACGCCTAATTCTATTCCAACTATTTTCAAAGTTTTTCTGCATGATTTTGGAGTACTCAAAAAGTTGTTGAAATGTACTTTTTCTTAACTTTCACATACATTGTGTTCGCGGAAATATTGCTCAGATCTTGTCCCCTGGGCCTTGAAGGACTTATGGCGTATGAAAATGTATAATAATTGCAGCTTGCTACGCATACCATTGTTATTGCTCATTCTTGGTCTTCTTTATTATTCCTCTGGACACACTACTACACTGCTCAAAAAAATTAAAGGAACACTTTTTTATCAGGGTATGGCATGAATTCAATTGCAATATTTGATAATTATCTGGTCAGTTAAGTAGCAGAGGGGGTTGTTAATTACTTTCAGCTGCATTGGTGTTGATGGAATTAACAACAGGTGCACTAGAGGGGCAACAATGAGACGACCCCCAAAATAGGAGTGGTTTTGCATGTGGAGGCCATTTCAAGTTTCTGCCTCTTGATCACTTCGACTGGTTTTCCATTAGTGTTGGCTTTAGCTAGAGTCATTATCTCTACTGGGAGCATGAGGCGATTTCTTAACCCTACAGAAGTTGCACAGATTGTCCAACTCCTCCAGGATGGCACATCCATGTGTACCGTTGCAAGGAGATTTGATGTGTCTCCCAGCATAATCTCCAGAACATGGAGGACATTCCAGGAGACAGGCAGTTACTCTAGGAGAGCTGGACAGGGCCGTACAAGGTCCTCAACCCATCAGCAGGACCAATTCTGCTGCTTTGTGCAAGGAGGAACAGGTTGAGCACTGCCCGAGCCCTACAGAATGACCTCCAGCAGGCAACTGGTGTGAATGTCTCTGCTCAAACAGTCAGAAACAGACTTCATGAGGGTGGCCTCAGGGCGCGACGTCCTGTAGTGTGCCCTGTGCTCACTGCCCAGCACCGTGGAGCTCGATTGGCATTTGCTATAGAACATCAGAATTGGCATATCCACCACTGGCGCCCTGTGCTTTTCACAGATGAGAGCAGGTTCACCCTGAGCACCTGTGATAGACGTGAAAGGGTCTGGAGGAGCCAAGGAGAACGCTATGCTGCCTGCAACATCGTTCAGCATGACCGGTTTGGTGGTGGGTCAGTGCTGGTCTGGGGAGGCATATCCGTGGAGGGACGCACAGACCTCTACAGGCTAGAGAACGGCAGTCTTACTGCCATTAGGTATAGGGATGAAATCCTTGAACCCATGGTCAGACCCTACGCTGGTGCAGTAGGTCCTGGGTTCCTCCTGATGCACGATAATGCCCGGCCTCATGTGGAAAAGGTATGCGGGCAGTACCTGGAGGATGAAGAAATTGATGCAATTGAATGACCCTCACGATCACCTGACCTAAACCCGATAGAACACCTCTGGGACATTATGTTTCGGTCCATCAGACGTCGCCAGGTTGCTCCTCAGACTTTACAGGAGCTCACTGATGCCCTTAGACAGATCTGGGAGGACATCCCACAAGACACCATCCGTTGTCTCATTAGGAGCATGCTGCGAAGTTGTCAAGCATGCATACAAGCACGTGGGGGCCACACAAGATATTGAGAAGCATTTTGAGTTGCTGAAATTGCATTTTGGCAAAATGGACGAGCCTGCCACATCACTTTTTCACCTTGATTTTCGGGGTGTCTATAAAATTGAGCCCTCTGTAGGCTGAAAACTTTTATTTCCATCAAAGATGTGGCATCCTTTTGTTCCTAAGACATTAAACTGTCCATATCAGTATAAATATCCAACATAATTTTTTTTCACAATGAGATCTGATGTGTTTTCAAAGTGTTCCTTTAATTTTTTTGAGCAGTGTATTATCTAAATCTTCCTTGGTTTCTGCCGGTATTATGGGGCATGAAACCGGAAATGTCACTCCAGAAAGGATGTAGTTAGCAGACCAATCACAGCCTTGTGGGCTGCGTGAGGCTTGGGTAGAATAGTTACAAAAATGCAAGAAGGGGCATGCAAGCACGCAACAGGCATGCAAGGGGCTCTTGCGCTTGCGTGTCCTTGCGTGTCTCTGAAAACGCAGAACCATGCGCCGACCATAAGGTACCAACTTAAATATCTGGCGTAAGTACACCAGGCTTAAAATAAATATAAAATCTGAATTTGTAGCTTATATAGACAACCCTTATGTAGGTAAGTGTACTATAACGCATTACATGGTATACCATGATAAAGTGGAAGAGTCAGACATTATATCTGAGCTCACTGATGTTAGCAATGTTCCCTTAACCAGCGACAGTTAGATAAGCATTTCTCAAGACCATTATCTTACAGTGACAGCACACCATTTAATTGAGGCAAAGATGAGACAGAAAGTACAACAAAACCAGTGTACACAGCGCAAAAAGGACCAATTATGGCTGAAGAAACTACTGACATTTGGCATAATCGATAAAATAGTGGCTGTCACTTTTGACAATGCCACGAACTTGAATGTGGCGCTAAAAAGGCTACACTTCATAGACTGCTTTGCACACGCTTAATCTTGGGGCATAAAGTGTGTATCCGATGGCGTCAGTGGCAAAATGTCAGTGTTGTGCATGAACGAAGACAAAAGAACGCGTTAATTGAACATGTTCCCTTTTATGAGAACGATGAACTGAACGCAACTCAATGACAAATAATGTATTTGAACGGTGAACAAGTTCATATTGTAGCGTCCTCGCATATAGACGACAGGAAACTTCTCTCTTTATGTGTAACTTTATTAGTATATAAAGTCCAGCGAACACGAGACACATCTTGTTCGTAACTCCGACACTCCTATCATCCACCCCCTGTATTCTTCACTCCCCTTCCTCATTCACCCTTGATACTAGGGCTGGGCGATTTTTCGATCTCGATTCGGGATCGCGATAAAATGTTGATCGATCTCGATAATCTCGTTGTGACATGTATTCGATCTCACGTGGCAAAAGTAAGCGCAACAACAGTGTCGGAGTCTGCCGGCTGCCGTCTGCAGGTAGGACACGACACGCCCACTTCCCATCGTGAGAGTAGGTGCATTTGCGAGAGAGAGAAAAAGAGAGAACGAAGTTGGAAAAAGGACGGGAATCCGTCCTGACGGGCTCCCGCTAGCATCGCTGAGGGGCTCCCGTTAGCATCGCTGACGGGATTGATTCTGTTCTGTTAGCAAAACAAAAGTCCATCCAGTCGTGTTTTGCAGCCATTAACCAATATGAAAAACAATCGAAGAGGGGCAAAAATATAACGAGCGCTATTATTTATTGCTTAGCTAAAGATATGATTCCCCTGAGCACAGTGGAGAGGGACGGCTTCAGGAAACGGATCAAAGTGTTAGACTCCAGGTACGAGCTCCCTGGCAGAAAGTACTTTTCTCAACCTGCGCTGCCACAGCTTTATGATGAATGCCGTCGTAAGCTGATATACCTCAAAAAAATCTCTGGGAGGTAAACCAGTATAATATTATAGTGGTTTAGTTTTTTACATTTTATTTTGTCTTACAGTTTAGCACTTCAATGTGTCAGAGGGTGTGACCCACATGTTTACTTGTTTTTTGTAAGTTGTTTACAAAATCAAAAATTTTTAACTATAGTGAAAAGTGACCAATCACTTAGTTTGCACTAAGCATATAAGACTCTGTATGAGCTGAGAGCGCTGCTCTGAATTTTCTTTTGCTAGTTAAGGGCCCTGCTGCTCTCTTGATCAATGGAAGCATGAAGACCTTCACAAAAAAATGTTGTGCTCATTATTGGAAGGCATATTCTTGAATCGAGAATCGAAGAATCGAGATCATTCAATATGGAAAAACATATCGTGATAAAAAAAAATTCCATATCGCCCAGCCCTACTTGATACGCAAATTCATCAGCCAATGAGAGCCTGCCAATACCACAAAACCCTACAGCCATTGGCCTAGAACTGTCACGTGCCCCAACCCTACCTGTTCACTGACCCTCAGGACATTTCAATACTTTCTCCTCAGGAGAGACGCTGTCTTAATCAAATGCTTGCACCATGTCGTTCCTCAGTGCCAGTAAAATGTCCGCGATGTAGCCTAACCTAAACCAAATAACTTGACTTCGCACTATGTTACCCATCACTCATGGCACACATATGCAGACTAAACAAGCAACGTATTCCAGGTGTTTTCTCCTCTGGCCAGTGTCTCAGTTCACGGGTTATATTGGCTCGCTGTCTGGCCGGTAACCAGCCATCCGGACCGCTCTGTGAAGAAGGAGGAGGAGACGTTTCTTTACTTGGAATGCGGCCACTTTATTTCTCGGATATACAGCAGGAGCAACACTCGCATCACCTCTAGGTGATCCGTCACTTCTCGCTATACACACACTTTTAGCGTCTTTTCCCACAATACCCAGGTGCACTACGTCAGACACTAAAAACTTTCCTTAAGGGGGCAGGCCATACCTGCAAACCAACAGCTCTCGGTCTCATATACAGATGGCAAGAGAAAGCAGAGACGCAGACTCAGCAACTACATCCGATGCACCTTATTATTATCTGAGGGATTTTTACACACTGTCTGATAAAGATTTCGACAGTAAAGGCAAGGGGTAGTGATGGATAAGGTTTTCTTTAACAAGTTAAGTCTTTCATTCTCACTTTCCACCTTAAAACTATGAAATGAACTGAACTATGAACTAGTTCAGAATTTAAATGGTGAACTACGAACGTGAACTATTCATGTTTACTTGTGTGAACTGAACTTTGAACTAGTTCATGAGAGGTGTGAACTTGCACAACACTGCAAAATGGACACTGTCGTCTGGATGAAGAGATCATCCATAGCAAAGCCTGTGCTCTGGGAGAAGCTACAAATCCTGAGTAAGCATTCCTTGTTGAAAGTCCCTCTATGATGATGATGGAACTATTCCTATAACAATATCCTGCAATTCAAGCAGCCAGCTTGGATTAGCGTCTGTGAATGCCAATGGAGAGGGACAGACTTTCTCGACTGAGAGATGACAATTTCAGAAGGGCAGAGGAGTTCATCCATTTGAACACAACAAATTTTAAGGCAAATAGTTTCAACATTGCTTCTATCTCAGTTACTACTAATTTACAAAGTAGGGTTGAAAAGCCTGTCTGATAATGCTCCAAGATGGGCTGTGTGGATTTATTTTTGTAATATTGCCTGTCTTCCAGTAACATGAGGCACAGCTACTGTGCATTGGTCCAGTCCAATAAAGAGATTTTTGTTATCTAAACATTTTAGCTCTTCTTTTTTTTTACCATTTTCAAAATGAAATGGAGAATCGATAAGAACAGGAATTGATTAGCAGAATCAGAATCCATAAAGTTCAAACAATAACCAACCCTAGTCGAGAGACCTATGGGCTGAACAAAGGGAGGAAGCACTGAAAATGAACACAAAGCAGTGAACCAAAAACCCAAATTTTTGTTTGATTCTAAACCACAAAAACAAACCTGCTGAGGGATGTTTCATTGCATTTTTTTTGAAAATACAGTCATGAATTCTGTCCAGTGCAGCTTGTGTGCTGTTAGTGACAGGGACTCTGTAAGTGACAGATACACCAACAGTCACACAGACACTATCATCAGGACAAGCAGTTTTAACTTTAGTTAACCAAGTTTGACGATCCACAATTAACTTAATAGTATAGACAAAATTATTCTTATATAGGATATAAATAAAGTTTGACAAAACAATCATTAAATTATTTTTAAATACTCAAATATTTTCAACATCTGCAATTACATTGAAGGACTCAAATTACTTTTGTTATTTATGTGTGTGTGATTTGTCATTATAGCAATCTACAACTCAGTTGAATTAATATATTATATCATTATCTTTAATTCCAGTTCAAAATATCTTTAATTAGCCTCAATTTAAGATACCTTAAATTAAGTTTGAACTTCTGAGAATGGGGTTGTAGATATCCTGAACTTGAATTATGAATAGTCAGACTTAAATTGTAGATATCCGAATTTGGAATTATCCTCATAATAACGTTGCAGATATCTGTAATACATATAAAACCAGCATTGTACAAGAAGATGAAGTTGCTTTCTGAATAAACAGCTGGAAAGGGTCAAATGCAGCTTTGCCTTTTTATCCGGTTAATAATAATAGCCTGTAGAATAATAATAATCTAATTCCTCAAAAGTAATCTACAGATCAATTATCAAAAGAATTGTTATTTGCAACCCTATGCCCTGTTATTATGGAGGACCATACATGACTTAAGTATAAATACATAAATAAATGTGTAAATAAATACAGAAATAAACAAATAAATAAGGGAATAAATACAGAAATACAGAAATAAATACAGAAACACATAGAGAAATGTACAAATGAATGTCTTAAATATATTTTCACATTTCTTCATTTCCACATTTCCTCATTTCCAAATATCTTTATTTCCACATTTCTGTGTCCGTATGCTAATGAGAATTGCGGGCCTAACCGCAGTCTCATGCAGGATTGGTCGCATGAGTGTAATGATCGAGCCCTTCTATTTCTGCCTTTCAATGCTGACTCGTGTCCAGAGGCTGTTTGCAGTGTTGAGCCGGTTCATACTTAAAATGAACTAGTTCAAGTTCAGAGGGATAGTTAAGGTTATTTTTTATGGATTCTCAGTAACTGCTTGTGTCTCTGAGCGAGAGTGGGAGCGGAGCCCCGAGTCTTTGTGTGCGTGTGTTTGTAGCTCAGTTGACCAATCCTGCTCGAGACTGAGGTTGGGACCACCTACCTCATTTACATAAGGACACTTAAATGTATAAATAAATGTTGAAATAAATAAATGTTGAAATATATAAATGTTGAAATAACAGTGGGAATAAGTGTGGAAATAATTAATAATTGATTCATTTACTTCTGTATTTATTTCCACATTTATTTACTTATGTGTTAGCAGAAATGTGGAAATGAAGAAATGTGGAAATGATGAAATGTGGAAATATATTTAAGACATTTATTTATACATTTCTGTATTTGGTATTTTCTACTTTTTTAATAAAATACCTGAAACTCCCTAAAAGTCCATAATATTCAATTTCTATAACCCCATTCACACTGGTAGAAGTGTTGAGTACATGGCGAGATTTAGTCAAGTCGAAAAACTTCAATGTGCAGTGCAGATGACAGGAAGTTAAAGAAGTAGAAAGGGAGCAGAAAACACCAGGGAGGGGGCAGTGGCTGGAAGAAAGTGGTAGAAGTACAACAAGAATCGTTTATATTTTCAGTATTTTCTTTGATATGGCAGGTTTTAGGGCTAGACTATCTGCAAAAGAAGGTGAAGTGTACCAAATGTCACCAATGATGAGGAATAAGCTTTACAGTTTTTTAATCTGACTTATTAAAAGCAGGACTGGAACATAACGGAGCTTGGTCAAGATGACACAGGCTCGCATTGGCACAATGGTCAAAATATTTCCAGGTATTACAAATCATTCTCATAAAGTTACCTGAAATACCCAAACCCTGTTCTTAAAATTAAGCATTACATTTTTCTGCATCTAGAAAGGGCCTAAAAAACAACAAAATCTCGTGGAAAACCTCTTTTGGCTTTGGCAGGAGAGAAGATGACCGCTGGAGATATCCCAAATACACATCTGTCCGTTTGTAACTATGTTAACAGAGAGGCTCACTAGCATTAGAGCTAACTCAGCTAGGCACATTGGCAAAAACGTATGGTAAACTTAAGAAAATGGACACTAGTGATTTCATTTCTATGCTAAGTGTGGCTGATAAGCGAGAACATGCAGAATCCCTAGCGATGACCTGAGAGAATCACAATTATTTCACAACCTAGAGTGTAACAAGTTTGTCTTATAGGTCATGTGCCACACTTCTCTCTTACTGACACACTGGTTCAACACAGAGACACATCTTTTTTAAGCTGTAATGTCATATGGGCGAAGGTTAAATGCAATATACTATCTACCCATGTTATAAACTTATACATATTAATTTAACAGTTCTATTATAACCCTGAATAATATTAATAAACAATCTATGCTACGATCAATACGGATGTTTTTACAGGTCAAAGGTCACCTGATGAAGTATCCTGGATGTCACATTAATAAGCCAAGCTCAAGTGCCTACAGACCAAAGCCTTGTTAACCCGCATTTGGGACAAAATCATATTACTGCGAAGTGCGTGAACTGTGATACAAATCTCAAGATAAGCAGATTACAGCATGCACGTGAATGTTCTCCGTACAATATCGTGTATGCAGCACTATTGACGGAACAACATCTATGTTTTTCAATGTCCTTGACGAGCCCCTTGAACCACAACAAGGGCCCCTTGTGTGGCCCCTCACTTGAAAATATAAAGCAGAGGCTGGCTGAGAAGCAGCTAACGCAAAGAGTTGTGGTAACACAGGCAGGGATGCAGGTAAAGATACACCCACACACACTACACAATATTCAAGCTTCACTTACTGGAAGGCTATCAGCAGGAAATACTTAAATGTCAAGAATCATAGTGAAAGATGTGAAAGAGAGAGTGAGAGAGTGGAAACAGAATAAAAGATGGAAACCCTCTCTGGGTCTATAACAGACGTTTGACTGCTTTCTTGATCTACAAAAAAAAATTACCAGGTTTCAACGGATTTTATCTGACAGCCATTTGTAATCCTTCAACTGGTTCAGTATAAAACTTGAACGAGCAAAAGTTGGGGAAAAGACACAGAGTTTAGTCAACTTTCTATCTTCTTTACTCCATAAACGCAGTTTTACCTTTCTGCAGAGCCCCTTCCGTTCACTTTCTTGGTCAGTCAGCTCGAGGAAACATCGTTTACTCTTATTTACTCCGAAGCGAACTAAAGCGACTCCTTCGGCTGCACTGAACCTCCTTTTACACCAACTCAATTCTCTGCTGCTGCTCACTTTTGGCTTTCGCTGCGAGTTCGAATCCTTTTTTCCCGGAAAGGGAACCTCTTCGCTGCCACAAAGACTTCAGTCCTCAGTAGTTTCATGCTACACTGAGGAAGCGGTGTGGGAGAAACGGCAGGAAGTTCCCCCTGCCTGGAACTTCAGTATGAGAAGAATGTCTCTCTCCCCTCCCTCCCTCCCGCCGCTCTCCTCCTCCCCCCGCCCTCTTCCTCAAGCCAACGCAACTGGAGGAAAAAAAATGCATCAGACGAGACCCTCTCTAATCTTCCTCGCTTTTACATTCACAAACGTAATTATGATTAACAAAACTAGCCCATGGAAGAGGGCCAATGCATCAGCAAACTATTAATGCGTTTGAGCACTGCATTTGTTATATTATAAACACAAATTGGTCATTGTTTTGAGCCAATGTGTCACAGCCATCAACTCAGAAAAATATGAAAAATAACAAAGGTATTTTATGAGTTCCATTAGACACTTGTTACTCTGCAGCCAGGGGCGGGGGACAGGGAAATATGTTCAGTGTCTGGAAGGGTTCATTAGGGCCCGAATGGTGAGAGGCCCTATTGAATTTGTAAGGATTTTTTATGTTGTGGACTTTTAAAAAGTGACAGCCAAATATCAGAGATCTGCTTTTTCAGGAAAACAAATTTTATCAGTCATATTATTTGCTTTAGCGCAGTTAATGGGTGCTGCATCTCTACTGCTAGTCCAAAATACTGCTACTGTAAAAAAAAACATCACTGCACCAATAACACAAGTAAGTATAAGGACCCCAGTAATATCAATGCAAGTTTATATAAGAAGTAATAAGGTGCTTCTGGAAATGTTTCACGAATGTGTCATCAGATAAAGGCAACTCAGAGAGAGGAGCTGAGCACAGACAGGCAGGGACAGTCAGACTAAGGCATGGAGTCTCAGGTAAGTTTGTTAGTTTTTGTCTCAGAGTTATTATGTAAAGCCCTCTCGTATTTAAACTTGTAAAAAGTAGACATTAGTATTGTTGTTGTTTTGAACTGTGTAGTTATCAATATGGAAAATACCTAATTTATATTCTAGGAGACAGACTGTTCAGGTCACCGAGAATGGCGAAAGGGTCAGATCCAGGGTGAGAGCTAGGTGATAGCGGCCCTATTGCAATTGCCAGCATCAGCACCAGTCCCAGCACATAGGATAGGACCAGAGGCAGCAAAGATCATGACAACCCTTTAGTATATATATATATACACAGTATAATTTACTACAATGTACTACAAAATCGAAATCTAAGTAAGTAAGCAATAAAACAAAGACTTACGATAAAAAAATCATAAAACTAGAAAAAGGCATAAAATATGTTTACAAAAATATGAATAAAGAAAATGGTGTTGGAAAAAGTAAGATAAAATTAATTAAAATCAAGATCATATAAATAGGTGTTAAGTTGTTTCTTAAAACAATCAACAGAATTAGCTTGTCTGTGTGGTGGGAGTTTGTTCCAAACCTTTGGTGCATAGCCACAGAAAGCTGCTTCCCCAAACTTTTAATGTTAATTTTTGGGATTTAAGCAAGCCGGGAGTAGAAGACCTGAGAGAACGGTTTGGAACATATTACGATAAACAGTCAGAGATGTATGCAGGTTGTGTACCATTAAAAGACCTGGAAACAAGTCAAATCCTTTTTAAATGAATCCTCAATGATACTGGAAGCCAGTGTAAAGACATCAATGAAATAAATCAAATTAGACAAAACATCAAGCGCGAGTTGCTGTAAATTGGGACAGCTTTGTCCATAACATACATTTATTAAACAACCATCCTAACTACTTCACATCCTCTCCATATTTTTCCAGTGGCTTCAAAAGCCTGCCTCTGGAAGTCGTATTGGAATCAGAGTCTGTGGCGCAGTAACTGAAAGTTGAACAGGAAGTGGATTTTCGGAAACAGGTAGGTTCAACTCTCCATCACACTCAAAGTGTCCCTCTCCACTTGTCTCAGAGGCCTCTGGAACATCCAGGAGGGGTCTGAGATGGCAATGATTCTTGCATTGTTCTCCTCCATCCCTCTGGACAACAGTAAGTATGACCTTGATGAGTCCCAATCTTTAATGACAGTAGCAGTTTTAATCCATCCTCGTTTGTTGGCCAGCATCACAGCAACGCTGATTCCAGACTTCATTTCAGGCAAAGGTTCAGATATATTGCCTGCTGTTATAGGCATGCCCACATCTCTTTTTTGTTAAATCATATTTCTGGGGCTTTTGACCTTTATTTCGATAGGATAGAGAGAGCAAGTGATTAAGCACACAAAAAGTACAAGGAAGGCATTAGTATTCATTTGAGCAAACCCCATCTGGTAAAGATGTAATTCAGTTACCTCTATTGGTTTCACCTGACACATCTCTGAGGTAGGCCATTTCTTTAATACCTTGAAAAACGATCAAGAAGTGTTATTTATTCAGTTCATTTACTAGGTATTGGTTGAATGTCTCTGTATATCTCATGTCACATACTACACCTAGCAAGTTTTCTGCACTTCACAATACTCAATACATACCTCGTCTCATCTTTCCTGGAACTACAATTCTGTCATTGCACAACATCAGTTGTTTTGACATTGTGTGGTAATGTCTAGAGGTGTAATAAGTGAAGTAGTAACTGCATTAAATGATGACCACCCTGTCTTCATTTAATGTTGGACTAACTGCTGCTCAGCATTGTATAGGCTGTAGGGTCTGATGCTTGACCAAGTCAAGCTTTGTGGATAAGATTGGCAATGGTTGGGGGGGACTGCTTCCTTTTAGGCCTTTATTTAATTTGTCAGCTCTTACTTTCTGTCTAGAAAGGGTATTTGATATTGAAAGAAAAAATCTTCCCATGGCCCATATTAAGCCTTGGGGCTATAGCACATCATATGAAGCAGAGTTACCTCTGAAACCTCATATGTACTGAGTGGGGATCTTTGCATTTTTTTAAAAATAAAAATTCCTTTCATTTTATTTGTCGGTTGTTTCTGGTACGGCTATTGTATTTTACTCTTATAAAGTAGTCCTGTGTACTGTGCAAGGACCAGCACTATACAGTAGGAAGCTGTGCATCTTCCGCTCTTGCAAATATTTCACAATAAATACCTAATAAGCAAATAAATTAATTCAATCAACAGAACCGCTGGAGTGCTTTCATATTGAAACAGATAGTCTACAGGAAGTGACAATGAAGCATTGAAACTGTGCTGGCAGATCAGTTTGTCTTACTATTCTGCGGTGAGCTCTTCTCGCATCTTGAGAAGAGCATCTTGATGTTCATCGTATAATGACGTAACAGTAAGGGGGGAACAGCCTTGGCTACAGCCATCAGCGGTTTCCCCTGTGTGGAACATCCTGCACTGGCACAGGCACACTGCCGGACACTTAGGCTGCGTGCACATCCTGTATGTGATCATTATAGGCTAAATTCATCACTATGAGCAGTTGATTATATAAAATAATTGTAAAGCTTATTTATGATCACAGAACCTGAAGGGGAAACTTAACTGTGCACACACAAACAGAGACCCCGGGACTGTTTATTTATTGCATGTCATATCATCATCACACGTTAAACAAGGTTATCGCATATCGCATGTTTTCCAATTATTTTGCAGCCCTAACAGTCAGTATTTTGGGCCACTTATTATCATCACACAGCTGAAATTTAGTGCAACTTCTCAATGGCAGGCCCTACATATAATATAAACAAGACCATCAGCAACAGTCAATTAATGCAACTCTACAGACAAAAATGGTATGAATATAAAAATATATATGTGTTGAACTACATTTTTACATTTGGTTACTGCAAGCTTTGCTTAAATGTAGTCCTGTTTTTATACTCAAACTGATATACCAGAATGCAGCAGCTCGACTGGTCTTTAACCAACCTAAATTCACTCACACTACTCCTCTCCTCCGCTCCCTTCACTGGCTACCAGTGGCTGCCCGCATCAGGTTCAAAACATTAGTACTTGCCTACCATGCTGTGAACGGATCAGGTCCAGTCTACATCCAGGACATGGTCACACGTTACAGCCCAGCACGTTCACTCCGCTCTGCTTCGGCCAATCAGCTCGTACCTCCCTCACTGCGAGCTAAACACACTCCATCGGCATCGGGGTGAGCTGGTTGAACGCAATACATTTTAATGAAGTTACTCACTAGTTTTTATGAAATGCTTTTTTACTCTTATTCAACTACTTTGTGGCAAATGAGCATGCCAAGGGGCTCTCCCACAGCCAGAGACAGTATTGTTGCTTTTCGGCATCTTTTATTCACACCACACACGTGTTGTTACATAACTTAACTGAACTTAAAAGGTCTAGCTTTGCAGCTGAGTCCCTCCCAGAGTCTCTCCTCCCGTGTGTGTTTCTCTGTGTCTCAGACCTCTATATGTCTCGGTCCTCTGTGTGTTTCTCTCTCATGCAGACCCTCCAGAGGCAGCTTCGATGCTGACACCTCTCATCTGCGCTGATCGATCCTCTCGTACAGGTGGAGGTGCTCTCCCAGCCACCTCCACATACTTATTTTTAGAGTACTTCTACTTCTCCTTGAGTCGTTTTAATTACAAAGTAGTAATACTTTTACTTGAATACTTTTTATTGTTTACTCTAACCACTTCAACCAGTCATACCTATGAATCATGTATTATTTAATATGCAACTCAAGATATTTTCCTTTTGTTTAACACAATTAAATAAATAGAAATGTGGGTCTTTGTATGAAATCTGAGTTAACTGTTTTGAAAGAGGGAATACAAATGTGTAAACCCAATGAAAAAGTGTTGACACATTTGTAAGAGAAAGCTATGCTTTAAGGAAAGTGGTTATTTAGAGCAAGTAGATCCTGTGACATTAACTGTGACTCAGCAATTTAGACAAACTGAAGTGATGAACAGTATTCATACAGATCAGTAGATAGAATGTTAAGGCCTGTCACGATGACGTACGATACGTACAAATATTTTAATTAATTTTGCTGACCTTGATATATATTACCCATTGTGTTTTTGTTTTGTTTTGACTTTAGAATGTCACCAACATTAAGCGAGTTGCCCTTTCTGACCTCTGTGTCTGGGGGCGATGCAGAGTTTACACTTACACACAGAACAACATGAAAATATGGAATTTTTTCTTAGAGAAAAGTAACGCAGAAGAGAAAGGGAGCGGTCGGAGGAGATAGTCTGTATAACCAGTGATGCGAAGCACAACATTACGTAAAAACTGTCTGTCGGTAGTGCGATGATACAAACCCTAACCCTTACTATCCCAGACCCAGAGTGTATTTTATTTATTGATTTGGTTGAATGTGTGGTTTATTTTATTTATTTTTTTAATTGTTAGAGTCAAGTAAATACTAAAAACATCACCATCATACACAGCCAATCTAATGGCCAAGTGCTTTGGGGAGAAATTCTAAATTCATTATCAGTGAGTGAGTCAATTTCAAAAATCGAGTGCATGTGTAGACTATAATAAAAAAAAACATGGCACACAGGCCTGGGGGCAATGGTGATGCACCAACTGCCTTCTGAACTGCCTTAATTCTTTGCAGCATATATTCAACAAGGTGTGGCGTTTAAACGATGCTCAATTGGTACTAAGGGGCCCAAAGTGTGCCAAGAAAATATCCCCCACACTATTATACCACCACTAGCAGCCTGAACAGTTGATGCAAAGCAGGATGGATACAAGGAAGGATGGATCCATGCTTTCATGTGGTTTACTCCAAATTCTGGCCCTACGTTTCTGAATGTCGCAGCTGAAATCGAGACTTGGCAACATCCTTCCAATCTTCTATTGTCCAATTTTGGTGAGCCTGAGCGAATTGTAGACTCAGTTTCCTGTTTTTAGCTGACAGGAGTGGCACCCAGTGTGGTCTTCTGCTGCTGTAGCCCATCTGCTTCAAGGTTTGACGTGTTTAGAGACGCTGTTCTGCATACCCTGGTTATTACAAGTGGTTATTTGAGTTATTGTTGACTTTCTATCATATCGAACCACTATGCCCATTCTCCTCTGACCGCTGACATCAACAAGGCATTTTCCTAGAGATGGTTGTGTGTGAAAATCCTAGTAGATCAGCAGTTTTTGAAATTGTCAGTCCAGCCCAAACAACAAAGGATATTTATTGATACATATGAGTTATTATGACAACAGAAGTTGACTTAACTTTCAAGTTCAACTGAAAAATGTAACTCTTTTAACACATGTGCATGTGCATTATTATTCAACCCCCAGGCACAGTACTTTGTGGTGCATTCTTTAGCTTTTATAACTTCTAACAAACGTTTTTCGTGCTGACAAGCTTCTTACACCTCTCGATTGGAATCTTTGCCCATTATTCACGTGCAAAAGCCTCTAGATCAGTGATGTTTGATTGCTTCCGTGCTGCAACTGCCTTCTTTAAATCCCACCAAAGATTTTCAATCAGATTCAATGCTGGTGTCTGAGAAAGCCAGTCCAGGACGTTCCAGGATCTTTTTTTCAACCAAGCTTTGGTTCACTTGGAGGTGGGCTTTGGATCATTGTCTTGCTGGAAAGTACAATTCTCACCAAGGTTTAATTTGTCAACAGAAGGCATCACAATCCTCTTTAAAATGGCTTGGTATTCTGGAAATCCATGATGCCAGGTACACAATCAAGATTGACAGTTCCTGCCGCAGAAAAAAGCCTGACATCATCAATGACCCACCGCCATGCTTGACCGTGGGGATGGTATCCTTCTGGTCATAAGCCTGGCCTTTCGCACGTCAGACATACCACTGGTCCATATGTCCCAACAGTTCCAGTTTGTTTTCATCAGTCCATAGAACTGTCACCCAAAACTCTGTAGTCTTATCCAAATTCCTCCTGGCATATTCTAGTCAACTTTTGATATACCTTGTGGTCAAGAGTGGAGTGGGTCTTGGAGTCCGGCCATGAAGTCCTTATTTATTCACTGCATGTCTTATAGTTGCCACTGAAGCACTTGTACCAGCTTTCATCAGGTCACCCAATAAGGGTCTAGCAGTCACATAGGGGTTGATCTTAATTGTTCTGACTAAGTTACTAAGGGCCCTTGATTTAATGTTGGGCTTTCTTCCCCAGCCAGGCAGGATTGCAACAGTTCCATAAGTTTAAAACTTCCTTATAATGCTCCCAAAGGTGTCTCTTGGAATATTACATTTTTGGGAAATCTTCTTATACGCCTTCAGATGTGATGAAATAATCTCTTCTGTCAGCTTTTGTGGAAGCTGCTTTGTGTTTCAAATGATTGCAACTCACCTTGAATACTGTTATTGAAAAAATAACTAAGTATGGTTAAAACCTATGTTGTAGTTGAAAAGTAAGTTTTATGACCTATATCTACATACATATACAGCCTGTCCAAATACTTTATTACCTGACCTGTTTTATGGTCTGAACTGTGTAGGACCTGAAAACTGTCAGACCCTTATCAGTTATTTCTATCCTAAGAACTGAATGTGGGTCTGCTTATCAAAGGTAAGACCTTTCTGCAGTAAGCCCCTATGAAATACAAAGACAAATTTGGTGTTTCCAGCCTCTTGTATTTCCATCACAATACCTTCATGAGTGGGGTTTATATACAGTGCTGTGAAAAAGTATTTGCCCCCTTCCGAGTTTCTTAGTTTTTTGCATATTTGTCACACTTAAATGTTTCAGATCAAACAAATTTTTATATTAGACAAAGACAACCCGAGTAAATACAAAATGCAGTTTTTAAATGAGGATTTCATTTATTAAGGGACAAAAGCTATCCAAACCTATCTGGCCCTATGTGAAAAAGTATTTGCCCCCTCTTGATAAATCCTGAATAAACTGTGATAGCGGAGTTCAATATCACTAGCCACACCCATGCCTGATTACTGCCAGAACTGTTTAATCTAGAAATCAGTTAAATAGAAGCTGTCTGACTAAGTGAAGTAGACTAAAATATCTCAAAAACAACACATCACGCTGCGATCTAAAGAAATTCAAAAAACAGATGAGAAACAAAGTTATTGTTATCTAGCAGTCTGGAAAGGGTTACAAAGACATTTGGGACTTCAGCGAACCACAGTGAGAGCAATTATCCACATATGGAGAAGACTTGGAACAGAGGTGAACCTTCCCAGGAGTTGCCGGCCTACCAAAATTACTCCAATAGCACATCAACGACGGGGGTTGAATATTTCTTATTGCAACTTTATATTTCACCTGTTTTTGGAGCACATTCACATCACCAACAGCTCTCCATTTGTATTCTTTTTGGTTTATATTTTTCAGGTTTGCGTCTGTCGTGTGATAGGATGTTATGCCAACTTGCTTGCTATAAATTTTTCTGACCATCCGGCTGTTTTCTCACATGGGCTTACTTTGACATTCTACGGCCATTGTACCAGGGGGCTGGTAGGAGAAAATCTGAAAATGTGTGATTTCACCTACATCGGCTTTGGATAATTTCTAAGCATTTTTAAGCTGTTATGCCAACCATTTTTAAAACTCAAAAAAAACACTTTTGTATTGATATTTCATTTAATGTGTGATCTACAAATCAACAAAGCCTACTCCAGGCTCTACAGATAAACAAATAAGTTTGTTCCACTTTCACTGAGAACCTTGCTGCAAAAGTGAAGGCACACTGAACCTATGCTGGAAAAGAAGGAGAAAAAAAAAGTCAAAAATATTCTACAAGTTTGCAACTTTCATTGACATACTGATTTGAAGATGTGTTCATTTTGTCCACAGCTTCACAATCTTTGTCACAGGTGTGTGAATGATTAGTACCATATCTGTAGCGACTGTAGCAAAACCTATGAGAGACGGAGTTTCTTAATATGTGATTTTATACTTGTAATGACAAATTGGAGAATGTGTAATTTTTGTGTTGTATTTGTGGGCGATAATGTATTTGTCTGTGAATACGAATTAACAAGTGTGACTATTTTTTACAAAATCCATTGTCAAAGGTGCGGAGATGTTTTACACTGATAATGACTTTTCCATACTTACTTCAGTAGTGGTCTGACTTAAAGCTGAAGCCAGGTTCTCTGCCGCATCTTGCTCTGACTTCGTCAGTGGCTCAACCTGCATCACATTATCAAGGAAACAGTCAATAGTAACCAGACGCAGTCCAATGTGTGTGTGAGTACCTCACTTGAGCCCCTGCTCCTGAAAATGTATCTGCATGTCCCTGACATGTGACATACGCTTGTGCCAGTATATCATAACTTGGAAATTGTGATTATGTCATCAAAATCACTTTATTCTACATGTCTCTTTTGAAATGGTTTGCCCATTATTATATCCAAATAATGTAAAACGTAAAAAATTCTTATTATAAAAAAGATATTTAGTGCAGCATGAAGTCACCATTTGTTTTTTTATGACCTGCAGTAACATGACAGCATCTCTAAAGCCGGGGGTTGAACTGGCTGCAGGCTGTGTTTGCATAATAATGAGAAGAGAGGAAGCAGAACAAGACAACCATAAAAATAAAATATTGAATAATAAATGCATAGCATGGTATAGTAACAATACATTTTGGAGAAAGCTTTCAGCGAAGTAGTGGACCATTTTACATTTTGCCAGTTCTTATAACGTCCATGTAAATTGTCCAATCTGCCTCAAACTTAACAACTACGACAGAAGTCCTGCCCTTAATGGATTGATATGATAATATTTGATAATCATTTTAGGGAGCCCCCTATCTGTAACAGGAAATGTCATGTTTTAAATGTTGGTGTCCTCGGCTAGCCTGTTTACCGATGCATGTGTAATTGTGTATAGGAGTTGGTGATGCCATACAATGAAACCTGTGAGTTTTCTTCAGGGGGCGTGTCTATCACTTTCAAACTTCTTATGTGTGATAAAGATCCTGCCCTAAACACATCTTTAAGCAAATGTAAATATATTAATAAAATATATAAATGTAAATATATTAATAATGGGAATTTTATATTAATACTTATCGGAAACAGAAATTATAGCCGATAAAACGTCTGATAAACACAGCGTTCCTGGTCGGGCTCATGACTCAAAATATAGTTTTGCCAAATATTTTAAGCAAGGGATATGGCAGGAGCATTATGGACTGTGTCTCCCAGGGGATTTTTCACCAAACTTGCAACAGGTAATCTGTGATTTGACCATGAGACTGAGTCTTCTTGTGATAATTTTGACACATTTTCCCAACTGGAACAGAGTTTTACCTATGAACATAAGGTTTTTGTTTGAACATTGAATGTGCTGTTTGTGTGGGTACCTTCACATCAGTGGTCTGTTGTAAATGTTGGATCAGCTTCATGACATTGCCAAGATTGTTTTTGATGGAGTCCATGGATTCTTTCTGTGCAGCTGTGATCTCCTTCACCTCAGAGCACAACGCTGTGTGTTTGGCCTTGAGGGCCCTCAGGTTCTCCAGCATCAATGCCGGGTTCTCCAGCATCAATGCTGGGTTCTCCTGCAGGAACAGGACCAATCAATACCCTGTACAGACTGACTGACTGTTCTAGCATCCAGCCTCAGCTGCTTTGATATATCAGAACTGTGGTCAAAAACAAAGTGTGTGATCTGAAATTTAGAGAAGTTGGAAAATATGGCAAATCCAATATTGATAATGATGAAGACACCTATATCCAAACAAGAATTTTGACTTGTTTTCCTTGGTATACTATTTGTAACAGAAGTGTATTGCATTCACATGAAAAAAGGGTTAAAGTTCTGTTTTTCCCATGACAATTATCTCGGAAATTCCGAGATAAGTTTTCGTTCAAATAATAATAAAAAAAACGGGTTAGGGTTATTTATTTTTTTACATTCTTTTATTATGGAAGTGAAGTTCCTCAATAAAACGCAGACTTACTGTTATAAATCTGTAACTTCACAAAGGAAAAGTTAAACGATTTTAGCGAGGCACAAGCTCTTACGGTCTTGTTTAGCGAAGTTTTAAATAAACCTGAAAACATCAGTTGAAAGTCTCGACCATCTTTCGGGGGATATGCTCCAGATAGATAAAGGATAGTTGTAATTTTTGTCCATAATTCCAATATTTCGTTTGTTAGTGCAAGCTATTTTATCTAGTGGCTTTATTATGGAAGGTTGATGTGTAGTTCCTGTTATAAGCAGAATGTTGGTTGGGACTCTTTTTTTGAAAGGGGTTCTGTCAATAGAGAAGTTTTGAAGTGTGAAGGAAAGTAAACGGGTGTGATGTCCCGATTCAATAACCATCTCTCGTGTCCTTTTTCTGCTGAGGCCTGACAATATAAGTGAACAAAACGCTCGGCTACTTTAGTTTTTTGTAGCTCACTGTTATTTATACAGAAGGAGAGTCTGACATTTTATAACGCTATACGTCATGGCGCTAATACGCCTCCTTAAAACGTAACTTTGTTTTTCTGAATAACAAACCAAACGCTCTTTTTTTGTTCACGTGAATGCAATACTCCTCCGCAAATAGTTCCCGTTCTTCACTTACTTACTGAAATATTTTTTATTTATATGTTTAAAAATGATTTTCAAAACTCAATTAAAACATTTTTGATTAGGGAGGGAAATGGTAAGTGACCAATGTTTAACATGTAGACTAACGGCAAATCCTGCCAGAATGACTTGTGTGACTGTCAGTTTGCATGACTATATCAATGGCAGTCAAATACTGGCCAATAAATATTGTCCATGAATAATCAATGTAATGGTTATTGAATATTTACCTCAGTAGAACATCCATTTTCTGAAGTTCTGTTGATGAAGTCCAGCTTCAGCCGTTTCTCAATGTATTCCAGGTCAGCCTCTGACTTCAGAAACTGCAAAGACATTCAGCTTTACATGATTCAATATGCTCAAATAGTGCTGGAATTTTTACTAGTACAGGGAAACCGGATATAGTGATCACAAATAGTTATGAATTGCTTATATCAATCAAAGAGCTTGGGACAGAATTGTTCCTTTAAAAATTCTGTTTAAATAATTTGGTTATAGTGATCAAGTAGTCCGCTTACAGTTGTCATTTGGGGTCTTTTCATTCAAACCTGGACAGGAAAGGTATGTTTTACGTTTTTTACCGACTCTGTCAGTAGTTTACTGCTTCTCTCTGTGTCTGTATCAATCTATATGTCTAAATATGTGTCATTAAAATCAGGAACTATCTGATTAGAGAATCAGTATGTAAATCCAACCTCAATTAAATTATTTAAAATTCTGTTTTAATATACAGTTTTATTATTCCATAAAGCATATTTAAACCTAATATATACTTTTAATACACAGTGTTATAAACTATATATTTTCGTACAAAATAAATATAAAGGAATAAATTGTCCGTATGACTCATAAATGCAGCTCATGTACACAAAATGTATCTAAACCTAAAATACTGTTTGTTAAAGTAAATAGCACCAAGAAAATGCTGCCATCCTTCCGGAAACCTAGAGTAGATGTTATTTGTTCCCTGTGTTATGTTTTGAACCAAGTATTAAAAACACAATATAAGTTATCAGATAATCCATGGTTAAAACGGGTTAATCTTTAATACAGGCGAAGGTGCCAACTATTGCCATTGTTTACAGTGGTGTTTTAGGAGACTGGAGGCTTGGATTAAACTCTATAGAGGGTAGTTAAACGTGATATTGAAATTTAGCTGTTAACCCCTAGGGCTACTGATCATAATTACCAGATATTCATTAATTTTAAGTTTTTTAATCCTTTAAATGCCAGTCTTGAAAATGTGATTCCAGTTTTTTACAATTGTAAAACAATATACAGTATATGTTAAAGGACCCATCGTATGCCCATTTTACCACAGTTGATATGGCTCCTTGGGGTCTTAATGAAATGTCTGTAACATTTTTTGGTCAAAATACAACAAGGATAATTTAAAACAGCACCTTTTTACCCTGTCTAAAACAGCCCTCCTCAGATTGAGCTGTTTTGAGTGCCCCGCCCCCCCCTGTCTACCAACAACCCACCCCCCTTCTCACTGCCCCGCCCCCGACACACACACACAGACACACACAGCCATCTTAAATCTCCCCTTAGCATATTTAAGGTTGTTAAAATCATTTTAAGTCACTGTCCTACACATATATTTCTGTATCCTTTTGTTGTGTTTCTTCATTGATACTCAGTTTTTCAAACTACTACACCTTCTGATAAAGATGTACATTATTTAAATACATGCATTAGATGTGGGAATACAGTATATAATTGTATGTGTATATTTATTCATACAGGGCATATATTCTGAGCGCACACACATTGCGCACACAAACACGCACACACACACAGTGGAGGCGCAACAGCTCTGGAAGCTAACACTGCTGCAACTTTTGCGGCGAAATGCACTTAAAACCCCGGGTATGAGTTTATTTTAAAGCGAGCGACGGAGGCGGCAACGAGCTGCTGGTGACCGTCACCGGTTCGTGCAGCTCGGGGTGCGCTGAGCAAATATGTACGGGACACAAAAGTTATAAGGCGCAGCTCTCTCTCCCCCTCCTCCGTTTCGCCGCCCGGGCATAACAGGAGGGGCTGTCTGCTTAGCGAGAGCCTAAGCACGGCTACGATGCAGCCGGAGACCAGGGGGGGTCCTGGAATATGTTCCGGTGCTATTTTCTAACTATTTTTAAGTTATACCTACTGTTTCAACCGGGCGACACACACAGAAGCTACGACTCAGGTTAGCCTACGAGTGCATTATTTTCTCTATTTATAGCCGTGTACTACCGGCGCGAAACACACACACACAAGCTACAACTCTGAGAGCATTGTTCCTCCACACCGGACCCGAAATGCGATCTCTCCCCCCCACCTCCCAGTCCGATGCTTTGCCATGTAGACCGACTGTGTCGTCGGTGCTGGTCGTATTCCCATAGGACGCACTCTAGAGTATAGTTTCTGACATAGAGGAACTGCAACAAAACGCGGGAGTTGTTTTTTTCCAGAGTTTTTGGGGAGGGTAGACATGCCAGATAGACAAAAAATTTGTAGAAGCACTACAAAAGTGGAATTTTCATAATATGTCCCCTTTAATAGTTTTTTCCAACATTAATGGCTTTCGTTTTTTACCAACATCTGTCCTGAATACAAAATATGTATTAATTTTCATTAATTTAACCTTCTAAGATTCATGTGCAGAAGCACAAGAAGCTCTTTGGGGTTCAAGTACAGTGCCACCACAGGAGGCCAGGAAATAGCATGTATTAAATAGTATGTATTTCACCTATATGGCATATATAGGAAATGGGTAAATATGATTGTAAATATAAAAAAATATAAATTTGAAGCCAGGACTCAGAATAAAAGCATGCAAACCAGTAATGCAAGATTCTATGTTCTAATGGCAGTGGGATCAAAATTACAAGTTAGGCAATTTTTTGCCACAAAGGTGCCAATATGTAGTATTTTTCATATACAGTTAAAAAAATACAAATCATAAAATTTGAATTAGAGAAAAACTACACACTTACATCAAATGTTAAGCCATATACATTAACACAGCCAATATTATAAAAAAATTAAAAAGCCAAATAATTTCCACAGGGTTAAACCAGGCCTACTTTCGTAAGTTCTCTGGAATCTCCTTCACAATGGTTATTAATTAATTATTGTTTTAAGAAGTTTTAAACAAGTCTGATTGTCTTACCATACAAATGCAGGAAAAACAGAGTAGGTAAGTAGCCAGAACACTGATGCATGTCTATGTTATTAGTGACTAAATTTGTGCACTATCCATTTCAACTACTAGATAAAACTACTGACTCCAAGTGTGGTGTCACACATCCTGTCAGATCCTACCAGGTAGTTAGTGCAGCTGGTCACTGCTGTTTTCAGATGCTTTGACAATACTATTGCACTGCTAACTGTCTGATACAGTAGTGCAATTAAAATCAGAGCACCTGCAAATAGCTGAAAACTTTTTCCTGTACTTTAACTTCTGACCACTTCAATAGTTTTGTAGCAGGGCCAAGAGTGGTACAATGTAGTGGGGCATTAGACACACAGTGGACCTTGTCTAGGTTTAGGTTACATTCTACATTGCTATGCAAATATTTAAGTGAACTGCACATTGTGTTGACTTTTTACGCAAACATAATTCAATTCCTCCCCTGCAGCAAACAGACATCAACATCTTGTATTGTTTGGAGCCGTTTTACCACCACCAATAATATACTTTACGTTTACATCTCTGAGTAACTCCTCCATTTTCTTTGTGCATTACATGTCAGAGAACAGCGCATCAAAAGCAGACTCAAATATAGATCACATTTAAACAACACAGTACATACTTAAACTCTACTTAGAATCGACCATACAAATCTCAGACACAGTGAGTTGGATACTGCTGAAAAAGCTTGTGTACCTAAGGATAAGAATGTCTACCCGCTCCTCTATCTACAAACCAGCAGTTACATTACGCTATAAGTATCTAAAGGAGCTCGCTTCTGGTTCCAACAAGGAGTACAGCTATGGTATATTTGATTAGAGCTTGTCTTGGACGGAAGTTCACTGATAGTTTTTTTTTAAAGGCTACAACAGCGAGGAAATACATTTGAGCTTTCTGGCAACTAATCTCTGACCTCTCTCATACCGTCGTAGATCCACATGCAGAAATAATATTGTTATGATGCTACATTACAGGTAAATCACAGCCATGTACGTTTTTAATGAAGCTCATTTTAAAGCTGAGGACCGTAGGAAGCTCGCTATAAACGGAGTGAACCGTCCTTACAATTGAAGCGTTATTAAGGAGGTTGGAACAACTGATGAATTCTCTTCAGGCACCATGGGCCTGCTGAATGGCGCTGTGGAGTTTGAGGTGTGTGTTGATAACGTTACACAGAGAAGATCATATGACTGCTACGTTACGTGTCCTGTACTCTACGATGACTAAAGAGCAGCTGGTTTCCTCTTTCATCAATTAACAAGGATACGATCAAGTTCAGAAAACAGAACATGGAGTTATTTCCACATCGCTCACCATCGCCTCAAGCTTATCAACTGTTGTCTCCATGATGAGTCGTTTTCAGCCTGACTGGAGACAGTTCTGCGTGAGCGCCGTTGCTGCCGTAGGTTTACTGAAGGAACCGGAAACTGGATTTGAAGATGGTGGCAAAGATGATGCGCCTAGCTGGCAAAAGCACAGACTGTAGATGCATTTAACTAAATGTGTCTCCAGGAGCCTTACTGCGACCTGTGGAGGTCGTTTCCGGTGCAAACTCTGCTCAGAAGGCACCTCCACTGTCAGGACGGGAACTGCACGCTCAATTCCCAGCGCTCTACACACGTCCAACGTCAGGACAGGAAATGCACACAAAAATAACAAAATAAAATAGAGTAAACACATCCGGTCTGAGCGATTTGGGCTTTAATTAAATTACTTAGCCTGATTTGTAAGAATGGTTAAATTCATTATTCGAGATATATTTATTAACATTTAATTATTTGAATATAGCACATTGATTTTGGCTACTCTTACCACATAGCACGTAACGTGGAAATCAATGTCAGTTTAGCGACATATATCAATTTAACTAGTAACAGTATCTATTTTTGTTTTCTTATTTGTTATTTATAATAATTTAACATATTGAATGAAGTTGATTGCATTAATTGGGTAAGGGTTCAATCCTCCATTATAGTATAAATATAACCCTTCAATATATGATTACATTATTTCTGACACTGACATCGAGGTTTTTGTTATCGGGGTGGAGGTGAAGAGTGATTTAATGGGACAGGAGTGATGTCACTAATAAAGAAAATACACTGATTCTCTGCTGCCGCTGCTAATACAGTGAGTGAGAGTGAGGACGATAGAGAGAACAGAGCCTGAAATAAAAACAAGATCATATTCAAAGGTGGAGGTAAACAAATGAATTGCTTCACAATGTCTGAATGTGACGGAACTTGTTTTATAGCCTGATTGTATTTGAATCATCCAAAACTGCAAGATTATTAAATTCAGAGACAACTGTGATATCCTCAGTCTATAGAATTTAACATAATAATAATTATATGCTTGTGTTTGTACTGGGATGGTTGGGTTCCTCGGTCGATCTGTGTAAAACTGGACTCAAAGATCCAAGTTTACAGATTCAGATCTATTAGTCATCATAATGGGACAAACACTCTTTGCGATCGCTAAAAACCTGTTTCCTCCTCTTCTTTTCATTCGCTAGCATCCATCGCGGTAAAAGGCAGACGATGTCACAACGTCTTAAAGCCCTATGAGACAAACTGTGATTTTTGAATATGGGCTCTACAAATAAAATTTGATTGATTGATTAATTTAGCTAAATGAACATCAGACAAATGAGAATCTGCAAACCACAAACAGCAGTGTGACCCGGTGTAATAAATTGTCAAAATTTGACCTATCGCCTCAGACACGCCCTTCAACATCTTGAAGTTGTTCAGATTACACTGAACCACTATAAATGCAATCCGAATAATCATCTAGGAGGAGTTTGTTAAAGTACAATGAAAATGGCAAAAAAATAAGCAAATATTGTACATTACATTCAAAATGAGGAGTTTCGTGACATTTTGAGCATGTTAAGCCCCCCCAAAAAAGTTGACCAATTGTAAAATGTACAAATCAAGATTAAGTGAATGGCCACAGCAAAAGCAGTTTACAAAAACACATACATTCATAACCAACAATGATCTACCATGTCTTAATTGTCTTCTGACCATATTTCGGCTGGATGTGTTTAACCTGCTGGGATTACATCACAGAAGTCACAAAACATGTCATGTCGGACTGAGAAAAAAATGTCCTATAGATATTTTCCGGCCGGGACATATATCAAACGTGAAGTTTGGTGCAGATTAGATTTAAATGTACACTGAAGTGAAAACAAATTCCTGCAGCAAAAAAAGACACTCGTTGTGGGCAAAAATGACTTTATCCTAGTTATGGTAGAGGTGATACATTTATCAGGTAAGAAAAAACTCTCAGGCATGCTAGAAGTCTAATTGGATGGATGGATACTTTATTAATCCCGTGGGAAATTCAGATTATCCAGTAGCTTGCCTTATACACTTAACACATCACTGGCTTACATACATAAGTCACATACGGAGAACATATTTACAGATACAGGAATGGAATGCAATGATGTGATTGTGTCAGTGTCCATTAGGAAAGTGTTCTTGTGCTGCTGGAGTGGATAGTACAATAAAATATGCAATGTATATATATAAAAACAGCAGAAAAAAAAATATATATAAATATCTAAATATATAAGAATATGTTGTGGTAAAGTCTGTGCATGGGGCTAGTATAGCCAGTAAAGGGAGGGGTAGTACAATAAAATATAAAATGTATATATATATAAAAACAGCAGAAAAAAAAATATATATATAAATATCTAAATATATTTTGAATATGTAGTGGTAAAGTCTGTGCATGGGGCTAGTATAGCCTGTAAAGGGATGGACAGTGGGTTGGTATATAATAATGAGATGAGATGAAAAGAGAAAAGTCCAAGATAGTCCGCAACCTACTCAGGGTCCTACTCTCTGCCACTGTCGTGAGGCAGTCCAGTTCAGAGCCAAACTCAAAAATATTTTTTATTTATTATTTATTATTTATAAGTTTGAGTCAAAATGATTAGACAAACCACATTATGTGCATACAAGAGACACGTTTGAAGCCACAACAGATTTGGTAATAAATGTACAGTGCTGTGAAAAAGTATTTGCCCCCTTCTATGATTTGTTTTTGTGCATATTTGTCACACTTAAATGATCCAGATCATTAAACAAATTGTAATATTATAACAAGATAACCTGAGTAAATACAAAATACAGTTTTTAAATGATGATTACATTTAGTAAGGGAAATAATCTATCCAAATCTACTTGGCCCTATGTGAAAAAGTAATTTCCCCCTAAAACTAATAACTGGTTGTGCCACCCTTGGCGACATCAAGGAATCCATATCGTCTTCAAAAGAACTGTTTAAGAGGAACAGGACTGAAGAAAATAAATATATTTTAATTTAGTCCTGTTTTCTGCTCATTTACTGTCCCACACTCCAGTCCAGAAGGTGGCGGTAGTGCGCCTATAAGAAGGTATGCCAACCGCCAATAAACACCACAAGAAGACGAAGTATTAGCTTGCACCGGAAGTGATTGTGTAGTCATTGCTTGCGGTCAACCTGTCTTCGAAGACTTGACAGCTGAACACGTTTGCATCATTTTGTCACTTGGAAATAATTTGAATTGACGCATTAATAATAGACACAATGGCTCTCTCCCTGCATGTTGGTTAAGATGTTAATAACCTTGTGCTACGTCTACATGTGGGTGAGGTTTCACAAGTGCTACTCGGTTCTGATCCGCAACAGTCTTTCCAGACTAAAAGGCAGCAGCTTTAGCTTCAGCTTCTACTCAACCTCGCCCTCAGCTCCAGCCAGAGCAACGCCAGCTGAAGTCCAAGCAGATGCACGGCGATATCGCGGCTCACTTCCACCCGAGGACATTGTCTTCCTTCAGCTGGGAGACAAGGCTGTCTATCTCACGGATCCTCAGGTGTGATACCTAAGCTAGCGTTTAGTCAAATTACATGATTTAACATGGATATAATCAATGGTAACTGGATACTGGGGTGCTTTCGTAAAGTCAAAATAATCAGCTTTGCCAACCACCATTCTTTGACCCCGATGGAATACGTACCGCAGTAAAGTGAGCCCTAATGGATGCACGTCTATATGTGAATTTACGGTAGAGTGGCACGGATAGGTGGAGTGTCACTTTATATCTTTGCAGTAAATTTATTGCATCATTTAGTATTTCAGGTATTGCTCAATTAACTTGATTTTGTTGATCACAAGTCCTTATTTAAAATGTTCCTTTATTTTTGGATAAACTATTATTTGTAGCACCACCCTTCCCATGAACACCATGGGTTAAAAAATGACCCATATTCTTTATCTTTGATATTTCATGCATGGCTGATTGTTTCTTTGCTATATCTTTTAAATAATTGTATTTTATCATTTAATATTCCAGGAAGTCATTAAATATCTTGTTTATAATTACTACAAACCATTTTTAAAATTTTTCCTTTCTTACTTTATGAACAAATATACATTTTGTGTTTCTACATCGAGTTACAAACATGGATCAAATATGAGCCATACAGTATGTATGCACTACGGAACACCTGCCATTCATTTCATACAGCTTCTTTTGCACATCTGATGCATGTAAGTCTTATTTTACAAACCGTTACCAGTGAGATTGATAAATATGTACATCATAAAGAAGCTACACAATTATTTTATTTAATCAACTTTTCATAGTGATAAACCAATAATTTTCATCAGTACAATTTTAGTAGGGAAGAGGTAGATAAATTCTGGAGGAAGTGGCTCCGTCAAATCTCAGTTTTTTTATCTACTCTTTTCTTATTATCTTCTTCCGACAATTATTCATTGACGAAAAATGCGTGAAAAAGGCTTGATCTGATTGGCCCAATATATTAACATGCAGAACGTGAATGCAACACAATTTATTGCAGTCTTTTGCGATACGAATATCACGCATTTTAATATTGAGATGACGATAGATTTTGGATAAGTCGGGCAGCCTAAATTTAAATTTGTATATGCCTATGACAGTGAGAATCTTGCATTGTATGCTAAGAAGTATTAAAGATGGACATCAGGAACAGCTGGACCTTCTAGGTAGTTATATTGCAATAAAACCGATTTTACGTTAACCGGGTTTTCATAATGTCATGGTTTCATAACTGTAAGAATTGTAAAATTTACGATCTCTAACGATGGTGTCCATCGGAGGAGTCCAAAGCGACTGGAAAAATCCTAGTTTACTTTTGGTTTCTTACCAGCTCCAAAGGAGCGGCTGAAACACCCCCTCTCTTTGTCACAATCTCTCTTCCTATTAACCATTATAAATGTAGCAAAGATTTTAATTCACCTATACTGAGAGGTAATATTATAATAACGACACAAAGAATGTGTACTTGAGCCAGTCCTCTCTCAGTGCTTTTAGATTGCTAGGGCTGTTTAATTCAAATATCTTACTAATTGGAAATCTAATATTTTTTCCGAGATACTTTATACCTTGGGGTTTCCATATATGAACTTCTCTTCCGTCTACAAGATTGTGTGTGTGTATGTGTCTGCGTCTGCCTATCTCAGTTGCGCTTCATTTAAACAAAAACACATGTGTTTAGTTACAATCGATGACGTCGGTTCATAAATCTGGTTTGTTGCAGTCACTTTAAACCTGATGTCCTGGCTGTACTTTGTTATTTCAATGTGTTTTTAAATACATATCTCAAATACTGGAGTTAATCAAATGAACACAAAGTAAACTTCAGTACTGTTTGGTACCTAACAGTACTCCACAAACTAAGCACACATCTTTACCTTTGACTTAAGTAAATAAATACTTGGAAGTTCATGTCTTTTTTGAGGGCCAACGTCTAACTCACAGCGTACCTAAACTGTTTGCCAAAACATTTCAGTGAAGCAGCATATGCTTGCTTGCATTCAGAATCCACGTTCATAAAAAACTAAATTTGCCCTCAAAATAAAGGAATGTAGTTGTATTCTGTGCATGATGTGCACTTTTTAAGTCTGATTCCTAATTTCCTCTTGACCTCAAACCGGCTGGTTAGGGACAGCCAAAGGACTTGATGTGGCCCACTGTACAATGCTCAGGGGTCTCATTTCTAAAACATTGTGTAGGATTCATACTCAACGTGTATGTTCGCATAAAAATAACCCAAATCAGATTTTTAAAAGAACGCAATATTTACTTTATAAATTAAACTCCACATGGAAACATACGTAAGTGGATCTGACTCAAAGACCACCCTCTACACTCCCACTTTCAACCATAAATGCTCAAAGAAAAGCATCTCATGAATATTTAATTATCCTCCTGACCAATGGCTTTAATGGCATCAAGCAATGAGAAGAAAAGCAAAACTCCCTTAAACTGACATCAAGGTGTTTGTTAGTGAGGTGGAGGTGAAGAAAGATAGTTTTCCTTTGGGTTCCACAGCAGGGATGTAATTAATAAAGTAACTAATACACTGCTGCGGATAATACAGTGAGTGATAGTGAGGGCATAGTGAGGGCAATAGAGAGAATTGAGCCTTTAATAAAAAATTATCTAATTCAAAGTTGGAGATTTTTTTTTATAAATCGCTTCACATTATCAGAATATGAAGGCATTTGTTGTATCTCATGTTCGTATTTATCCTTCAAAACTGCAGGATTATTAAATTCCACTGTGTTGTCCTTAATCTATAGAATTTAACAGAATTATTATTATATGCTTGTGTTTGTTCTGGGATGTTTCAGTTCCGTGAGTCGATCTGTGTGATACTGGACTCTAAGATCCAAGATCACAGATCTATAGAATATATATCAGCTGATCAGTCATCATCATGGGCCATCTATTTGATTGGTCAACCCTTGTTACCTCCTCGTCCTTCCATTTTTTTCCGTCAGTGAATCATTGGCGGAAAAAGATATAAGAAGAGAGTAGAGAGAAAACAGAATTTGAAAACAGATTGGACGGAGTGACGCTAAATCTTGCTCCGCCTCCTCAGGAAACTTCTAGTGATCACATATGTCCCGGGTCAGATTCATCATTATGAGCGGTTGATTATATAAACGAATTATGAAACTTATTTATGATCCCAGAACCTGAGGGAAGTAACAGCGCACACAGTCTTTCTTTCTTACTTTTTCTGCTTGCGTCTCTGACTCGCTGGAGTTTAAAAGTTGATTTGTTTGTCTTCACAATATGACACTGATCATCACATCATGATACTTTTAATAATGAGTCAAATATTTAATCAGAGACTTTAAAAAAATACTTTTCACCGTCCAAATAAATATCAAATTTTTTCCTAATATCGCAAACCCCAACTTTAGACCCTTAGGTTCATAGCCAATAATGAATGCTGAATAAGGTTTTGCAGTGTTTAGTTGAGTAGTATAAGAAGCTGATGTCATACTGGGGATGTTGATGCTTTTTGTTCTCTGAACCTAAAAAATGTACATGATTGTGTACAATTGCATTCAAAAATAAGTTTCAATAATTTGTTTAGTTGCATAAATTTGCTTCTGCCTGAATATTACCATGTTTCTATAAACTAAAATGTCAAATGAGGTTTTTTGATGTCTTTCCTATCCCCAGGCATGTGATGACCTCAGCAAATGGACTGTGCTGTTGGGGTCCTCTCTGGTTCGTGGTCCACAAATAGAGAATATTTCATTCATCATAGAAGCAACAAGATACAGAGTGGGCTGCCATTCTCATCACACATCGAATAAGAAAGTAGGCCCCACGCATAAGTTTACAAGTTTACGAGCTATTATTGTTATTTAGCAACCTTACTTTTAGCAGACAGGGTTTGACCTCAATTCCTTAACACCCAATGTCATTATTCAGTAATATATATATAGTTGAGTGTATGTATTCAAATTTATGTATTTTTCTGCCCAAATTGATCAACTATTATCTTTACTTTAAATGGTATATCATTTATACTTTTACCAGTCAGAATAAAACATAATGTACCGTCCTTACAGTTAATTTATGGACAACTAAGTGAAAGTGACCAAGACTGGTGCATTTCCTGGAGAAATTCTTAGTGAATGCTGCCAGCTGCTGGCATTAAATTAATTGCTTACTTACAAATCATTCCTGTGATGTAGTCCTGTCAGTACAGTAAATAGGACTTAATCAACTTGGCTTTTCCTGTGCTATGGAACAAGGGAGTTTGTGAGCTAACTTGTGGTATGTGTTATGTGCAGGTGCTGAAGTGGTCCGATTATTGTCTTCCTTTGGCCTGCAGCCCTGGCCAGCCCTTCAGGGTGGTGGCTCAGACCACTGTCGATAACTTCAGTCGGCTGGGAGTTGCTTTTCTGGAAGGTTCCCTTCAGCTAGACAATGGACTTTTGCCTTCAAAGATAGTCCGTATGTTACCTTTAATTATATCACAAAATTGCCCTTTTTATAATTTGTTGAATTTTCATAATGCTTTAGAACATATTATTTGTGTATTAATATCTTGCAATATACATATTATCTAATGTATGACTTTATGTTCTATTTTGTAAAGGGGACACAATATTTTCCTAAAATTCATCATTACCGCAGATGAGTGATAATGCTTTTTCAATGCACGATGTGTCAATGGGTAACTGTTAGCTATAATACATATTTAATTGATAGGGTTGGGTTACCATTAACATTTGAATTGGTACCGTTATCTGGAATTCAGTACCCCTATCCAATGTTTTTTTCCGGTACTTTACTCTCTCTGAATAACCCAAAGATGCCTGACTTTCCCCAGGAGGAGAAACGTTTCCACTGTATTGGTTTCATATTTAAGTTTCGGCCATTACATTACTTAAAGGGATAGTGCATTGAGAAATACAAAATCACTCATTATCTTTTCACCACTATGCATTTGGAGGGGTGGGTGGAGTGTTTGAGTCCACAAAACACTTCTGAAGTTTTAGGGATAAACAGCATTGCAGCCTAATCCAATACAATTTAACTAAATGGTGACCGTTACTTTCAACGAAAAAAACAACAGAAGGTGTCCGTAAGCTCTGACTTTCAAATTCAACTCTGAGTCATTTACACCTGTTTTTAGCCTAGCCCAGTTACTTCAAGTGGATTGGATTTGGCTGCATCACTGTGCACCCTTGAAACTCCTTTTGCCAGCTTTGCATTTTGCTTTATAAATATTGCATTAAACTTTGTCTGTGTAAATTTTCATAATGTGTAACCACACTTGAGAACGCTTTGACTCGCCATTGTTTTGACTGTGTGCACTGATCAGAAATAAGCTCTGCTTGATCACGTTCCAGAGTTGAGTGACATTGTCTTACTCTCTCTCTCTTCATCTAACTAGACTCTCGCTTTTACTCTCACTCATGTATACATAATCTCTCACCCAGATGCGCTCGCATGTACAGAAATTAGGAACAGATTGATTTAACGTTAATCGGTTCCTGGTCGGTACCCTTAAAGTACAGAATTCGGTACCCACCCCTTATTCCTGAGCAATTTTTTCCTCTCCCCAGTTGTTTGAAAAATTACTTAATTCAGTTTGAGGTATATTCATAGCTAATTAACCATAATATAATCAATCGGTTAGGGTAAGGGGTGTTAGGGTTTATCCTTACCCTAAGACCTTGTCGAAAGAAATACTTGTAATATGTTTTTTATGTACGAATTGTAAGTCTGATTCCACTGATAATTAATATTTTTTATCATTTTTGTGACATTCCTTTAGCTGTTGTACTCCAAGAATCTACTCTCAGTGACCTGTTGGAGAAACAATGTCCACAGAGCCCAAAGACTGTGACATCTCAATGGCTCTGTTGTACCCAGACTAAAGAGGGTGTTGTTGAACCTTTACCCTGTAACCTATTAGCTGACCACCGGCACACACAGAGCCATAAAGGAAGCCTTCTCCTCACCCCACAGGCAAAGAGGAGGACTGAGGAACGAAGAGGGTCAGAGCCACTCCATGGTACCCAGGATATAAGACTGGTTGGTGACTCTGAAGTTCATTCCATGGGGGATAATCATCATATGGAGAGTCATGGACACCACCTCCACCTGTCCAGCTGTCATGAATGTTTGCAATTGGAAGACAGCACCATCATCTCTGTTAAATATGCATCAGCGGAGAACATTCCAGACCTTCCTGATGATAACTCAGTTGAGCTGGATAGTAGAGCTAAGAGTTTGGATGAACATCACCAAGACACTGGAGGCATTTTTGGTCAAAGTGGGGGTTTTGACTGTAATAATAAACCACCAAATGTTCTGGTGTACACGGATGGTTGCCAGAAGCGTTTTCAAACAGTTTGCCAAGTTTTATCAGAATGTATAGACATGGAAAACCATGTAATATATCATCTCCAACCGAAGCAGGCTCTGAGCCATCCATGGATGGACAACACCAGGCTCCTGGTTGTGGCAGAAGAGGAAGCCCTGACCCCCCAACTTCAGACCCGCTTTCTCACCTACCTTAGCCAGGGTGGTCGGGTCTTGGGGCTTACATCTACCCTGTGTCCTGCAGGCCTTTGTTTGAAAGTCAGGGAGAGGCAAAGAATGGTCAGCAGGCTGAACTTCATTAAGGAAGACAGCACAGAGCTGGAACTGAGCGTGTTGGCGAGTGGGAACTTCTATGTCAGGGATACTCGGGGAGGAGGGGAAGTGGAGCTTTGGGGAGAGCTGAAAGGGGAGGTTGCTCATCAGAGAGATATGGTAATCGTCAGAATTACCCATGAACAAGATGGTGGACAAGCTGTCCTTTGTCAGGTAAGGACATTTGACATTAATTAAAGTGATGATTGTAGCAGTTTACAAAGATAAACATGTCAAAAAATTTTGAAGATACTATTTTTATTTTTATTATTGTTATGATGAAAAACATTAAAAGCCCTGGCCATTAGCACATTAAAATGTCTCTTAATTTATTGATTTATGATTTTGGACAGCACTTGAAATTCTGATCTGTGGTTTGACGTATACAGTTTTTATATTTATGGTGCCCCCCATGGGTGAGGCTCAAGAAATGTGTATATAATTCCTCCAAGAATGCATACCAAATATGTTGTTTTACAATAAAAATAATACATTTAAAATTCATATGGAATGTGAGGTATTGAGTAATACACCATACCCAATTTCAGCAATCAATATAGTATTTCAAATATTATTTAGGATCACACCAGAACATATGTACCAACTTTGGTGAAATTCTCTTCCACCTGGGTTGGAGGACCACGTTATTGGTTTCTCCGGCAGAATATTATTCATGATATTATATAATATATTTCCAAAGCTGGCCTGTAGGTGTCTATGGGATTTGATTGGAAAAATGTGTAAAGGGGACCTATTATTCCCCTTTTTCTGGGTTCATATTTTTACTAGGGTTATGTGATATATATCGTCTACGATAATATCTTAATTTTTGTTTTAACAATGTTTGAACCCACGTTATTGAGTGTTACCGATAATGGTGATCCATGCGCCACGCATTCATGCTCTGCATGTCAATATATTGGGTCACTTTAGATGATAAACGAAAGACATTCAGATCATTGACGGGTTTTCCTGTCAGTGAATCATTGTCGGAATTAGATAATAAGAAGAGAATAGAGAGAAAATGGAGCGACGCAGCTCTTTCAAATCTCGCTCCGCCTCCTGCGACTAAACAAACCACTTACATGAACAGCGTGAATGATAGAGACACAGAGGAGCAGATAATTACTGACAGAGCAGCGTAAGACTGTAAACAAATAACTTTTCATGGTCCAAGCATGTAAGAAAAGACCCACATTAACACTGTAAGTGGACTTAGTGGAGCTGTGTATGGCTCCCTGGTGTCTGCCCCGAACTTGGTGGTGCTTTGATGGGGCTCTGCGCCTTCACCCAACTGTGGAGCTGTCTGTGGTCTCTGCATCAAATTTTTCACTAATATCGCAGAGCCCTAGTCACTACCTCGAAAAGGTTTGCAGGCTCCAATGTTCAGAAAACACTTTAGTTACTTCATACTCTTCCTTTAATGCTTAGATTAAGCTCCTTTATCCCCTTCGCAAGAAAGCCCAGTCTGCTTGTTTGGGCCAGCAGGTCCAGTCTCTTGGTCAACTGCTATAAATATTTTTTTATAAACTAATTATTTCATTTTTTAACTTCAGTTGTAATTCAAACTAATTTGGTGACCATATGGCAAACAAACCTTTACTTCTCACACGTGCTTTCAGTGTTCTGTGCAACAACTGTGTGCCCACAGATTTGGTAGATGATCAGTAGGACAGGTGGATGACATAACGCATGATTTTTCTGTAATTAAGTGTGAATGTTTATTTAGATGCATTTTACCACTTAAACAGCACATGGATGTTAGGCATATTATGGTACTTTGTTTTAAACTTATGATTTTGTATGAAAAATCTGTTACGTTTTGATCATATTTTAAGGTGAATACGCAAAATGTCCTGCAGTGTGACCATAACATAGGTGAACCATTAAACTTACATATTAACAAAATAAACCAGAAATATCTGAAGCAGCTAATAACTGCCTGGGCATTATATTGTATATAATGACCTTATTAATATTAGATATTAATATGCACAAAACTAGTATATTAGTATTAATAGCAAAATAACTTTCGTAACACAAAAACTGTCCTGTTGCGTGACATGGAAAATCAGATTTTTGAAACGGCAGTTCCATGGACAACTATAGGGGTCCTTAGTTTATCCCCCTACCAGGTGATTCTTAACCTCTGATTAATTTCATAAATTCCATCAGACAATGAATCTCTCTTAATTTGAGCGTCCTGTAGTGTGAAGGTTGTAGTTCAACATTTGTAAAAAATATATTTTTTTATTTAAACAATTTAACTTTAAAACGGTGTTATTATTCAGTTAGCATAATAGCCAAGGTCAGTCTTGTATAGCAATGACTCAAAATGGCCACAAGGATGAAAATGTCCTGTGGTGTGACGGCCCGTCCTGTGGTGTGACCTGATTTGTACTTGAAATCAATAATGGTAAAATATTTTAATTTTGTCATAGTGACATGTCACACCGCAGGACAAATTGTGGCTGTAGCTATAAGAAAAGCTTAAAAAATAATGAAATTATTCAAAAAATTATACAAACAATTATACAAAAAAATCCACGGAACCCTAGCAGTTTAAAAAAATTCAGCATTTGGACATTATAATTTCCTATTTTTAATTTCATAATAGTCTGATGAGCTAAACATCTAATATGGTTCATTTTCATTATCCAAGAGTTTTTTGTGGAGCACATTATTAAATTTGTTCTGCATAAATCAAATTAATGTTAAGTATTGGAGTAGAAATTGTTTGATTAATTTGTAATTTAATTTGTATGTAAGACAATGCTTCAAATTGTGTTCCCTGTCTGCAGGTCCACCTTGAAATTGCACCTGAGAATTTGACGACTGAAAGTTTTGATGAACTGAAGGTCAGCAATGCACTGCGATATGAAGTCATGACGGAAATTCTCATATCTTTGGGACTCAGTTGTGAACTAAACCATGATCTGACTCCAACCCCAATTCACCTGCTGGCCATCTCTCTGGTAAGTTTCAGGGTCGTCATATGTCTGTGAAGGTCAATACAAAGATGTTAAGGCAGTGCTTCTGAAATTGATCTGCCATTGTATTGACTCAACGCAGTGAGAGCTCCTCCATTTTGATAGCATTTGGTTAGATCTTGGTTTACACTGTAGTTAACTATATACTTTACATGTGCCCAATGAAGGCAGACTAGAATAATGAGGAGTATCTTTGAAATTATTGAAAAAAGTGTGTAAATAGTATATACTCAGTCGAGAGTTTAGTTAAAACTGCAACGTATGCAATGCTATAAAGTATAGAAGTTATATCTTCATTAAACCTGTAGGGGGCGACAGAACACCAGTAAGAAGCAGTAAGCGACCTTAAGGCCAATGTATGCTTCGCCGTTTTGACGGGCACGGACAGATAGGACCTCCTTCTTTGCCGTGGAACGCCTTCTCCGGGCTCCTCGGAGAGCTTTCGTGCAGCTCAGATTTTTCTAACTACACGTCGGCATGGCGGAGAGCCTACTGATAGCCCTTGGTTGTGATTGGTCCATTAATGCCAGCCTTTCGGAACGACATCATTTCCTTACCTCAAACTTCCTGTTTCATTCCCTATAGCACAATAAACCCAAAACACATCTACGACTCTAGGATTAATGTGACAAGTGTGTTAAGCCAGCGGAGTGGTCCGGCTGATGGTGGCTGGTTAGAGCACTAACGTCATGTGTGTACGGTCACATGCAGTTATAACGCCCTGTCATAACGGCGCTAGCGGGCTAGCCACCATGCCAAATTGCGGTGGTAACAGGGCAAAAAACCTGCTGTCACAACTTTATTTCGACGGCTATCATGACACTGTTTCCTGTTACCGTTAGGTTAAAAGAAAACACTTGGTAGTAGTTAGTATCGGGAGTCTGTGCTGACTGTGTGTGAAAGCTGGGGGGGAAGCTAGCTGCCTCCGTGTAGCTTCAAGCTGTTGAATTAGCAACGCAGTTTATTTCAGCAAAAAAACTGTCCTTTCTAAGCGTCATCAACAGCCTTTGTCTGTTAGTTGCCATCGTTCACTGTGTTTGAGAAGAGCCGGGATAACGTAAATAAACCAGCGTGGACTTCTTCTACATACCTCATGAGGTAGGCTTGTCTAATCTCGTCTTCCGTTGTGCCAACTACTGTTCTGGCGGTGAATTGTTTTCAGCAACAAACAGCTCGTACAACCATAAATGAAAAAGAGTTCGTCCGATCAGTCCGTCCGTCCGTCCGTGCGTAACGGACTCGGAGAAGCATTCTTTAGCCTTATGCACTCTCCAGACAGAGGCAGAGTCATTTGTTGAGAACTGGTGTTGGATTTTCTCAGAGTACAGACGTTTAGCTTCTCTCACATCCTTGCTAAACCTGCATTTCGCCTCCATAAACCTGACTCTGACCCTGCTCCTGAAGGCTTCTTCTTTCTCCAAACTTAACTTTTTGAGTTTGGCTGTGAACCAGGGTTTGTCATTATTGTACCTCACCCTGGTACGTGATGGAACACAGCTGTCCTCACAGAAGCTGATATAGGAAGTCACAGCCTCTGTGTACTCATCCAAACTATTAGTAGTAGTCCTGCACACCTCCCAATCTGTACAGTCCAAGCACGCCTGCAGATCTTCCACAGCTTCACTGGTCCACTGTTTTGAAGTCCTCACAACAGGTTTACAGAGTTTACATTTTTGCCTGTATGCAGGAATCAAATGGACCTTGACATGGTCCGAGAGTCCCAGTGCAGCCCGGGCGACGGGGTGATAAGCACTGCTTACTGTGGTGTAACAGTAATCCAGAATGTTCTCCTCTCTGGTCGGGCATTTAATAAATTGTTTATATTTGGGGAGTTCATGGGTGAGATTCCCTTTGTTAAAGACGCCGAGGACAATAACTAAAGAGTCCGGGTTAGTCCGCTCCACACACAGTATCTGGTGCGTTCATGCGTTGAGCCTCTTGTACGTTAGCCTGCGCTGGAATGTAAACACCGACCAGAATGAATGAAGCAGTTCATGAAAAAATATTCCAGATCAGGAGAACAGCGTTGCTTGATCACTGTCAAATCGTTGCACCAGCCAGAGTCAGTGTAAAAGCAGATACCTCCACCTTCGTCTTGCCGGAGAGCTCCGTGTTGCGGTCCGCTCTGAAAAGTTGGAAGCCAGCCAGCTGCAGCGCAGAGTCCTGTATAGATCCACACAGCCACGTCTCCGTGAAGAACAGCACGTAAGATGAGGAGAAGTCTCCGTTTTTACTAACTAGTAGCTGGAGTTCGTCCAGCTTGTTGCACAATGAGCGCACGTTGGAGAGGAATATTCCTGGAAGCGCTGTGCGAAGTCCCTCATTGGTCACCTTATAGTGGTCATCTTACACAGTATCATGTTCTCCATTTAAAATAAATTACTGTTTTCAAATGTCTAATCCATGTACACCAACTACCGCTACGGGCGGGTTTGGCTGAGGGATAGAGTGGACGTCCTCCAACCTTAAGGTCGGCAGTTCGATCCCCATTCTGACCCATCGGCATGCCGAAGTGTCCTTGGGCAAGATGCTGAACCCTGAATGGCCCCCAATAGAATAGATGCACTGTATGAATGTGTGTGTGAATGGGATAATGTAAAACTGTACTGTTAAGCGCTTTGAGTGGTCATCAAGACTAGAAAAGCGCTATATAAATACAAAACCATTTACCATTTACATGTGCATGATCCATTCAGACATGCAGAATCCAAAGCTCAGATATCCCTCCCTCTGTGTTGCCCTGTGGTAATGGCCCAGCATCTACAGTATACTGCCGCCTGACATGCACAAAGATGCAAGGGCCCTATAGTGTTGCTATAACTTAGAATAACATGAGTATTGCTGTGCTGATAGATGTTGCTTTGATCTTTACAATAAAATATGAAACGGAAGGAAAATGTACAAATTGGTATTGGTTCAATATTTATAGGAATTAAATATTACAGTTCAAGTGTTGCAATAGTATCTAATTGGGTGCTATCACAGATAATTTGATAGCATTGTATAACCCTATCTTGGCCCAATAAACCAATAACACCTTCGTCATTCCATTTCAGAAAATTGTCAAAAAATATTCACAATAACTCCAAATCCAAAGCCAAAAAATTTCTGAAGGTCTTAATGTCATTATAAGGTAAAAATGGTAAATCTTTGGTAAAGCACTTTTGCAATTCAAATTCACTGGTCATATTCACTCTTAGTGTTATTTTCATATCGAAGAGCTTGTAAAGAGCTTAAAAACATTTCTCTCTAACCTTCATTAACAGAGATGTGGGGAGGCAAATTCAGAGTCCCCTTAAGAGGTTCAAACTTAGTTAGCCCATAATTCATAAATTGTGACATCGAGACAGACAAAACTTTCAAATTTTTAAAAAATCTGCATGTGTCATGATTCTGCCCCTGAAACCTTAAATTAGGGCTGTATGATATATCGAAAATCTACTGTCATCGGCGATATCAAAATGCACGATATACTTATTGCAAAAGACAGCTTAAACTGTGATAAATGGTGTTCCATGCACCATGCATTCACACTCTGCATGTCAATATATATGACCAATCAGATGGAGCCCTGCTGCCCTAGATAATAATTTAAAGATATTGTGGAGCTGTACGTGGTCTCTGTGTCCGCTTATGTTTATTTATTGCAAGGCATATTGTCATCGCGACATTCAACAACATTGTTGCATATCGCATGTTTTCTTAATATGGGGCAGCCCTACTTTAAATTATTGAATAGGACTGTTTTTGGACCTGATTTCCTGTTGTTTTCCTTTTGTTTGGATTTGTGTTCAGTTTGGTTGGTTATTCTGAGTTCTTTTCTTTATGGTTTTATTTAGGAATTTCTCTCCTTATGTGTCCCGGTTTTACTAGCCTGGATGCCAGACAAACTTAGCCCCGCCCACAACATTTGAGGCCAGGAAGTTCGGTCTTGTATCGCCCCGTTGGGGAGAAATTATGCCCGAACAGAAGCTGTTAAGACCAATCAAATTGTCAGGGCGGGCTTTATACGATGATGGACAGATGATCAACAGTAACGTATCAACCACGTCATCAAAGTGCGCTTGGGTTGAATTCCTTTTCAACAAACATGCCTGCCGCTGGAGAGCTGAGATGTGTAGATACTGCCATTGAGTCTGTTTAAGAAGACATCGACAGTGCACTCATTTTGAAAGAGGAACAGAGAAACCCGATCAAGGCATTTGTAGATCGAAAAGATGTTTTTGCCGTCCTTCCTACGGGATTCGGAAAAGGTTTAATTTGTCAGCTGGGCTTTTGAACACCGTCTCTTGTTGTTCCCTGACCGGCTGCTTCACGTGAACGAGCTCTGATCTAACTATGTGTGTCTCTGAGCGATCGAGCCGGGGCGGGGGGCGGAGCCCCGGGGCCTATGTGTGTGTGCTGTCCGTTCACGAAAAATATGCGTGACAGGCACAACACTGTTCAGGAAGCCACTGCAGAGGAGCTGAAGAGCTGCCCGCGGCTTCACAGCCTCGGGTTGCCACCCCTTGCTACGGCGAAAGAGCAATTTGTTGATTGCTCTGCCGTTGAAGAAATGCGGACGTTAAAACATTGGTTTGGCTGTAATACTAGTTTATGCCTTGTGGGGCGTGCCACACAGTTTGAGATCACTGCTCTTTACAGTGGATCCTTGTCCGTTTGGGAGACCCAGAGTGAACTGTCCCCCGCGCCCCTTCACCTTCCCCCTTCTCACACAGCATCAAGCAGGAGCGCCTGCAGTTGCGGGGGGCGCCAATTTGCCAATTCCCCACACAGTGAGTAAAAGAAAACCACATCGCGGGCCAGATGATTTTATTTATTTTTTTAAGTGCTCATGCCGCCCCCCACTTGACATGAAAAGGTGCCCAAAACCGCAACTGCTCGCAATGTCGTGATATGAATCAAATGTTGTAAACATAGTGTCATAGGTGTCGATGTAAGTTCTTCTACTTCTTCTGTGTGCGTGCAGTTGAGTTCTGTTGACAACAACTATGCGTCGCTTAACATACGTCACATACTACTTTGCTCTGATTGGTTGTAGGTCTATCCAATTGAGCGAAGAGGCATTTTTTTTTCTGGTTCGGTTGATACACGCCCCATAATCACAGCCCAATGGAGCGGCATCAGACTCACATTCTGACTAGAATTGTGAGTATGACAACGTCAGGCTACTGTTTTACCACTCTTGTGATCATCTGCACCTGTTCCTAATGTGTTTCATCTGTGTTCAATTATTCCTGCCTCCCTTTTGGACAAAGACAAAGGGAACTTTGTCTTGGTCAGTTTGTTTAGTTTCACTTCAGTAGTGTGTTCGAGCCATTTCTAGTTCCCTATAGTTTCTCAGTTTTGATTATTCTTTATAATCAAAACTTTATATTTGGCTGAATTAAAGAAACATTTTTCTCTTGAGCTTATGTTGCATTTGGTCATTTTCTTATATAAATAGTCAGTGCCCCCAAATTAAAAGTTCCTTCTCGATTGCTGTGGCTCATCTCTCAGAAAAAAAAGGACATTCTCAAAGCTTTAAATACATTGGCCAAAATAACATAGATGGTTCAGCAAAACTCCATGGCACACCTGCAAAATGTCATATCTCTCCCAAAACAGCCAACTCATCAGTCAAAACTAAATCCTTTTCTCATACAAATAGTCAGTGCCCCCAAAACGAAAAGTGCCTTCGGCATTGTTTAAACACTACAGGTCAAAATGTTTAGATGTTTTGTCAGTATGGCAGTGGACCATAGAAATATCCCTCATGTGCACATTTCAATCTTGGCTCAGTCCTTTGACACTGAATGGTTACAGTAGATGTTTTCTTTCCAGAATACTATGTGTATCAAACAGATAAAAGATTAATTCAAGGTTTCACATAAAATACTTTATTGAACAATATACTGTCAAACAATAAGCACATTGAAACTAAAATTTGGTATAGTGAGATTTGACCTTTTGAAGGTGATCTATGTATTTGTGCTGTACCATATGGGCTGTTTTGCCAATTGCACTTAGAGCTCTGAGAATGTCATTTCTGTTTCGTGAAATGAGCCAAAGCAATGGAGAAAAACTGTAAACTTACTGTGTGATTGGTGATCAGATGTGTGAAACTTAACCTTGATTACTAGAGTTCCAGTTGCACCTGAAAATTAAGCCGATGATCAAAGATATCCTTATTACAGTATATACCATGATGATTTTCATGGTATTATGTGCCTGAAAGATTTTGACAGTAGAGTGAACTATTGTGCAGGTGATGATGTACACAAGGAAATTATGCCAACATGTTCTGCAGAGAACAACAACTTGACTGAGAAGCAACAGTCAGTTTTGACCAGCAATATTCAATTGGTAATTGGGCTAACTGAAGGCAATTGTAACTAACCGTTTACAAAGGTGTGCTAAATCATTTGAAATTTGTGCAAGCTGTTGGAAATTGTACTTGTTATTTGTTAGGATGTGCTAATACAATTTGATTAAAGGAATGAGATATTCAAATCTGTTGTTAACAAGTGCCCAGTGGTTTGGAGGTTTGAACGTGTTGTTTTGAGAATGTCATTTCTGTTTCGTGAAATGAGCCAAAGCAATGGAGAAAAACTGTAACAGGAAAAAAAATTCTGGCCTTTGCTGTAGAAAGTGTATCCATAGCAAAACGGCTGCCATATTTCATATAAAAGATCAAATTAATTGTGTTATTGTCCTTCTTTACTTCCCTGTTTCCCACACAGGAGGCAAAGGCCTACTTCCTGAAGTGGCTGGAGACACAAGCAGATCAAAATGGCTTCCTCACATTGTCCAATCACTCCTTGAGGATGGTATCCTGCTCTGAGCTGCAGGATGGTTCTTTTTTGCATGAGGGTTCTATTGATCTGGTCACCAACTCTTCTGAGTCTCAGAGCTGGTCGGAGTTCAGCATGGAGACCTACAGGAAGAACCTACAGACCAGTCTGCTCGGACATACCCTGTTTTACACTGAGATGGCATCGTCTACGATGGACCTATTAGAAGGGTAAAACACAACCCTTTGAATCTGTTTGATTGAGGTCGGCAGAATTATACTGTCATCGTGCCATGCACAGCTCCACTATGTCCACTGTCAGAGTTAATTTGGGTCTTGTCATACATGTGTGGACGGTGGATAGTTAGGGCTTCGCAATATGGCCTAAACAAATATCGCAATATAGCCTAAAAATATTGCAAAATTATATCTCTGTTTTAAATTCTGTGTTTTCTCTGTTTTCTCTTCTTCCGACTATCTTTAACTTGCTGTATTAGGTTCTATTCCAATCAATGTAGTGTAGATATCAGATTATGCTGACTGGGTGGGAAAAACGTCAGTTAGTACATTTACTATATTAGATCTAGCTGTCTGATTCCCTTGTATGAATTACTGGTAGGGCAAAAAATCGATTCTGTTCAGTATCGCGATTCACATTCATACAGTGCATCGCGGCAAAAAAATTTTTAATACTTTATTTACAATTTTTGCATTATTTAATTTATATGTAACAGCCGCTGGCTGGCAAAGCATGACGAGGAGAGTTTCAGTGTTTAAAGGATGTTGAGCATGTTGACCAACTCCTTTTTCTGAACAAAAATGCCAATATTCTCAAATTAATTTAACATTTTGATTCATGACCTTGCAGCCAACTGGACTGGACTCTATTTTTCTCAATTTGATTGAAGCTCTAAGTTACTCTTATTTATGTGATTATTCTCAGGTTTATGTTACTTTATTATGTCTGCTTTATGTTACTGTATTCAGGGTTTCCCCCAGAAAACTTGCTAAGCCTGGTGGTAGGGACGCTAGAGAAGCCGACCGACGGCCGAAAGTTGACAGGAATTTTGAAATTATGACAATTATGTGTTATTGTAAGACATTTATTAACAATACTTATTAACATTACATAATACAGCTTACAAACACAAACAAATTATAAATAAAATAAAAATAAATATTATCAATTCGCTTTCAAGTAAGTGAATCTAAAAAAACAAGCCATTTCTGGTCACATTTAAAAGTAAAATAAATTAACATAAATAAAAAAGTGCAAACATGGCCAAGGGGGAACAGGGAAATCAGGGCCTGAAGAGGTATGCGGTAGTTATTCATATTAGCAATATATTATTTACATTATTTATGTTTACTTTTGCTTTTACTTGCTGCCATCTCAATGCTTGTCCGATGGTGTAGAGACCCAATATGTGCGTTTAGCACATCTTGCCTGTACGTAGTACAAGGAGCTTCAATGAAAGTTCTCGTTGAGCATCCTTGTGTTGCCCGCTGGCAGTGACACACCCGGCAAAACATAGCTAAGAACGACACACACAAAAAGCCACAGCTAATACAAAGCAAACCCTGCAGCTTTGGGACTCTCTGATCACTGCCTGCTTCATCTCCTCCCAAGCTACAGGCAGAAACTAAAATCTACAAAGCCTGTGGTGAAAACTGTGAGGAAATGGACCAAAGAGTCAAAGCTGGAGCTACAGGCCTGCTTTGACTGCACTGACTGGAGTGTTTTTGAGGCTGCATCTTCATCCCTGGACGAACTCACTGACACTGTGACATCATATATCAGTTTTTGTGAAGGCATGTGCGTACCCACCAAAACGTACAGAGTCTTTAATAACAATAAACCGTGGTTCACAGCAAAGCTCAAGCAGCTTCGTCAAGCCAAAGAGGAGGCCTTCAGGAGTGGGGACAGGATCCTGTACAATCAGGCCAGAAACACACTGACTAAGGAGATAAGAGTGGCAAGCTGAAAAACACGTTTTCAGCTAACAACCCTGCATCAGTGTGGAGAGGCCTGCAGAACATCACTAACTACAGGAAAACCTCCCCCCGCCCTATGGAGAACCCTAAACTGGCTGAGGATCTGAATGTGTTCTACTGCAGGTTTGATCACCCAACATTAACACCTCTCACCCACTCCAACTCAGACTTCACACATTCATCTGCACCCCCTGTTATCACCTCCCCCCTCCCCCCTGACTCCCCACCAGCACTGATGGTCCTTGAAGAGGATGTGTGCCAGCTCTTTCAGAGACAGAAGACAATGAAGGCACCAGGCCCAGACGGTGTGTCACCCTCCTGTCTGAAAGCCTGCGCAGATCAGCTGGCTCCCATCTTCACACGGATCTTCAACAGATCTCTGGAGCTGTGTGAAGTCCCTTCCTGCTTCAAACGCTCCACCATCATCCCAGTCCCTAAGAAACATTACATCACCGGACTGAATGACTACAGGCCTGTCGCCCTGACGTCTGTGGTCATGAAATCCTTCGAGAGACTGGTGTTGACCCATCTGAAGGACATCACAGGCCCCCTGCTGGACCCCCTGCAGTTTGCCTACCGGGCTAACATGTCGGTGGATGATGCTGTCAACATGGGGCTGCACCACATCCTGCAACACCTCGACTCCCCAGGGACCTATGCAAGGAGGCTGCTTGTGGACTTCAGCTCGGCGTTTAACACCATCATCCCAGAAGTCCTCCTCACCAAACTCATCCAGCTCACTGTGCCTGCCTCCACCCGTCAGTGGATCACAAACTTCCTGATAAACAGGAAGCAGCAGGTGAGGCTGGGTGAAATAACATCCAGCACCCGGTCAGTCAGCACTGGTGCACCTCAGGGATGCGTGCTCTCCCCTCTGCTCTTCTCCCTCTACACAAACGACTGCACCTCAGGTGACCCATCTGTTAAAATCCTAAAATTTGCAGACGACACATCAGTCATCGGCCTCATCCAGGATAATGATGAGTCTGCATATAGGCGGTCCTGTGGTGCGGTCACAACAACCTAGAGCTGAACACTCTTAAAACCGTGGAGATGACAGTGGATTTCAGGAGGAGCCCCCCAGCACTGCACCCCCTCACCATATTCAACAGCACTGTGTTGGCTGTGGAATCGTTCAGGTTTCTGGGATCCACAATCTCCGGGGACCTGAGGTGGGGACACAACATCAACACAATCCTCAAGAAGGCCCAGCAGAGGTTGTACTTCCTGCGCCAGCTTAGGAAGCTACAGATCTCTGTTAACAAAAACCACCAGACACAAAAACAGTTTCTTCCCCCTCGCAGTCTCACTCCTGAACAGCCAACCCACTGTGGCACTGTGCAATAACTCTGGACCTTTATAATTTGTTATTATTATATAATAAACACTGTACAGTTACTCCCGGAATTATATTATATATAATATAATATATATTATAATTATATTTAATCATGTTTACTATTTCACCCTCACTGTATAATTGAAATACGCACACCTGCACTTCTTTTCTTAGATCGTCGCACTGTTCGCACTGTTTGTATTGTATTGTTTTGTTTTGTTTTGTTGGTTTTGTGATGTGTATTCTGTGTAAGCAACTGAGAGCCACTTTACCGAGGCAAATTCCCTGTTTGTGCAAACTTACTTGGCCAATAAACCTGAATCTGAATTTAATAGCAAAAATAAAAACCAATATGAAATTAGCGAGCATAATACTGTTGATATTTTAATAGTACAAAACATGCTTAACATACTCGGTCTTGTAGAGCCATCCACTAAATTTAGGGTCACCTAACCACTTTGGGTTAAATCCGCTACTTCGAGGTTTCCCATCGCGGCTCGCAGCAGGCTGCTCCGACGCGCTAACATCCAACATGCTAACATCCGACGCGCTATCATCTGACATGCTAACCTCCGCGCTAACTAGCTCTGGCTCTGCCTCATCATCGAGCCCCGGCTCGGTCGGCTCGCTGGCGATGCTCTCCGCTTGACCTGGGCGTGAACGAGCGGTCTCATCGTCTCCTCCAGTGCTCCCCCTACTCCGGAAAAAGAAAGAGTCCAAGGTTTTTTAACCCTTTCTCCGTGACAAGTCGCTTGAAAGTTGTTGCTTGGTAGAGACAGGACGTGGTTTTGGAGGTTCAGGTGATGGAAAATACACCGGACCTCTCACCTTATGTGTTCACATACTGACCATAAGATGTCGCCATTGTGGTTTCACCCGTATCAACAGATGCGGTTGAAAGCGCAATGCCGTCTTTGGTATCATGTTTCTGGTGCATAACATTAATAAATAAACAAGCGACGCTTAGCCTGGCGGGGCGGGGAGAAACGCCTGGCGGCCCGCAAGGCCTATAAAAAACTGGGGGAAAGGGGGAAACCCTGGTATTGTATTTAAAAATGTTAAGTTATGTGCTGGGAGCTCAGCGTTCATGTGAGAGGTCTCCTATTCAGAAAATAATTACAGGGTCCTGTGTCCTGAATGTTCAAGGACAAAGTTTTTGTAGTACCCTTTCTTAGTTTTTGCACTTCAGTTAATGTGTAGAAGACAATGTTTTTCACAGAATTAAATTATGCCATTCGAAGTGAGTTGATCAGTCTTATTTTACAAATTTTTTTGTAATGCCTTTGAATAATATGGGGGACATGAATCGCAATATATCGCAGAATCAAATCGCAATTCTTGCTGTATCGCAATATGTAATAATATTGAATCGTGGCCCAAAATATCGCAATACTATAAAATCGTAACATTTTTGCCAATTCACACATAGTGTGAATGTGGAATCTCTTGGTGCCAGGGTGCTTATATTTTATTAAATCATTTGCCAGGGTCTGACAGGCTGAAGCAATGCTGAATGTAAGGTAAAAGAACAGGATCTCCTTGATCACATCTCATCACATCTGTACAGTTCACACTATGAGGAGGATCAAATCTTGATAGACATGAAGGCATATAGGCAGTCCTCTAAATACTTTAAATGTGCAAATGGTCAGTATTGGCCGTGACTGAATTACCGAAACCAACATGGTAAATTTTCTGCAATAATTTATTGAACATGTGGGGATCAACATTTAATTAAATCATGAGCCACTATTTATATTCGTGAACTAAATTAAGTGCTGATGATGGTTGTGGATTATTACAGTTAAGGGTGGAGTTTTTGCTCTGAAGGATGCTAAGATATCACTCTGTCAGGTCTGTCAGGTCCTGAAAAATTTAATTTTCACATGCTGGGGAGTTCCCAACAACCTTGTGACAGACCGGGGCTCCCAATTCATGGGCCAGCTGATGTCCAGTCTCTGTCTATCTTTGCGTGTAACCAAAAAGCTCAGTACAGCTTACCATTTCTATACTAATCTGATAGAGATGGTTAATAGGATTCTGAAGACCATGATCGGCTCTTTTGTGGGAGACCTACATCATGACTGGAACCTGTGGTTGCCTAGCCTGGATGCCAGACGAACTTAGCCCCGCCCACAACATTTGAGGTCGGGCAGTTCGGTCTGGAGTCGCTCCGTTGGGGAGAAATTATGCCAGACTCCAAAAAGCTCGAGCCAATCAGATTGTCAGGGCGGGCTTTATACGATGATGGACAAGTGATCAACGGTAACGTAATCAACAACGTCATCAAAGTACGCTTGGGTTGAATTGGTTTTCAACCAACATGCCTGCCGCGTAGCGACTCCCCTCGCATAACTACCTGCAGTTTAAGGAGCGGACCAAGTTAATAGACGCACCAGATCCCTCGCTTGCGGACCAGTGCAATAAGACACCCGCCGTACAACGACCGGACGCCCGCTGTGCGGCATTTCTCAAAAACTATAGTTTTACACCCCTCGCCAGCGGAGCGAGGTAAGGAAGCTGGTCCCATTGACTTTGCTGCAGGTAGCGCGGAACAGGAGTCGCTATGTCACGTTAACGCATCAGACTTGTCTCTTGGTGATTTGTTTGTTTATTGTATTTTAACGTTTGTGTTTGGTTTTATGGATTAAAATATCGTGTTCTTAATGTTCCAAAAAATTCCAGTTTTACGGTGTATTTACGGCTACGATGAAGCGAACAATAAAGAGCCGTGTGACATCAGTAGAGAAACTTTGCGTCATGTTTGGTGCTGTTACATTTACTGTTTCTCTCAAAAACACTGGCAAAAATCGTTTTTACTGATCTTCTTCTACTTCTTCCAGCATAAGTGCAGTTAAGCTCTGTTGACAACAGCTATGCGTCGCTTTACATACGTCACATACTACGTTGCACTGATTGGTTGTAGGTCTATCCAATTGAGCGAAGAGGCATTTTTTTTTCTGGTTCAGTTGAAACACGACCCATAATCACAGCCCAATGGAGCGGTCTCAGACTCACATTCTGACTAGAATTGTGAGTATGACAACGTCAGGCTAGTGGTTGCCTGAATTTAGGTTGACTATCTACACTGCAGTCCACCCCTGTGCACTGAAGACGCAACCTCAAGGCCAACTTGAGCGTCTTATACACAAGCCCCCTGCACTGACCACCAGAGGTGTAAAGTAACGAATTACATTTACTCAAGTTACTGTAATTGAGTAGTTTTTTTGTGTACTTGCAATTTTTTGAGTAGTTTTTGAAATGGGTAATTTTACTTTTACTTAAGTAGATTTTGACTGGAGTATTGTACTTCGCTACATTTGAATTACATCCGTTACTGAGTAAAAAAAATAACCGTTCAATGCGCAAGGCAATTCTCACTGCCGTGGTAGATGCTGCATAGAGTGGATGACGATCCCTCACGTGCACGTTCATCATATGAAAACTGATCGTAAAGTTCACTGTTCGCGAAAACTATGGGCGACATGCACAACACTGCACAGGGAGCCACCGCGGAGCGGCTGCAGAGCCGCGGGTTGCCAACCCCTGGCTCCGGCGAAAGAGTGACTTGTTTACTGCTCCGCCGTTAAAGAGATGCGGATGTCACAACATCAGTTCGGCTATAATATTAGTTTCGCCTCACATTTCTCCCTCCCGGTCACGCGCCCCACCTGTTATGCCTCCTCGCCCCATCGGTGGGGCGAACCGGGCGCACCACACAGTTTGAGAGTCACTGCACTACACAGGGCCGGACCTAGCACATTTGGCGCTCTATGCAAGCTTCACTCCTGGCGCGAAAATGTTATATATATACAGTGGAGGAAATAATTATTTGATCCCTCGCTGATTTTGTAAGTTTGCCCATTCACAAAGACACAAACAGTCTATAATTTTAATGGTAGGTTTATTACAATAGTGAGAGATGGAATATCAAAAGGAAAATCCAGGAAATCACTTTAAATAAAATATATAAACAGACTTGCATTTTATCGAGTGAAATAAGTATTTGATCCCCTGCCAACCATCAACAATTCTGGCTCCCACAGACTGGTTAAATACTACTCCTTAGATACACTGAAAAAAACATGTTACCTGCAGCAAAGACACCTGTGTGTCAATCAGTCACCAATCACCTGTATAAAAGACACCTGTACATGCATTCATCAGTCAGACTCCAAACTCTCCACCATGGGCAAGACCAAAGAGTTGTCTAAGGACATCAGGGACAAGATTGTAGACCTGCACAAGGCTGGATTGGGCTACAAGACCATAGGCAAGAAGCTGGGTGAGAAGGAGACAACTGTTGGTGCGATCGTTCGAAAATGGAAGACGCACAAAACAACCATCAATCGTCCTCGTTCTGGGGCTCCTTGCAAAATCTCACCTCGTGGGGTATCACTGATGATGAGGAAGGTGAGAAATGATCCAAGAACTACACGCGAGGAGCTTGCTAATGATCTCAAGGCAGCTGGGACCACAGTCACCAAGAAAACCATTGGGAACACACTACGCCGCAATGGATTAAGATCCTGCAGTGCCCGCAAGGTCCCCCTGCTCAAGAATGCACATGTACAGGCCCGTCTGAAGTTCGTCAATGATCACCTGAATGATTCAGAGAAGTCTTGGGAGCAAGTGCTGTGGTCAGATGAAACCAAAATTGAGCTCTTTGGCATCAACTCGACTCGCCGTGTTTGGAGGAGTAAAAATACTGACTATGACCCCAAGAACACCATCCCCACCGTCAAGTATGGAGGTGGAAGCATTATGCTTTGGGGGTGTTTCTCTGCTAAGGGGACAGGACGACTTCACCGCATTGATGGAAAGATGGACGGGGCCATGTACCGTAAAATCCTGAGTGACAACCTTCTTCCCTCCGCCAGAGCACTGAAAATGGGTCGTGGATGGGTCTTCCAGCAGGACAATGACCCAAAACATACGGCCAAGGCAACAAAGGAGTGGCTCAAAAGGAAACACATTAAGGTCATGGAGTGGCCAAGTCAGTCTCCGGACCTTAATCCCATCGAAAATCTGTGGAGGGAGCTGAAGCTTCGAGTTGCGAAGCGACAGCCTCGAAACCTTAAGGATTTGGAGATGATTTGCAAAGAGGAGTGGACCAAGATTCCTCTTGATACGTGCACAAACCTGGTAATTAACTACAAGAAACGTCTGACCTCTGTGCTTGCCAACAAGGGTTTTGCCACCAAGTACTAAGCCATTTATTGGCAGGGGATCAAATACTTATTTCACTCGATAAAATGCAAGTCTGTTTATATATTTTATTTAAAGTGATTTCCTGGATTTTCTTTATGATATTCCATCTCTCACTATTGTAATAAACCTACCATTAAAATTATAGACTGTTTGTGTCTTTGTGAATGGGCAAACTTACAAAATCAGCGAGGGATCAAATAATTATTTCCTCCACTGTATATCGATCGCATGACATGGTGCAAGCATTTGATTTAGACAGCGTCTCTACTCAGGAGAAGGAAAACATTCTGTAACGTTTTAGCTAGACCGCAGATAATATGAACCTGTCCACCGTTCAAATTCATTATTTGTCATTAAGTTGCGTTCAGTTCAACGTTCTCATAAAAATGAACGTGTTCAATGAACGCGTTCTTTTGATTCTCCTTTAATTAAAACTTACTGTTTTTGGATTGGATTTATGACCCCTTGTCCTTTTTTGCACTGTATAGGAGCGGCCCCCATCAAGTTGTTGGAAGTAACTAAGTAACTTTTACTTAAAGTACATTTTAAATGAACTACTTTTTACTTTTACTTGAGTAGATTTTTAGATGGGTACTTTTACTTGTACTTAAGTAAAATATCATCAAAGTAAGGTACTTTTACTTGAGTACAATATTTCAGTACTTTTTACACCTCTGCTGACCACACTCTACACCCACACAGACAATTGCTCAAGGAGGTTGAAAGACACATTGGTGTGGCCAAAGCCAGACAAGCCAGGTACTAGAATGCATGACACAAAGATATACATTTTGCAGTTGGAGATCTGGTCTGTGTTTGGTTACACATTTTTTCACTTCTAGGATCATTGACAAGAAGAAGATTTGGAGTAGAGTGACCTAATTTAAGAAAAACATTTAATAAATCACGTTATCCTTTTATTCTTTGGTTCTGATATAGAGCTAGTTGAAAGAATACCGTCTCTCCTTATCCGACCAAGTTTTTGTTTGCTGCTTGGGAGCTGCTGGCGGGGCTGGAAAAGCTACAGGTGCTTGGCTCGTACCAGCTGCCAGATACTGGCTAACTATATAAGCTTATTACAAGTACCTGAATCACTAAAGTAGGCAGAGGAGAAACTTAACATCAAGCATACTGAGCAGGAGAGAGAGAAGCCATCGTTAACGTTAGTAGTTCTAGGTTGTTAAAACCTAGGCTTTTCTGTGAATAAAGCCATATAAAAATGTCACATCCAGGGTGATTTCCAAAAAAAACACACAGATACGCAATTTAGTTCTTCCTCATGTATTTTTTACTGTCCAGCATTTAAAAAATGTTGCAACATGTCTCCAGTTATGTGCAAATACATTTTCACCTTGTATCACCCCAATTTCAAGCAGCTGCAATTTAATTGACTCACTTGTAACTCTTAGCATCAGCTTTTTTTTATGTAATTTGCCCTGTCGTGAATTTGCAGGGTCACTGTCATTTGACAGCAATATAATCTCAAGTGTGTTAGCTATTTCTTCACCATGCAAAGCCTAGAACCGCAAAAACTTTAAATGAATTGTGACAAAGCTTTGACTTTAACTCTTTTGGTTATTCTTTGCCACTATGACAAAAATTATATCTGACATCCCCAAAATATCTTACTTCTAAAGAAACTCTAGAAAAAACTCAGGATAGTCCATGCGTTAGGGTATTTGAGATCTATGGAATTAAGTCTGTGTGTTTTAGTTAAAGATCACACTGACTTTGGACAAACTGCAGGACTTATTTATGATTTCACAACAGATCAGTACCCTGTACTACGAAGCCGGATTTGTCGTTATTAGAGGATCCATTGGAGCTTGGTGCACGGACTGTTAGAGGCTCTCTGAGTAGGACAAGGGTCTTCAGAGACTGACAAAATAATTTTACCTACTCTGTTGAGTATCTTAATCAAAGATATAGATTCTCATCACAGGGAAAAGGAAACTTTTGTCAGCTGCTGGAGCCGGATATAACCAACCTAACGTAGGAGCAGTGAGCTCACAATATCACAGACTGCATCGCTCTGCATTTCTTTACTTGTGGGAGTTACTTACTGTATATTGATGAACTGGGTTTAGCGCTGGGATAACCAGACATATTTGTATATTTTTATCCTTCCCTTTAAGAGGTTGGTAGGTTTATTTTATTAAATTAAATATCCATTTGGAATTGGTGATAGATAATTTACAGATTTACCTTTTGAGAGCCCCTCTCTCTCTGAGACAGTCAGCCCTCACCAAAATGAAACTACACTTATGCGCGGTGCACACTCTCCTTAGAGGGAGGGATAAGGGTAGTTTAAAACAATGACTGGTTTGTTAAAAGGATAGTTCACCCAAAAATGTAAATTTACTTATTCTCTAATCATCACTATACCGATGGAAGGGTGGGTGAAGTTTTTGAGTCCACAAATCACTTTTGGAGTTTCAGGGGTAAACAGCGTTGCATCCAAATCCAATACATTGAAGTAACTGGGGACCACTTCATCAAACGTAAAATAACAACAGAAAAATGGCTCCAAACTGCTCCTGTGGTGTCACCCTAGTGTCCATAAGACTCAACATTAAAATTTGACTCAAAACTGCATAATTTACATCATGTTTTAGGTATCAGAATGAATCAACTCAGCATGAAAAAAAACAAACCCAATCCAAACACAAGGATAATGTCTATGATCAAAAGATGTCCAATAATAATCCAAGCAGTATTTGACCCTTTGGCACACCCATTACCACTTTGTGATTAGGGCATAGGATGTCACTGTGGATCCATTTAAGAGATCAATTAAATCAACAATGTTTCATTTACTCAGTAAAGCACATATAATAGACAGAAACCTAACTAAAAAGCATGCATTGAAAACAGCAACAGTCTTTGATATGATTATTTGAAATTGTTGTATAACTCCTGTCAATAGTATACCTGAGATGTACTTAATTGTGCTAAAGAGTGTAATAAAAACAACTTAATTTAAGATGAATGGTTTTCCCATAAATATTAATATCATACATTTTGGAAACTGTTTTTACTTTATTTAGAAAAGCCAATTATGCCCCAAATAACGAGTCCCTGATGAGACTATTCAATGTTGGGTCTAGGTACAAAGTTTGACGAGTAATTTTAAATTATGATTTAAAATGTTCTCAATAAGGGCAACAGAAAGGGTAACACGACAGTTAAACCACTACCTAAAGTTGTAACAAAGAGTATTACTAACTAGTGATAGTACTCTTTAACATGGCTTTATTATTCTTGTCTTCCTACAGGTTAAGTCTACATATACCAAAAGATGTGGGTTTAATAGCAGTAGCTGGTCGACAAAGCCAGGGAAGAGGTTCGTGCTTCAGCAAACTGTATAAATAAACATTTAACATTCACTCACACCACAAAGGCATTATAAACCGCAGGTTCAGTGGAGTAAAAATGTGTTTTCATCTTAATAACAGAAGTGTGTAACATGTTTGCTTTGCTTGCTACTGCTTCAGGTCGAGGCAAGAACACCTGGCTTAGCCCTCTAGGTTGTGCTATGTTCACTCTAAAGATCCAAATTGAGCTGAGCTCTAGGCTCGGACAAAGGATTCCCTTCCTCCAGCACCTAGCTGCTCTGGCAGTGGTGGAGGCTGTTCGCACACTGCCTGGATACCAGGTATCTGCTTACACACTTCCCTACGTTTGTTCATGTATATTACCCTATCGTATGTTATTAAGCTTATACACTACATACACCCAAAAAATGTAAATGTGTGGCTGATCTTGAAAAATATATTATATCACAGATAACATGTTGAAGTTCAGTGTATTAAATAATCAATGAACATCTTTGTCAGGAAATAGACCTGCGAGTGAAATGGCCCAATGACATCTACTATGGTAACCTGATGAAGCTTGGTGGAGTACTGGTGACGTCCACCGTTATAGGATCGACTTTTCATCTGCTCATAGGTAACAACCCTTCCTATATTACAGCTAAAGAAACTGGAGGCTTTCACCCGAAAGCTGCATCAGCTTTTCACTAATATATCTACAATCTCATGATTAAACAAACACACCACTTTTGGGTTGATTACATGGTATCTGTAATGTTGCACTGTAATGTAGAAACTGGGGGAAATTCATTTAATTGCTAAACTAGTTGCCCAGAATGAAGTTGTGCACCTTCAAGCCCTGTGAAAGCTTTAAGTTAGCTCTCTGAGTGCATGGTCACATATTCATTTCAAATATAGTGTGCTGTCTATTCATGGGACGGAATTGTCCAAATAAGGTAAATAATAGATTTTCTGTACAATTTAAGAAATGATTTTTCACCTAAGAAACCAAACCATACAAACATTCTTGTATATAAAACTCTCCACAATACTTTCTGACATAACAGGCTGCATAATTATTATTCACAATCTAGTAAACCATGAAACTGATGATAATTTGTATTGGTTCATTCACTTTTAAAAGAGGGTGAGAGTGATCAGAAATAGATTTAACAAATATCCTTCTGACATTAAAAACACAGAACCATTTGGTTAGGCTTCGTTGGAAATTGTCTGTAGTACGGCACAAGGTATCACAGTTGCTAAAGCTAGTTGGGAGAAGAATAATAATACATTTTCCACTCAGAAAATCATAAGTGCCATTTTTAGCTTTTTTTACTGAAAAAAATCAACCATTGATAAGCAATGTACTCAGCATCTATGCTTATACCCTAATATGACCAGACATTTTTAAAGCAAAACAGCTTATTTGTGTTGTCACATCTAAATAAGCCTGTAGCTGCCAGTAGCTCTTCCCTAATAGGACACTGAGTAGTCTGAATCATTGTGGTTCACCCACAAGCTAATAATCAAGAAATAATCCTGAATAGATAATGATTATGGTTCAATGCCTCTGAGAAAGCCAACTCTCTCAAGTATAGATCGATCAGCAACATGACATATTTCATGTCTAAAAAGGCTTTTGTTTGTGTCAGCCACATGCCTACTTCACAAACTCTAGCCCAAACATTAGATTTTAATGTTTTTAATTGTCTTGTCCTGTCTTTTTCATTGACATCAGGCCATTTACTAGCAGTATTTGACCATTGTCTTTCAGCAATGGGAGATAGACCATAGGCAGTTGGAATGTGTACATTCAAGGGCATTCATATTTCAACTATTACAAACACTGGCTTTATTAGTGATCATTTTGGTGTCATAGTAAGGGGGCTTGATATGCATGTAATCATGGGTGCCAGTTATAATGATAAGGGTGGGACAAATAATTAATCAACTATAGTAGTTATAAAACCGTTTTCAATACTTTATCCAGTGTACACCAGTCAAAAACAGTCTTGTTTTCTCAGAATAACAAACATATTGTGCTCTACAGGCTGTGGGTTCAATGTGACAAACAGCAATCCAACTGTCTGCATCAATGACCTGATCCAGCAATACAACACACAACATAAATGCAGTCTGCAACCGCTCAGCTGTGCCCAACTAATTGCTCGCACTGTCAGCTGTCTGGAGGTCCTCATCAGTAGCTTCCAACATGGAGGCCCAGACGCAATCTTGCCCACATACTACAAGAGATGGCTACACAGGTGAGCACTGCAAACATTATTCTGGTCTTTATACATAGGTTTCACTTCTCATTTTGAATCAGAATCAGATATTTTGATACAGGTAGAACATGCATACAAACAATTTATTTAGGTGCAAGGGATGCAACAATCAGAATAATGTATTAATGACCACACCACAAAATTGGTGGAATTCCTCGTTGCTACAGCATGTAAAAGATTGTCAAACATGAAAAATATGACAGACATTGACATGGACACTATTAACAATACATAATGACACTTGACAATAAATGGACAGGAGTGTTTTAAATTCATGTACATCATGATTGTTGCAGAGACTTCAGAGTCCTTGTTTTTGTAATGGGATGATTTGGTGGGCAAGTCTCTCTAGCGATACGTTTTTTTGCCCTTGTGATTGTGCATTTCTGGTATCATGATTCAACAGATGGGAGAGGGGTGCAATTGATCTTTGATGATTTGATGACTGTGTTGCTGTTTTTTTTGTGTTTGACTGTTGAGGCTGTCTATACCAAACAACGTTGTTGTTGGTGACAGGTCTGATTATGGTGGTGTTGTCCCCATATTTCAGAATGGTAACTGAGCTATGGATCGATGTCATGTGGTTGGTGTAGAGGGAGAAGAGCTAGGGTGAGAGGATGCAACCCTGGGGGCACCTGGACTGAGGGACATAGGGCAATATGATATATTGTTAATCTTAGCCCCCTTCTGGCTTCTCCACAGAAGACTACAGATCCAGTAGCATAGACAGGGGTCAATGTCAATTTAGCAGTTTATTGAAGATATGCACCAGGTTTATTGTGTGTAAGGCTAAAACAAGTGTTGAAGAGAGTGATATAGGGGCGAGGTCAAGCGCATCCTCAACAGTCCTAATGGCAAGGTAGGCAGAGTGGTGGATGTCCATCAGAAGAGTGGTGACAGACTTGAGATCCGTAAGTGTTATGCACTCAAATTACTCTGTTATCATAGATGTTAGAGCAATATGTTGCTGAGGAAGGAAAACTTGGTTGATTTTGGCATGGAGATTATGGCAGCTTCCTTGAAGCATTGTGGGAATGAGGAGACAATTAATTTATAAGTCCAAGAAAAATGAAGCCAGGTCATTTGAAATATTTAAACATTTCACTAATTATGCTATAATTAAAAGTTCATATTGAACAACTGACTGCTACAAAAGTCAGAACACACTTTCATACTTTTGCATTTATAATGGCATCGAATAATGCAATAAGATAATATTATCAGTGTCATAAACAACTGGAAAGATTGATAACAGTTGTTGTCCATAACCTGTGGTGAGGCAATAGTCTATTTAGTTTTAAAGGGGACATATTATGAAAAATCCACTTTTGTAGTGCTTCTACACGTTTTTTGGGTATCTGGCATGTCTACCGTCCCAAAAACTCTGGAAAAAAACAACTCCCGCGATTTGTTGTGGTTCCTCTATGACAGAAACTATACTCTAGAGTGCGTCCTATGGGAATACGACTGGTTCTTACGTCATTAAAATGCGAGGCTGGAGTTGCTCCCACTGACTTCACACACCTGAGAGCCGGACATGTCTCACCGGCTCAGGGTTCCCCAGGTCTGCAGGGTATGTCTCATTTTCATCCTTGATCATTATCGATCTGTGACAAATATCCAGCCTGTGTGTGTCCTGTAACGGTTAGCATCAGCGGGCTAACGCTAGTTTGGTTTTAGTTTGGTGTTAGTTTGTGCTACGATGCAGCCGGTCTCTGGTCTCCGGCTGCATCGTAGCCGTTCTTGAGCACTCGTTCAGCGGGCAGCCTCTCCTGTAATGCCCGGGCGGCGCAGCGGAGGAGGGGGGGGAGATAGCTGCGCCTTAACTAAATTAACTTTTGTGGCCCGAACAGATTAGCTCCACGTACCCTGAGCTGCACGAACCGGTGCCGGTCACCAGCAGCTCGTTGCCGCCTCCGTCGCTCGCTTTAAAATAAACTCAAACCCGGGGTTTAAGTGCATTTCGCCGCAATAGTTTCAGCACTGTTAGCATCCAGAGCTGTAGCCCCCCGAGATCCCTTTGTCTGTGTGTGTGTCTGTGTGTGCACGCGCGCTCAGAGATATGCTCTGTATGAATAAATATACACATGCAATTATATAGTGTATACACACATATCTAATGCACGTATTTAAATAATGTACATCTTTATCAGAAGGTGAAGTAGTTTGAAAATTGTAGCTTCAATGAAGAAACACAACAAACTGATACAGAAATATATGTGTAGGACAGTGACTTAAAATGATTTTAACAACATTAAATATGCTAAGGGGAGATTTAAGACGTGAAACTGGATGTGTGTGTGTGTGTGCGCTCAGAATATATGCCCTCTATGAATAAATATACACATACAATTATAGTGTATACACACATATCTAATGCATATATTTAAATAATGTACATCTTTATCAGAAGGTGAAGTAGTTTGAAAATTGTATATTCATTGAAGAAACACAACAAACAGATACCGGTACAGAGATATATGTGTAGGACAGTGACTTAAAATGATTTTAACAACCTTAAATATGCTAAGGGGAGATTTAAGACGTGAAACTGGATGTGTGTGTGTGTGTGTGTGCGCTCAGAATATATGCCCTCTATGAATAAATATACACATACAATTATAGTGTATACACACATATCTAATGCATGTATTTAAATACTGTACATCTTTATCTGAAGGTGAAGTAGTTTGAAAATTGTATATTCAATGAAGAAACACAACAAACAGATACAGAGATATATGTGTAGGACAGTGACTTAAAATGATTTTAACAACCTTAAATATGCTAAGGGGAGATTTAAGACGTGAAACTGGATGTGTGTGTGTGCGCTCAGAATATATGACCTCTATGAATAAATATACACATACAATTATAGTGTATACACACATATCTAATGCATGTATTTAAATAATGTACATCTTTATTAGAAGGTGAAGTAGTTTGAAAATTGTCGCTTTAATGAAGAAGGGATGGAGAAGAGGAAGGAGAAGCTGGAAAAAGAAGCTCCGTGTGTCATTAAATAGAACAAGTTACGTTCTGCCGCACTAATTAACTCTAACTATAAGCTTTATCAAAAAGAAATGTTTTGAGCCTACTCTTAAACAAACAGATGGTGTCTGCCTCCCGAACTGACCCTCTTCACACATGAACAGTGTCTTATTTAGTAATTACATCGATGACGTCGGATCTCGACTCCGGATAACTTTAACCCTGATGTCCTGACTGTGTGCGTCACGTATCGTGTTGTGTAGCAGCTTTAAAGGTGTGTTTCATAAACTCTAGAGAATCAAACAACAATTATTCAGCGGAGTCCAGCTCGCGATGCATCTAAGAGAAATGTCCACAGCTCTGTGCTCAGCTCTGTGGCAGAGGGAGGAAGGGTAGAGACTAGTCTTATCTCCCGAACTTATGCTTCGATTTTTTTATTGAATCAATATATTTGTTTGACAGGGAAGCTGTGAACAAACAGCAAAACAATATTTATTTACTTAATTAATTTCTTGTCTGCAATTCTTTTTTTAGAATTACATTTTATGTCAAACCATTTTTTTTACTTGAACCAAGGTCCGAACATCAAGGGATATTAACCGTCTAAATTATTGCGGCACAGAGGATACGCTAAAGAAAAGTGTCTGTTGTGGCCTCCAACTTTGACAAACTTATTTCAGGTTCTTGTGAAATTCTTCTGTTCACTTATTTTGTGCGGAAAGTGCGACTTTCCCCTCTGAAGATAATAAGTTATTTTCCATTTGTGTGTTTGACAGTAATATTAAAATAAGACGTTTCAAATCCAGTTATAGCCCAACATTTTGATAGCAGAATATTCAGGAATTCCTTGTGCTCAAGTATTTGGAAAAAGAATACATAATACATGAGGTAATGGAAAACTCAAGACAGTAAAAGTAATGATACACAGTCAGTTTGTGAGGTCGGGAGAGCATCACAGTTTATGTTGTTCAGAATGTCGTTCTTTAAGACAGTTATCAACTGGGAAAGGGTCTGTGGAGGTAATGTGTAATCTCAGCCTTTAAAGCTCTCTTAATCTAATTTAAGAGGCAAATTCGTATACATACTTGTCATCTCATAGTGAAATCCTGAAAACAACTGTAACATTTGCTCTCTGTTCTCTGACCTCAGCGGGACCAAGGTGCAACTTTGGAGTGAGGATGGAATAGAAGCTGAGGTGTTCGGACTGGACCACAATGGCTTCCTCCAAGTGCACAGTGAGGAGCATGGCGTGATCTCAGTGGAGCCTGATGGAAACTCCTTTGACATGCTGAAGAACCTGGTGGTCATCAAGCAGCGCTAAGACCAAACAGAACCATCTACAGAAAAATCATCTCTTTCTCCGATCAGCTCTCAACTAAAATTTGTTGGAGGTAAAGATGTGCTATATGGATAATGTTGTTTATAATTGCGATGGTGATATGACTTGCGATAATAAACATAAACAGATTAGCGGCTCTGTCAGTTATTTACTGCTCCTCTGTGTCCTTCGCGCTGTTCGCTGCGCCGACTGCGTCAAACCAAATGGAGAGGGGAAAAGAGCTAGCGAGCAGCTGATGAATGCGCTGCTCTGAAGAAAGATTTAACTCATTAATAAAAGAATCGATCATTATGTGATGATCAGAGTTGATATTGTGGCAACAAACAAATAAACTTTGAATCTGAAGAGAGAGAGAAAATTTAAATCTTGATTTATAATTCGGCTTTGTATTATTTTCTTGGTAAACTTGTGACATTTGAGGCAGACTGGACGATATACATTGATCATATAAGATCTTCCTAAATGTAAAACATTGCATTTCCTGTTGCAGCTAGGGGGCCCTATGACTTGTTGAATATCGTCATATGGACCTGTTCAGGGTGGGACTGTTGTCAATTTGAGGCAAACTGGACAATATACAGTGCTGTGAAAAAATATTTGTCCCCTTCCTGATTTTTTGCGTTTTTGTCACACCTAATTGATTCAGATCGTCAAACAAATTTTAATATTAGACAAAGATAGAAATAGCAGCCCCTAGACCATCACATAACCACCAAGATGTTTGACTGTTGGTATGATATTGTTTTATGAAATGCTGTGTTAGTTTTATGCCAGATGAAACGCGACGGAACCCTTCCATCAGTCCACAGAATATTTGCCCAAAAGTCTTGGGGATCATCAAGATGTTTTTTAGCAAATGTGAGATGAACATTTGTGATCCTTTTGGTCAGCTGTGGCTTTCACCTTGGAACTCACCCATGGATGCCATTTTTGCCCAGTCTCTTTCTTATTGTTGAATCATGACCTTAACTCAGGCAAGTTGCCTGTTTTGCCATTTGTAAAATAGGTGAGTCATCAGATATATTTTTTTTAATGTTCAGCAAATCAAGAACATTTATTTTGTAGCTAGCTGTGTTGTTATTAAACAAAGACATTAATGCTGGCTAACCTATTTACTACAGCTGGCAGTGCACATCACAAAGTATCCACTTGAGTGGACCATAATACGAGGATTGTTCCTTAGACTACATATTTCAGTATGTGTGGACAATTACAAGTACTGCACTTCAGTACAGTTTTTAGTTACTTTTACTATACCTGATAAATGCCATGTCATGCCACTCTATACTCTTACTGCAATACACCTCAGAGGAAATTTTTTAACTTTTTACTATTTTTACCTCATTTGATAACTTACTTACAGATTCAGATTTTATAAAGACACTGATTAGTTAAATACAATGCATTGTTGTAAAATTAACTACTAAAAGAATAGAGATGGGTGAGCTCCTCCACCATGACAAACTTTAATAGGACAAATGCTACTCACACATTAATGCATTATAATTATTAATCCAATAATATTATACCTAATAATATAAAACTCACAGGGGGCATTTAAAACTAACCCTAACCCATCGTTTAAAATGTCAGGCAAATGTCCATATGCATCTTTGATGTCTTGTGCTTTTTCACCTTCTTTGACAGATGATGCTAGTCATTGGCCCCAGTAGTTGTCCACCCTGTGTCTGTGCTGCCATCGGGGGGAAATATAATACAGGGGTAGCAAAACAAGGAGTTAGCTAGTTCGCATCCTATTAAATAGAGATGAGCCGGATACTCGGCTGAAACGAGTATCCGGTACGGATAAAGCACTTTTGCCGAGCACGAGTATTATACGAGTAATACGAGTCAATATCTGTGCTCGGACTGAATGAAAATTCTCACACAGCGTCACAGCGCTCCTCCCCTTCACACACCGCTCTGCTCACTCACTCACAGAACAGCTCTCTGTCTCTCAGTCACTCAGGTTCGCGGGTCTTTTCCGTTAACGTTTAGGGTTTATTCAGCTTGAAGTTTGTTTTTATTTCAGTTTGTACTTACTTATTAACCAGTAGAGTTCTGTTAAACGTGGGTTCGATCAGACGTGGTGCTGGTAGAAAGCAACTCGCGTTGCGACTCTGCCTGTCGGAGATTTTTTTTTGTGGCACGTTCGCGTGACTAGGTTTAGTAAGACGTGAATGATATTTGTTCACAAGTAATAATTACATGTTTCGTTATTTTAACTTTTTTGTAATTTACTTACAGTTCAGTGCAGCGTAATTATTTGCATTGATAATTAAATGCCAGTGTGAAAATAAATGACCATTTAAAATCATCCAAACTGACGGGCATTTATTTGAGTTCTTGTGATAATATCGCCCCGGCTGCTCAGATGTGGCGGGCCCCACCCGCGGCGACCGGCTCACCGTCGCTCCGGTACACGAGGAGCAGCGGGGGCCCTGCTCAGGGGGTCCTCGTAGCCGCATCAAGACAGGCTCTCACCGTGTGTCCCTTCTCTCCGCACCCCTCTCTCTCTCTCCTTCTCTCTGCAGGTCGTTGGAGGTTTTCTTTTTTTTTAAACCGTCAGTTGGCTCTAACCAGTTTTATTTTACTTCACGCACTGAGTGTCTGACACTTTCTAGGTAGTAGTGGTATAAAAAATATTACAAATTAAGCTACACACACACACGCACACTCCCCCCCTCTCTCTCTCATGATCAGTGATACAGAATAATGAGTGATACAGAGAGTATTTCAGCTGACAGTGGGTTAAATCACACCCACTTCCGGGTTAGGCCCCGCCCACTCCGAGTACGGATACGGATACAGATAATTCATATGGTTAACAGATACAGATACAGATAATGCTGTACTCGCTCATCCCTACTATTAAACATGTTTCAGGTCATACCAGTTCCGTAAAAAGCCCGCTTATAACATTTACCTCATTTTGTAGATGCTTGCTTGATGTTTAAAGGCCCCATATTTTACACTTTTCTTGGACTTAATTTTAGGTATTAGTAACCCTAAGATAATTTAGCAGTGGTTTAAAGTTGAAAAAACTGCTGCAATGTGTATTTCAGCCACAGGGCGGCTGTGGCTGAGGGGTAGAGTGGTCGTCCTCCAACCTGAAGGTCGGCGGTTCGATTCCCAGTCTGAACCATCTGCATGCCGAAGTGTCCTTGGGCAAGATGCTGAACCCCAAATGGCCCCCCCTTAGAATAACAAAGTGCTGGGATAGATGCACTGTATGAATGTGTGTGTGAATGGGTGAATGTGAAACTGTAATGTAAAGCGCTTTGAGTGGTCATCAAGACTAGAAAAGCGCTATATAAATGCAAATCCAGTTACCATTTATGTCCTCTCATCTGCCTTTATCTTAAACTGCAGACAGAACAGGCTGCCTCTTGAGCCCTGATTAGCTGACTGCACTTTGAGTGACACGCGACCGGGCCTATCAACGGTCTCATTCTGGCTCATTCACTCTGGTAAACACAAACGAAAGACACGTTGCTATGATTGGATAGTGCTATAGACGACCAACCACATATTTACAGTCGGTTACAACAGGTTGTTTCTGAACACTAAGATACACCGTCCTCATGTTTGCAAAAATTTTAGCAGGACAGTCAGCGTTTCAATACAGAGTTTCAATACGGAGTTTCAATACGGAGTACCGTAGACGTTACTCCGAATTGAAATTGCATTACTTTTAGCGACGCGATCAAGTTGCTCCCTTTAGCCATTACTGTGACAGTGGGGCCTTAGCAGAGCCACTAAGATAGTGAGAGACTCCAACCATCTTGCCCCTGGAGTTTTTGCCCTCTGGCCCCTGGCAAATGCCACGGCAGCATGCTGTGCAAGGCTGCCAGACTCACAAAGAGCTTTTTCCCACAGGTTATCAGGCTACTTAATTCCCTTTTACGAATATGCTGAACTGCTGAACACACACAGGCAGACAAATATATTCAGCTTCCATAAACTCATACCTTCTACACTACTGCTATTTCTTAGTGCAATAATTTAATGTGTCAAGTTTACATTTACTGCTACAAGTTTACATTTACTCATATTACGTGTACATTACTGTTTTACTGCAATAACCCACCACTGTTAATTGATTCCCAATTTATGGCTTGGATAAACGCAATTCTGTTCTGCTGTGCACTTCTTGTTATATGGTCTGAATGACAATACAATTCACTTTCACTATGTCAACGAGTTTGTTTATCCCAAATATGAGAAGACCCCGTCTGGTGTAATTCAACAAGTATTTATCAAGAAGCACTAAAAAGTTTAACAGCATAGCTATGGCACTCATGCAAAGCCTCAGCTTAATCAGTAGCATGGGGTATTCAATAGACAGCATTTGTAATCTTTAATAACAATAGGTAGAACAGGATTGGTCAATAACGAGGGGAAGTCCTCCTTGATGGTCGCAGGCGTAGAACCATCATCCCGGGTGTGAATAAGAGAATGACCTTCGACCGTTTGCTGGGAAAATCTTCATATCATGACAGTGCGATTTGTGTTTTGAGAAAAAGGTTTTGTGTTTGAGATAAAGATTATGTATTGTGAGAAAAACGTTTTGTATCAGTAAGCCTGCACAATCTAAAAAAAAGGTTTAACATTTATAGTTCCCAAAACAATCAGACCTCTTATCAAGACAGGTGTGAGACTGAACTAAGATGTGACGCACACACAAGCAACGGTTACTAAAAGTCACTATGTGAGGGCCACATATTTCCAACATATTCAGCCAAAACTGCCTCTGCCCCCACCCCCATCTAACATACTTTTAAAGATGAGTTTCATTGCCATCTTCACAGACACACACAAATGGATAATATAGATTTCAGTCTTAACAACTACGACTTTTGTGAAAAAAAGATGGGCTTACAAGTTAACACAAAGCCGGACCCCATGTATCCATGCTTCCAGAACTCAGTCTCCAAGGGTCCTTCACTTCTTCACACCTACATGTGAAATTTGCCTCAGGATCCATGAGGTCAACAGGCCAATAAAGCCACAGTTCCCCCTCTGCTCACTCTTTTTTATCACTTCCCTTGGAGGACTTCAACACAAGCAGCCAGGATACAAAGTCTTGCCAGCAGATGCTCAACAACAGGAACCCCAAACCAGCCAGCAAGACCACTTAGCTGACTTTGTAACAGCACCAAATGGACCCTTTCTCCTCTGTTCCCATGGACTGGTAAAAACACTTGGCTAGTTCAACTTAGCTCAGCAAAGGACTCTTATTTGTTTGATATGTGTCGTGAGATTTGGTAGTAAGTAGGGATGAGCGAGTACAGCATTATCTGTATCTGTATCTGTTAACCATATGAATTATCTGTATCCGTGTACTCGGAGTGGGCGGGGCCTAACCCGGAAGTGGGTGTGATTTAACCCACTGTCAGCTGAAATACTCTCTGTATCACTCATTATTCTGTATCACTGATCATGAGAGAGAGAGGGGGAGTGTGCGTGTGTGTGTGTAGCTTAATTTGTAATATTTGTTATACCACTACTACTTAGAAAGTGTCAGACACTCAGTGCGTGAAGTAAAATAAAACTGGTTAGAGCCAACTGACGGTTTAAAAAAAAAGAAAACCTCCAACGACCTGCAGAGAGAAGGAGAGAGAGAGGGGTGCGGAGAGAAGGGACACACGGTGAGAGCCTGTCTTGATGCGGCTACGAGGACCCCCTGAGCAGGGCCCCCGCTGCTCCTCGTGTACCGGAGCGACGGTGAGCCGGTCGCCGCGGGTGGGGCCCGCCACATCTGAGCAGCCGGGGCGATATTATCACAAGAACTCAAATAAATGCCCGTCAGTTTGGATGATTTTAAATGGTCATTTATTTTCACACTGGCATTTAATTATCAATGCAAATAATTACGCTGCACTGAACTGTAAGTAAAGTACAAAAAAGTTAAAATAACGAAACATGTAATTATTACTTGTGAACGAATATCATTCACGTCTTACTAAACCTAGTCACGCGAACGTGCCACAAAAAAAAATCTCCGACAGGCAGAGTCGCAACGCGAGTTGCTTTCTACCAGCACCACGTCTGAACGAACCCACGTTTAACAGAACTCTACTGGTTAATAAGTAAGTACAAACTGAAATAAAAACAAACTTCAAGCTGAATAAACCCTAAACGTTAACGGAAAAGACCCGCGAACCTGAGTGACTGAGAGACAGAGAGCTGTTCTGTGAGTGAGTGAGCAGAGGGGTGTGTGAAGGGGAGGAGCGCTGTGACGCTGTGTGAGGATTTTCATTCAGTCCGAGCACAGATATTGACTCGTATTACTCGTATAATACTCGTGCTCGGCAAAAGTGCTTTATCCGTACCGGATACTCGTTTCAGCCGAGTATCCGGCTCATCTCTAGTAGTAAGTTATTGAAAGTTGATGTTAGTTGCGTTATGCTATTCACAGACTCAGGGTCTTTCTTTGCATGCAACTAACCACATTCTGTAACCTGGACCCAGCACTTCACGCACACGTCTCCCCAAACTTAACACACACGTGACCTAAGCCACATGGTCTAGCCTTTCCGTGTGGCCTTTGTCTTCATAGTGGTCACAGCAGATATTTTGAATCACACGCACGCAGGCACGTGCATACACATCAATCAATCAAATTTTATTTGTATAGCCCATATTCACAAATCACTATCCGTCTCATAGGGCTTTAACATGGTGTAACATCCTCTGTCCTTAATCCTCAGCAAGAGTAATACAAAACTACTAAAAACCCTTTTAACAGTGTAAAACTACGTAGAAAACTCAGAGTGAGCCACATGTGAGGGATCCCTCTCCCAGGACGGAGAGAAGTGCAATAGATGTCAGGTGTAGGAAAAGATCATCAAGATTAAAGTTTTTAGCAGCATTGACGAGGGTAAACATTTTGAAGGATAACTTCAATACTATATGTCAAGCAGTCCTGCTTTGCAATCTACAAAATGAAAATGCAATATATACTATTTACCAACTGAACTCAATAATGCATGCACTGCACTGGGGATAAGGAAATACTTTGTGTTCATTAATGTTATACTTTTCAGCTTTATTCATATGTAATATAAAAATAATAATTCAATTACTTTAGAAAGTACGGTATATAGGATGGATTCTTCTTTAAACTATTACCATGAATGCAACTCTTTTGTATAATAGTCTTGTAAAATGCATCATAGCATACAGAACAGACTCACAATCATCATTTTGTCCCCTTAAAGATGTGTTGGGATGCAGTATTTCAGTAGCACTATGTGATATAGGCATACGCCCATATCAACTGTAGAGGTCCCCCTTTTACCAACTGCTACACCCACACCTTTGTTGCACCTCCTCCTCTGATTCCCATTCAGTGGAGCATAGGGCAGAGGAGGGAGGAAGGAGACGCAGCGTGTTGATTTGTGTACTTAAGGGGAAACATCCCGCACAGGGTGAGCTCAAGGAGAAAAGTCGTATCACTGGAGATCAGTGTGATCGAGCAGGAAGAGTCTTCTGCTCTTGAATCAGTGAGGATGCTGTTACTCTAGGCTGCATGCGTGCTGGATACATGCAGTTCTACATAGTCCTCTGTCAGGTCACATAGCAGTAGCTGTAAAACCGGGCCAATCCTCTTCTGCCTCCGCTGGGATTTGCCCTTGTTGGGATACAGGATGCCTCCTTCTCCTCTTCTCACACTGGTCTTGGGTAAGTTCAGTTGCTGCAGATCTAAGGGATTTAATGCTGTGCGTGTATGTTTTGGGTGCTGGTGGACTATTGCAGTCCTAATATGTATTTAATTGTACTCACTTGTTACCACTAGATTTAATTTTAACACACTATCTAGCAGCACAACACACCAAATAACTGTATTATAGAAGTTTTACAAAAATCACTGTAACCTTACTGTGTTTTTTACTTATATATTTTTATCAGTATTAGTATTAAGAAATATAGAACTTATTGCACAGTTAAGTTTCAGAAAATATAGAAACATATAAATATAGAAATGACAGAGGAACTTGGAGGTGTATTTCCCAGATGTCACTGAAATGCATATGTGTTGCCAAATAGTCTCAATGTTGTTGAGGTACGTTAAGGTCATAAAAAGTAATACCTCGCTGGTTGTTGAACATAATAATCGCAGTTTCCTTTTATTCTGACAGCACTGCACTTATCGTTAGGTGAAATACATCTCATGAGAATATAACCAAGGGTCTAATTAGTGTCCACTGTGTGTTAGTTGTGTAGCAACAGAACAGCGCCTTGGCATCTCAATTAGTCTAGTTGATGTGAGCTTTCATTAGATGCATTATGAGAGTGAGTTTGACAGGCCATGGCAAAAAACGACATGTTCTACCTCATGGCACTGCCTCCTTCACTCGTCGTTTTACCACAGATTAAATTCAGCTGGATGAACTTTATGGAGACCCTATTAGTAAACTCTACAAGTTCATTAATTTAAAACATTTGCAGGTGGTCCACAGTGTTGCATTGTGACAATTCACCGCTCACATTGAAGTAATCCTTACACTTCAGTTGGGAGAGTTTCAAGGCATGCTGTGATAAAGCTTTTATCTTTCAGCAATTGAAAGGATATTTACGTGGTTATTTTTATACTCCATTAATTCGAAATCAGAGACTGAATAAAGATTTATGATGATGAGGAGGAAATAAGCCAGAACATTTACTCTCAAACTCCTCTCCTGGAATGGTCTCCTTCACCAAATTGCTCTGTCGTCTTGTGCTCTATTTTTAATACACCTTGTTCGTGGCCTTTATATGTACTCATTTTTTGGGCCCCCTGTCCCATTTAATGATCATCTGGCGCCAGCACCTCCCATGCCATATGCCAATACTCACAGTGAGTTGATCGCACAAACAATGTGTTAAGAAATGTCTGTCTCTGTATGGAGAGTAGATCTACAGTGCGGTGTTGAGTTGAAAGAAGTCTCCAGTGCCAGAGGTTAGGATATGACATCTTGCAGCACTCTGGCCTTGAATCTTTGGCAGCCACTCTGACTCATTTCCCTTCATCCCTCTCTCTTTTCCTCGTGTCTCTTCTTTCGGCCGTTGCAGAGTGGCTCTTAAGTGACTTCGATAGTCAATTCAATCAGGAGAGACTTGATTTCCAACTTACAGATTTTATTAATTTATTTTACACGCACAGAAATGTGAATGTTTAAACAGTCTTTGGCATTTTAGACCCCTGTGAGATGTCATCAGGATTTAGAAGGGGGTGTAGCAGAGCATCGAACAGGAATACCCCCCGGGGTCTAGACACTGGTGGTGGTTTATCAGTCTAATGTGTGTTTGAAAGGCACATCTTATGCTTGTAATCCTATTGAACATGCTAGTGTGGCATCCTCTGCCCTCAACCCTCACAAGGGTAAGGAAAAACTACAAAACCTTGACAGGGAAAAAGTAGAAACCTCAGGAAGAGACACATGCAAGGGATCCCTCTTCCAGGATGGGCAGAAGTGCAATGAATGCCACGAGTAATAGTCCATTGACGACAGTTTGAATGTTCTTTGTCCGTGATCAGCTGCCGCCATGATCGGGCGCTGCTGTGATCCTAGATCTGTTGATGTAATCCGGGAATCGTTGAGGTCGGGATCCGGATGAGGTGAATGTCCTTTGAGCCGGGAGGAGAATGGGGTGGAGGAGGGAAATAACGTCGCAGGACGAAAAGAAATTAAATTGCATGGCAAACTTATGTAAAGGTCGCCGGACCAAGTTAAGCCATGGTGAGAGCAGGGCCTAGATGTGGAACTTAGTAAAAGGTCGCTGGGGACCAAACTTAAATGAAAGGTCGATTGACCGAAATGAAATTAAGGTCCGAGAACCAAATAATATAGAATGACAACAGAAATGCAAACGATAAAAGAAATTAAGTCGCAGGACCAACGGAAATAACGTCGCAGGACGAAAAAGAAATTAAATTGCATGGCAAACTTATATAAAAAAAAAGGTCGCCGGACCAAGTTAAGCCATGGTGAGAGCAGGGCCTAGATGTGGAACTTAGTAAAAGGTCGCGGGGACCAAACTTAAATGAAAGGTCGATTGACCGAAATGAAATTAAGGTCCGAGAACCAAATCATATAAAATGACAACAGAAATGCAAACGATAACAGAAATTAAGTCGCAGGACCAACGGAAATAACGTCGCAGGACGAAAAAGAAATTAAATTGCATGGCAAACTTATATAAAGGTCGCCGGACCAAGTTAAGCCATGGTGAGTGCAGGGTCCGCTGGACCGAAAGTAGATAGAGTGCATGTATACGTCGCTGCATGTATAAGTTCCTTTAGACCAAGCAGGGTCAGGAAGACCGTGAAGCAATGAGCATAGAGATTGCCCGGTTGTGTTACATGAATAGTATCTGTATGCTAGCATAACTCGCACAGTGTGAGCAGAACATACAAACCACCACCAGTTATATGCATGATACCGAAATCAGGGTTTGAAAATTTTGATACAGAAGGAGTGCGTTTATTTGAGGACGCATAAAAGGAAGTGAAGGCAGAAAACATAATCTTCCCGAATGATGTAGCGGAACAATAGGATAACGTGACTGAAGAAGTAGCACTCCTATCCTAAATGCATGAGCTGGATAGAGTGCGGCGATAGTTTGCTTTATTTAGACTCTTTCAGGCTGAATGATAGAGCAGCGCTTTGCTTTTGATAGAAGTAATTCAAAGATAGTGGGCGAAAGCAGTGGCCCCAGCTTTGAAAATCCCCCAAAACTCACGAATGGAGTGCATTTGTGAGACTGCCGATAATACATTTCTTTAATATTTAATTAATTTTACTTAATTTAATCTTCATTTCATTTTATTTAATTATTAGTTTTTATTTGTAAAATTTATATATATATATATATATTTTTTTTTAAATACATTTCTTTAATATTTAATTAATTTACTTAATTTAATCTTCATTTCATTTTATTTAATTATTAGTTTTTATTTGTAAAATTTATATATATATTTTTTTTTCTTTCTTTTCCCCTTTAATATTTTATATATAATTTATATTTTATTAATTTATATTTTATTTAATTATATATATATATATATATATATATATATTTTCCAATTATTATTAATGCATTTATGAGGGATGATATACATCGCGAAGTGTTGCAGAAAGAAGCTGCTGCTTTATGACATTTTAGCTACAAGGGAGAATTTGGTGATGTCGCGAATATGCTGTACGATTTTAAATACTATTTTAATTCGGACCGCGGGATGCAGAGTTAGTGAAGCGTTTAGTTAGAGAGGGATGCGCCTGACTGTGGGGAACAATCGGGGGATCACCCAGCAGATGACCCGCAGGGCCTCTCAGGTACATGCGTCTGACACTTAAAATTAAGTCAGCTGTTGCACTTGCCCCTTGGTCCAGTCAGGCGAGCCTACTATACGCCACTGAGACCGTTTGTATATGACGCTTAAGTGAACGCGTGCATAATTATTTATACTATGTAAACGATGAGGTTTTTAATTTTTTGGTATTATTATTTATCTATATATATTTATTTATTTTGACATCGTAGTAGCAGACCATCAAGTGAAATACCAGATACACGAATGTGTTGTGTGTGTTGTTGGGTTTCTCTGGTCGCGGCTGCGCGGATCAGAGCAGAACCTGCCCTTAGTTAGTGCCGAAAAGGAGTTTATATGTCCTCCTCCGCTCGGCTCTCACTTGAACTAATAACCACTCATTAATAGTTATCGGGACCTGATCGAAACGTGAAGTGACTTATGTTATTTTGAACTCGTTCCAAAGTTTAAGCAGAGAGTCAGCATTTGAACGTCCTGAAATTGACCCAATAATTTGTACCCGATACACCTCGTGACGCTCACAGTCAGTGTAAAATGAGTGACATGAATTCATGTATTTACCCATTGGACGTAGCTAAGCACCTTGACCTGCGAGCTTATTCATTTATTTGCTTTGTCGACCGCCTAGGTCTCATTATTCCTCGAGTTGGAGAAGCGAGACCGCAGAGGGGTTGGAAATCACACTTGTCTCCTGCATAAGAAAAATCCGTCACGGGATTGAGCGCCTGACAGACTGACTGGATGAGAGTCTTGTGCTGTTAGGAACTAGCAGTTGGAATGTACGAACTTCAAAGTTCATTGATTTCAATTTGGAATTTGTTGAAATATGCACCTGGGCCTGTCGGTGCGCTGAGGACGTGAGGGGAACAATTTGACGCTTGAATTGTTGTTAGCATACTTGCCACCGTATTACGTGTGTTTCCAGAGGATACCACTGGAGGGCACACCTGAGAATTCAGACCGTGTAGGACTCCTGAAATTGCATGACGTGAATAGCGTGCGACGCACGAGGAGGTTACTGCTATGTTAAAAATCATTTTATTTATTTATGGTTTTTAAATATTTGTGCAGAAAGAGACAGCGCGCCATGTAGATTGTCTGTGTGCGCAACCGTCGAGTACGGCGTGACGCCGGTATGTTCACTGATGCGAGAATTGATGAGATTCACGACCAGTATTTATTAAATATTTATTTATAGTATATATTTAAATGCATATTGCATCTGGCGTTCACGTTGTTTCTGAGAACGTGCGCAACAGACGTTCCAGTGGACTCAGGATATGCGACGCAGCCATCGGGTGCACGCGCACACGTACTCAATTAGAAGATATGTAATCCGGGCCAGTACAGGTGTATATAGCATGCTTTATGCATGGCGCGGTTTATGATTCTGAAATAACATTGCTTCCGAGTCTCAGATTAGATCGCTGAATACGCTGATGCGTAGAGTTGTTGACTCTACCGACGAAGCAGACTGTGTTCTCATTAAAGCTGAAACGCGAGGTACAGCTGATCTAGGTCTCTGCTTGGACACGGGAGACACTCGCTGAATGCGGCAGCGATTGATCCGCCGTATTGCCCGGGTTCACACCGGACGCGTAAGCGACGCCAAAACGTGGCGTTAATCCCTAGAGCGCTGTCGCTGCTGCGGCGTTCGTGTTTTAAGACGAGTGCCAGTGTACTGCTCGGTGAGGACCGGGGACTGCAGAGTGGTCTCAGAATATTATCTAAATGTAAAGTAGTAGCATGACTGTTTAAGAAGGATGTGTTATACTTATCTTCGGGTGGGGTTTTTAGAGGAGGTCGCTTGTTGAAACTTTTCCCGACCGCTGCAGCGCGCGGAGATCCGCTGGGGGGGGGGATCCGCTGGATCGTGCTCCAACCTGCTCCCCGGTAGAAAGGTGGACGGTTTACTTGAACCGCTGGATCACAGAGCCGAGGAGGAGGCCGGAAGCTGACATGGGCCGCGATGTTTGAGCTGCAGGAGGAGGAAGTCGCCTCCCTGTGCGGACTCGCCAGGTGCGCTCGGCGCGAGCTCCTGCCCCGGCTATCCGCAGAATTGAGCGATCTTTGGCTGCTGGATCCGAACCTCTTCGGGAGTAATCTGTGTCAGGATCCGACATCGAGATGAACGATGTGAATAAACTAGTTGATCAACTACGCGCGTCACTGAAAACGCTGACCGTTTCTTTAGTCGCTGAATGATGACAGGCTGAGGAAGAGAAGAGAGGGACTTTTAAAGTTTGACAGCTGCTAAATGACTGGCTGACAGAGACCGCGCCCGGCCTGATTGGATGTTAAGGTACGCCCCCAATCAGCTGATCACTAGGCAGGTTAGGTCCTCCATTGAGCGTTACTAAGTTTAGGAACGCCCCTGATCAGCTGATCGTCTGCAGATTTAAGTCTACCTGACTGAACTTGCGCTAGCTTCATGAGTCTCTGCTAGGTAGGCAGCTTTAGATGTTTTGTTTAAGGATGAGAGACTCACACAAATTACAAAAAAACATTTTTTCATATACCCCTGAGCATGCAGGTAAATTTTGCTTTATTTGTCTTTACATTACATTACATTTAGCTGACGCTTTTATCCAAAGTGATATACAATAAGTGCATTCAACCCCGAGGGTACAGGACAACAAGAATCAGGAAAGTACAATTTCTTCAAAATAAAGCAAAACTACAAAGTGCTATAAGTAAATGCCATTTAAGTGCAACTAAAGTGTTAGTTTAAAAAAGTTGTTAGTATATATACATATATTTAATTTTTTATTTTATTCAAGGTATAGTTGAAAGAGGTGTGTTTTCAGTTTTCGGCGGAAGATGTGCTAACTTTCAGATGTCCGGATGTTGATGGGGAGCTCATTCCACCATTTAGGATCCAGAACAGCACCAGTTGTGATTTTGATGAGTTTTTAGCTGATTAGCCGAAGCAGAGCGGAGTGAACGTGCTGGGGTGTAACGTTTGACCATGTCCTGGATATAGACTGGATCTGATCCGTTCACAGCATGGTAGGCAAGTGCTAATGTTTTAAACCGGATGCGGGCAGCCACTGGTAGCCAGTGAAGGGAGCGGAGGAGCGGAGTAGTGTGAGTGAATTTTGGTTGGTTAAAAAGATGGTCGAGTTGCTGCATTCTGGATGAGCTGCAAAGGTCGGACGGCAGTAGCAGGTAGACCTGCCAGGAGGAAGTTACAGTAGTCTAGGCGTGAGATGACAAGAGCCTGGACCAGAACTTGCAACGCCTTCTGAGTGAGAAGGATGCGTATTCTCCTGATGTTGTACCGCATGAATCTACAGGACTGTGTTGTTGCAGTAATGTTGGCAGTGAGGGAGAGTACGCTATCGAGTATCACACCCAGATAATTGTTTATTAAGAGTTGAATCGTACTTATATAATATAATCATTTTGTTTACAACCAGTGATGGCTTGTTAATACGCTCAGTGGCAACAACATTGCCACCGGGTTCTTCCAACAGCAGCCAGACACAAACCATTCTGGTTTCAACATGTTTATTTGAATAAGTTTATTTTCAGTACAGTAGTAACTAAAAATCACAGGGAGCTCAGACTGTTGGTCTCTTCCATCTTTCATCTGTTTAAACTGTGTTTTTGCTCCTCCTTTTCTCTGCTGCCTTTTTTTCGCCCAGTGAGAGTTAATCGGTACGGCTGAGTCTAGTTGGCCGATTACCACCATCACAGCTCCACACCAAACTCGACACTAAGCAGACATGTTGCTGAGCTCGCAGCTTGTTAGCTACCACAGGCTTATGTCATGGTGGAACAATTCAATATAGTTGGGGGTCTGACTGAAACTATTTGCAACTGAAGGGGGGGTGGAAGCATGAGCAGTTTGAGCCAGATATTAGGCCTTTATACAAACCATTAATAAATAACCTTTTCCTTCCTACTGTGTAATCTTGAAATTAGAATGTATGTGGCTCACAGTTCTGTTTCGTTGTTTTGGCTATGTTGTTTTAAATGTCTGTATAAACAGAACTTTTCAGTCGATATAGCAGGAACACAATAATACCTTTTCTCCAGCAACAACAGTTTGGCCCTCATGGCATCGGCTATGTCAAGGCCTTGGGAGTGTCTCCTGTTCACTTCCTTATTCCAAATGCCAAGAGGAGGGACTACGCGTGCGCACTTCGAGGAGGAAGAACCAAGACCTACTGTTGTAAAATCTTACAGACGCCGGCTGTTTGAGGCGTTCTGATGTGCTGATGCGTTCTGCTGGTTCTCGGGTTCTTGCGACTCGAGGCTTCCCCAGGGCTGCTAGAGTTCTGGGGTAGTGTATTGGATGCCCTTTGCTTTGCTGATCTTTTCATACCCTGTCATTGCTTTCTAAATAAATACTTGATTGAACAAACCTGAAACTGAGACGCAATCAGTTATACCCCTTTTCATCAAATTATAATCTTTAACAAAAAATATTTGCAGCAAAAACAAAACACTCCTCCAAAGCTAGTACCACCGCCAGTAGCTCTCGGTTACCTATCCTAATTCTGTTCAGCTGGAGATAGATAATGAGAAAAACAGGTGCAGGGTGTAACTTGCCATCCTCCGGAGAGAGTTGAGAGAGGATGGCCCCCAGCCCGGTATCCAAGGCATCAACCTCCTCCAAGAACTGTAGAGAACGGTCTCAGTGAACAAGAACTGAAGCGGTGGAGAACAGAGTTTTGAGAATTTTAAAAGCTTTATCAGTGTCAGGAGACCAGGTGAAAGGTACCGTAGAGGAGGTGAGTCTTTTAAGAGGTGTGGCCACCTTACTGTAATCTCTGATGACTCTACTGTAGAAGTTTCTAAATCCCATGAAGCGTTGTAAATGTTTCCTGGTCTCGGGATTGGGCCATCACAGCCTGCACCTTGGTGGGATCTGCCCTGACTTGACTCCTTTCCTAGGTGTAGCACAGAAAAGTGACAGCATTTCTCTGCCTTGACACACTTGGTTTTCCAACAGTATCAACAAAAGCACTAACCTGCCATGTTGTTGATGTTTTTGCACACTACTGGAGAAGATGAGGATATCATCTTACACACAAACACAAAGTGATTAAGCATATCACTGAGAACATCATTTACAAGATTTAGGAAAAAGGCAGGGGCATTTATGAGGCCAAACAACATCACACGGTTCTCAGTGCTCCAGGCGGGTATTAAAGGCTGTTTTCCTCACTCTTTGCGCTCTTTGATCTGGACCAGTTAATAAGCGTTGTGAAGGTCTAATTTGGTGTAGATGGTAGCTTCATGTAGCGGAACAAACGCTGAGTCAATCAGGGGAAGTGGATGTTTATTTTTTAACATTGATGTTGAGTGCTCAAAAGCCATCTTTCTTTTTAATAAAGAAGAGCCCTGACCCCACAGGGGACGAAGAAGGTCTATTGAGTCCTTCGGCCAGCGTTTCCTGGATGTATGGTTCTATGACCTCCTTTTCGGATTTAGCTTCCTACAGCCTGCTGGAGGGAAGTTTGTGATCAGCGAGGAGTGTAATGGCACAAGTATAGGGTGATTGAGGGGGTAATGTAAGGTTCTTGTCTTTACTTAAGATACAGATAAGATACATTTTATTGGTCCCACACACATGCACACACACATGCACAGAGACACGACATGCAAATGTGGGGAAATTTGTCTTCTGCTTTTGACCCATCTGGTGAACACAGCAGGACACACAGAGCAGTGGGCAGCCATGTACAGCGCCTGGGGAGCAGATGTTGGAAGAGTAAGGTGCCTTGCACCTTGGGGCACTTAGACAGTGGGGTAGGCAGAGTCCTCTTGGACTTTTGAACAGAAATCCAGGTGTGGTCCATCCAGGTATGTTTTTGTTGTCACTCCGTGGAGTCGAACCAGAGACCATCCAGTTGGATTTTCTGCCCATAGTCCAATTTTTCTGCAACTAGTCCACCGCCTCCAGGTTGTGGCAAACTGGAGTAACATAAGATATGTCCAGGGGTTTTGGAAGGAGATGAGGGATGGAAACCTTGAGAAGGGCAGGCTGATTTAAGACAATAAGAGTGGCAATGAATGCTCCAACTATCACTATGCCACTTCTCCAATCAACACAGGGATCGTGGAGTTGTAACCAGGGCTGACCAAGAACCAGGGGAGAGTGGAGTGAGGGGATATTCAGGAATTTGAGGATTTCTAGGTGATTGCCAGAAGTGATCAGGGTAATGGGAAGGGTTTGATGTGTGCCTCTAACCAAGTGCACTCACCTCTCTGGTTTTGAAAGTGGGGTGAGAGGGATTTTGCTCTGCAACACCATATTAGAGTCTATGAAGATCTCGTCGGACCCTGAATCTACCAGGGTCTTGAGGAGAGAGAGAGAGAATAGAAAGTTTGGCATCTAGCAAAGCTCTGGACGTGATTCCTTGAATGGAGGATTGTGTATGGCTTAACAGGGTGTTGGGATCGAGTTGGGTCAAAGGACCATAAACGTGGCCTTCATGAATTCTAAAAGCCTGGCTAGAGATTTCCCCCTGGCCAAACACTCCACGGTGTCCTTTGTGGATCCCCATTTTTTTTCTAGCCGCTCCTTGAGTTTGAACTCTGACATTCCATTGGCTGAGAGCCAACAGATCCCCGTAAGGGAGGCCGGCACCTCTCAGGTGAGAAATACAACTGCCCCCCTGAATGCTGTGTCTTTTCGTGTGCGCTGTTGTTTCTACAAAGACCACTCCAGGTTCCTCCATGGTACTCGGTTGCTGAAAGGGAGCATCACTCAGACGTATTTTTGAACGAGATGAATTCTCTCCTTTTCGGCCCCAGCGCGATTCCTGTTGCCACCAATCGAACCAGTGGAACGCCGCTCCCGAGGCCATGCACACAATTCTGATGCGAGAGGGGGGCGGGGCACTCAAAACAGGTCAATCTGAGGAGGACGGTTTTAGACAGGGTAAAAAGGTGCAGTTTTAAATGATCCTTGTGGTATTTTGACAAAAGTATGTTACAGACATTTCATTAAGTCCCCAAGGAACCATATCAACTTGTAGTAAAATGGGCATACGATGATTCCTTTAAAAGTAGCGCCAATTGGTGCTTAAAACTATGAGGTAGATCAAAGCCCCCTTTGTTCTCAAATGTCCTTTGTCCAAATCACGTGGCCCTACCACCATTTGACTTCGGCTACATGACGTAATTTACGTTATCTCATACCATCATTTTGATTCCAAATCACAGGTCGTCGGCCATTTTAATATCAAATCACCTGGATCTACCGCCAACTTGAATTAGACAGATCAGACTATGTCACCAACGTGATTTCATCATTACGCCATTGCTACTCCCCCTTTCTTTCATACACACACAGAGAGACACACAAACGGACAGACACCGACACCGACACACACACATAGATATATCATCGCTATTACATGTGTTTTATAAACCGTGATAAGTGCTTCTGTTCTTGTTATCTTTGAAATAGTGGAGTTTTGTTAGAATAGTAATCATTGATTTACATTAATGTTATTATCTTTAAATAAACTGTAGTGTATTTAAAGTACCGGTATTTTGTGATTATAGCTGGATTATGATAGCCTGTGCTCAAATTTAAACCCTTCATTGTACCTTATAGGGGGCGGTTTGGCCTAGGTGGTAGAGTGGGGGTTCTCCAACACAAAGGTTGCCGGTTCAAACCCCACTCTTCCCCATCTGCATGCCGAAGTGTCCTTGGCAAGACACTGAACCCCTAAATGGCCCCTCATAAATGCTGAGTGTACTAAACATGTAAGTCGCTTTGGACAAAAGCGTCTGCTAAATGACATGTAATGTAATATAATCATTAATATTAAATACTGAGATTATTAATTGAAACCTTTTTTTTTCCAAACTGAGACTGACCTTTACAGATTGATCGTTGGTCCCTGATACCACGGTGGTGCCCCGTCTTGTATAAATTATAATTAAGGATTGTATTATTCTTAATTTAAAATCATATCATTTTTAATTTATAATTGTTTTAGTCTTAATTGATAACTTTAACATTTTTATTATTTTAATAAATAATGATTATCATTAATTTATTAAAGTCAAGACTACTACTATTGCACAACAGGGTTCCTGCACTGATGGTGAGCCTAATCTTTTAGCCAGCTAGGGTGCTGGGCGAGGGTGTGGCCAGGCTTGCTGCAGGAAAGGCAGAGACGTTCCCTGAATTTCTGCTGTCATTCTGTTGCGGTGAGCCAAGGTCTGCCAGACCTCTGGGGTTTGGCAGAGGTAGAGAAGTGTACTGCGCTTTATAAATACAAAACCATTTAACATATACTGGATCAGGTGCCAGTGAACAGTCTGGGGTTCTAGAGAGTGAAGCTTGGGTTTGCGTGTACCGTGTCGGAGCGCAAGCAAGCTACTGGCTGCCTCCTTGCCCCTAACTGGGTGGTCAAAAACGTTTTTCATCTCAGTTTGAAATTGCTCAAAAGATATAAATGGATGTGAGTCTCATTCTGACAGCGCCGTGACCCACTGCGCTGCCCAACCCGAGAGCTAAAAAAACAGTTTCAACTTGATCAGAATTGTACATGCTGGATTGATTATCAAACAAAAGAGGGCACTGGAGCAAATATGGTCTGCAAAACCCCAACTTACCGGAGTAGTGTTCGGGTTTGGGAATGTTGGAATTAGCGGCATCTGCGCTGACTGTTCCTCTGAAGATGGTCCGGGAGGTGAGTTGAAACGTGCGAGTTCACTGAGTCAACTAATACTTTGAAGGTCTGGTTGTGTTGTCCTTGCAGGTGTCCCTGCATAACGATGGCATCAGAGTTTGTCTGACTCTGCAGAGTCCATAGCTGGCCAGTTCGCTCTGTTACGCTCGGGATGTGTTTTAGAATCCAAGCGCAGAAATGAACAGTGAGCATGAGTCCAAATGTGTTATAGGGTGTTTATTTTCCCAAAACGCTTGATCTGAGATGTTGTAGCTGAGGGAAAAATATATTTCTTGGAGATTTATAGCAAAGAGGGACAGCAGGAGGATCAACAAGTTATTCCTGGAAGAGAAAACACGGTGAGACCAGTGTACAACAACTCAAGAATGTACTCTTTCTACTCTACTTAATCTAAGCAGAGGGGCCGTGGATGAATTACTACCATGGTAATGATGAGGACGAACTGGCGATACCTGGGAGCACGACCAGGGTAGATGATGTTGCTGATCAGCAGATGAGCTGCAGGTGCGGTGGTGAGCTGTCCATGGCTGTGCCTCCGCTGAGTCATCATGGGAAGATGGCATAGACCCACAGAGGGGGGGAAAGACATGGGAAGGGGGAGAGCAACTGGGGGGGCACAGAGGAGCTGTGACATTCTGTGGGATGAGGCTCTGTTTCAGGCTCGGGCTGAGTAGAAGGACCACTGCAATGCCAAACATGACATTAAACAAAGTGTTAACTATGAAACATTATTTTTCCCTCAGCAGCATGAAGGTTCTGGCTGGGTTGCCGCTGTAGCTGGTTGGGTTGTCGCTGTAGCTAGTTCAGGATCACCTCAAGTAGAAAGACCTTCAAGCAGACATATGAGATAGATAATATATAATAACCAGAAAACGTTTAACTTATGCTTACGTGCTGTATATCTGCAATGTCACACAAATAACACTGTTAGTATAAACTATGTAACATTAATTTTCTCTCACCAGCAGCCATAGTAGGAGAAACCTGGGAAGGTTTGCTTGTCAGCTTGGGGCCCACTCAAAAATGTCTCTTGATAATTTTGTATTTAAGATTTTGCATTGATTATAGCTCTCAGCCTTCAATGTAATTACACAGTCTATTGTTGAATGGTAGCATTGACACTGTGTCAATACTGTGCTTTCTGTTTGTGGGTGCATTAAGTAGAATGCTCACCATGAGCACTGAGCGCATTTTTGAACCATTTTGAAAACCTTTGAAATTTGCCGCATCTGGGGAGCAAGCAGCAGAGAGGAACAAAGAGTTACCTGGACAATGCAAACATGTCAAAATTTACTGTCCTTTTTCAAAAAGAAGGAAGAGTTGCATGATGCTTCGAAACGAGTCAGAAAAGCCTCGACAAGCGGCGACAAGGGCAGTTGCAGCGGTCATGTTGACGAGCAAAACCGGCTGCAGCAGGAGACTAGGGCCGCAACCGCTAGCCAGCTTCACCGACAGCTAGCCAAGCCAGGGCAGGAGGCCGGTGTCGCAGCAGCAGCAGGTCAGGTTGCCCGCCAGCCGGAGCGGGAGCTAGCGACAGCGCCAGCAGTCAGCCAGGTGGTCCACCAACAGCCGGAGCAACAGGCGGGAGCCGCGGCATCAGCTGGCTTGATTTCACAGCAGGATTCAGAAGGAGAGGAGAACGCTTCGAGTGGAGAAGAGTGTGGGACGTCCAGCGACAGGTCAGGGATGGGATGCACACTGACAGCAGCTCAGTTCAAGGTGAAACAGACTTACTACCCCTGGCTTCTTATGGAAAATTCAGGTTTGGGCTGTACAACGTGTAAGGCGGTCGGGACTTTGGGGCCAGAGAAGACGGGGGGGGGGATGAAACTCGCAAAAGAGTGGGTCTCATGCACAGTAACCTCATCTGCTCCAAATATTAAAAAACAGCAGCGCGAACTCAGAAAAGTTAGATCTATGTTGAGAAATTAATTGCTGACTAAGTCCCACCTGTGTTGATGTGGGCATTTGCCTGTGCTGTGCACTAAAATAATTGTAAATTATTGTCATAAAATTTATACCATTGATATTATTTGAAATTAAGGCTTGTAAGTCCCACAGCATTGTCAGTGGGAATTTGCATGTTTTTTTCAGCACCGTTTTCTGTATACGTTCCGGGACCTGTGCCCGTCTCGTCATCCCTGCGCTGTCATATGTACTTTGCGTTCCGGCACCTTGTGATTTACAAATTAAGCACTGCCCCCGGGGAATTACTAAAGCTAATGGTGAAGTCACACAGGTTAATTAATTACGACAGGGCATAAACATCTACGTTACGTACCGCTGCATGTAGTGCATGCGGTGAGCAGACTGGAAAAGCTGTATCCTTGCTGTATGGAGGGTTTTCTGTGCCAAAACTATATATATATATATATATATATATATATATATATATATATATATATATATATTTATAAATAATTATATAAACACATAACTAAAAGGATGAATGAATGAATACATAAATAAATACATAATTTTAAATGCCTTAATAAATGCCTTAATGTGATTTTATTCATTTATTTATAAATTTATATATACATTTTTTTATTTATATATTAGAATTTTATCTTTATACTTATTTATATATTAAAATTTGTATTTATTTATTAATACATTTATTTTATATAATATGCTGGACAGAACCAAATAAAACTGTCAACTTCAGTCATCAAAAGTCAGGGGTTAGGTTAAAGCGTCTGATTGGTTTTCGGTAAGTGATACAGACCCAGCGATTCAGATCTTTTGGATCGAGCTAGAAGCTTGGTTTGAGCTGTGGATCTACAATCCAGCAGATTGAGATGAGTCATAAGATTCAAAATACTTATAATATGGTAATTTTTAAATGATTATCGTTTTATTATTATTTCGGAGTAATGTAACTACTAGACATGCTGATCTACTCTCTATAATAATATTCGAAATATAAAAATATTTATATTTAAATATTTATATATTAGTTATACATAAATAAATGTATAACTAAATGTATAAATACACATTTAGTCATTTATTTAGGGATTTACTTATGTATTTATTTATCCTTTTATTTATCCTTTTATTTATGTATTTATATAATTATTTATGTATTTATATATATCGTTTTGGCCCAGAGCACAAATTCATAATGCTTTAGGTTGAGAGACTGTGCTGAAATGAGTTGAGCAAACCGACACGGCAAGTCAGTTACATGTATTGATGAGATATGAATTTATTTGATGTTGATATCTCCTGTCATTCTAGTCTAGCTAGTTCTGGAAGGCAACTCGAGCTACGCTGCACCAATCATGTTACATACATCATGTGACATACCTCAGTCTCCACAACCATTTATAATACACACCCACCTTATCAGGTGGTCTATTTAACAAGAGAGACATTTCCCATCAACCCCTCTTGCTCGCACTGCTGCTGCAGTATTGTCACCAGTTGCTTCAGCCCCTCCACCACCCCAGCATCCACATGAAGACTCCAATGGAGAGTGATTAAGTTGGAGCCTAGACGCCAAACACTAAATCTGTTGTAATTCTGCAATAAATGTTCCAACGTGAGTTGTCTGACTGAATTGTAGTTGTGGTTTTTGGTACCAGACAAAAAATAGTCAAGGTCGGACATAATTCGATTTGTGGAAGAGGAGTGACGGGATGCAGGAAGGGTTGATAGAAGGTGAAAAGTTGGATGATGGTGACTTCTTTGATGATCAAGGTGATGTTGGTTGTATTTGATGCTCCTTGCCTTGCAGTGGAATGCCACAAATAAAGATGTTTGTCAAAGTGTTGCAGGAGGTCCATTACCCTAATGTCAGGGGGAGAAGGCAAATGGTTTTAAGAGATGAGCAATAGAAATTATGCCACGAGGAGGTAAATAACTGTTAACCCCTAGGCCAAGATGGAATAAACTATGAATTAATAAAAAAATTTGATCACATTGTTTTAAAAGAAATGTTGTACTTACACTTACAGTTGGGAAAAGGGTAAGTTAAAGATAGTTGTTCCATTTTCATAACGCCCAATAGCTTTGACATCAGTAATGTGTAAAATAATGGAAAGGATTGTTTCAGATGGTTTCTTGAATCAAATGTTTTTTTGTTCAGTACCAAAAGGGAAGTAGGAATGGGAGAAGCACTATGGTTACCATAAAAGAGGGTGTTTTTAGACATAGAAAAGGAATATGACACTGTGTGCACGGCTGGACTTCTTATTAAACTTTATGATGCAGGTATTAGAGGGAGAAAGTTTATTGGATTAAGGATTTTTTAAATAATTGATCCATTCAGGTCAAGGTAGTCTTTTCTAAAACTGCTCAAATTGAAAATGATTCTCCTCCAGGATCAGTTATTAGTTATATCTTGTTTGATATAATGGTAAATTACATATTTAGTAATTGTCACCATGGATATGCATTGTCTTTATTTGCAGATCATGGTCATTTGGAGGAGGGGTAAAACTATTTCTACAAATACAAAGGGCTTTGTATCTTGTGGAGGACTAGGGAAAGCCATAGACTATGGCTGTGTTGTGTGCCGTGACAGCTAAATCTGTCCTATGTAAACTGGATAGGATTCAAGCTAAGGCTAAATATTGTATGGAGATGCTCCTAGAATGACTCCCAACCCTGCTTTTCTGGTGGAAATGGGAGAACCCCCCTTAAGAAAATGGAGAATTAGATTGGGTCGCCATTATTGGTTTAAGTTAAGCAGTTTCAAGCACTATATTTCCACAATTTTTCTATTGGATGAGTCCAGGGAATTAGCACAAGGAAACAGGGAAATTCAGTATTTTCTGTTCAATAAAACATCTTTCAAAAACAATACAAATTTAGAAGCAGATGTGAGGATTTTGTGTGGTCTCCTGTCCCTCTCTGGCTCATCCCAGAGCCTCAGGAGGCCTTTTCCTTGCTTGATTTCATAAAAAGAACTGCGATTGTAACATCTCATTCATCACTGTTAATTAGGGATGCGCGAGTGCACCATTATCGGTATCTATATCTGTTCAACCAACTTAATTATCTTAATTATCGCTCTGCTCTCGGCCTGTGGAGATGTGCATGACGCGTGGCTCTCTGTCTCTCTGGCCAGACTGGGTGCATGCCCCAACCAGTGGACCCTGAGAAAATATGATCATAGATAACGATGTTAAACGTTAATATCCCTGTGGACAGATTGGCTATGACAACGACAAGGTTGCCGTGTGTGGCGCTGCTGGCGGCAGTGAACTTTTTCATTCATCACGGGTACGGATATTGGTACATTTTACTCGGAAGGTACTCATGCTTGTAAAAGTTCATTATCCCTACAGGATACTCATTTCATCCGAGTATTCGGATCAAACCTATTAAGTATCAGTTCAAATTATTTCGAACTTGAAGTTCAGTTGAGACTCTTGGTTAACACCACAGCAGCATGGAGGCATGTTATGTTTTTTCTGTTGTTTTATTATGTCTGAAGATAGGACCCTAATCAGCGGTTTACCCCTGAAACTCCAAAAGTCTTTTGCGAACTCAAACACTTCTCACTTCTCTGGACTCAAAAACACCACTAGGGGTGAGTAGACACTGAATACATTTTCATTTATGGTCGAACTATCTCTTTAATGTTAGAAATAAATCATACATTCTTTGTGGGGTGGCTGATCAAATTTTGGCCAAGAGTTCAAAGTAATAAAGAATGATCAGCAGGCCAAGCAAGAAATGCTGAGACTTGGAAAATGAGTAATTCTTGGGCCTATAATTCCCCAAAGAGTGAGAGAGAAGGAGGGAGGGGATAAAATATTTCAAAAGGGATGGATGGATGGATGGATGAAGGATTTTTGAAGTGTTGATGGGGTCAAGTTGGAGTATGGAGGAGGAGTTGTTAGAGGAGGGGAAAGATGGAAGGCTGTATTATGCAGTCACTGGTGAAAAATCTAAACTGCCAGCTAGCATGAGGCATTTTGCTGAGTCCAAATAATAAATGAGAAAGGGTCAGACAGTGTTTTGGGTTATGCCTGAAGGCAGTGTGATGCATAAGGCTAAGTAGGGAAACTAAGCAGCCACATCATTGAGATCTCTTCAATGTCTCTTGATGTTTGTTTCCCTTCTTGTCAAACTGCTCATGAACACACCACCCACTGTGGCAATGTCAAATGACTTCCTGAGCACCAGGAACATTAATCATGCTGACAGAGAGTCACAACGAGGGAGAGAGATCACAAGAGATCTCACTGATGTAACACATGAAAAGGTTTTATTATGTTGCAGTCAGATCAGGTCCTTCCAAATTTGTCCTTGGCCAAAATGAGCACTATTTGTGGTTTATTTCTATGAACGAATTGCACGGATTCTGTTTGACTCTCGAACACACAAACACTGACCTTGCTGCTCTCTCTCTCTCTCTCTCTCTCTCTCTCTCTCTCTCTCTCTCTCTCACTCTCTCTCTCTCAAACACTCACACACACACTGACTCAGTTTAAACTTTCATTTGTTTGAAATGACGCCAGATCAACACTGATCTTTACAAAATGACCGTAACTTTTCTTATTTTCTGAATTCCCCACGGGATTAATAAAGTGTCCATCTATCTTATTGAGTAAAATCTTTCTTCATAGCTGTGCATTCACCAGCTTGTCCCGCTCTCTTGACACATACACAGATACACACACACACATGCACTCACACACAGTGTCTTCAGACTCTGTAAAAAACCACAGAATTTGTAAAATTAGACAATGTTGACTTCAGGGGCACAGAGTCCTGGATATTTTGCCAAAGCCCAATTATTTTTCAAGCCCAAACATTTCTGAAAGTATATTAATCTCTGCCAAGAAGGTCATGTTTTTAATAATGTCTGATTTATATTTTGAAGTTTATTGAATTTTTTCTGCAGGATTAGAAAATAAATACTGAACAAATTCAGAGGGATTAGATATGGGTCAGGAACACGTTTTTTTTATTGGATTTTTCAACATTTTTCTCAGAAAATTATGTTTGGATCTTTAGGCCAACAATCAGACATGATTCCTCCGAATTCTGATTCCTCCAGAAGGCAATTTGTTTGTTGGTGGTAGGAGAATCTTGAGGATTCTCTCATGATTCATTATTCATCAAGTATTAGTGTGTGACACTTTTTAAATTATAATCCTGCAGGGTTTTCTTCACAGTTATCTCCAAAATCATTTGAATGAAATCACCATCTGCTGTTTTAGTATCAGAATATTGGATATATTATGAGTTTTTCCATGACTTACTGGTGATGCTCATTCCAAATTACATACTGCAGACTCTTCCCTTTTATCTTGAAGGTCTTAGCTCTTCTGCCGTACAGTTTCATATTTCTGAGAATATCCAGTAATTTGTACTGGTTTTACTTTGGTCTGCTTTGGAAACAATTACATTCGTCCTAAACATAGGGCAGATGCAGAGTCATAGCATCCAAACCCTATTTCCATATGGATTTGTGAACAGAGATCTTCAACAGCGCAATTTTTGGTTGATTAAACAATTTTTTATATATTTTTAAATTTAAAACAATTTTTCCAATCAATTCCCCCCCCCCACAAATTTAAATGTCTCTAAATATAAATCAACATCGATCCAACATAGTGTGAGGCTGATATGAACCTCTGCCTGACAACCTCAATCCGTCCAAGGTTAGATAAGTTGCGTGCTTCTCATCAGGGTCAGACATCTCAGTAATGTGAAAGTATGCGTGCCATCATATCACATGCGGGCGGATGTGGCTGAGGGGTAGTGTGGTCGTCCTCCAACCTGAATGTCGGCGGTTCGATCCCCAGTCTACACCATCTGCATGCCGAAGTGTCCTTGGGCAAGATGCTGAACCCCAATGGCCCCCCCTTAGAATAACAAAGTGCTGGGATAGATGCACTGTATGAATGTGTGTGTGAATGGGTGAATGTGAAACTGTAATGTAAAGCGCTTTGAGTGGTCATCAAGACTAGAAAAGTGCTATATAAATACAAATCCATTTACCATTTACCATCCACAGATGGTTTGACGATTCACCGTCCCTTCTACATGTATGTTTAAAATAAAAACATGAATCTGTGAGTATTTTAATAACTCAGTGTTGTATGCAAGATGTATTTTTATAAATGGCAGTGGCACGACCACCCTGTACCTTGCACATGTTTGAAATAAAAACATGAATATATGAACCTTTGTAATATTTCAATAGCTTAGTATTGAATGCACAATAACAGGGTAGCTATGTTTGGCACTAAGCTCAGTTTAATATAAAACACAATTTATACAATATATATAGCAGGGGGTCCCTGCTCCATCTCTCCACCAGTTTGGATAATCCTCTCACCATTATTATCAACAACCCTGACAGCAAATTCATCATGTCAGCCTATCATGTCAGTGAATGCAGCCCTGCTGTCATCTTTGTGACCCCTGACCAAGGGCAAATTTTGGTTGGTTGTGTGACAAGGCAGTGACAGTGCTCTGACTAAGTCTGCTGCTACAATTGGGAGACTGTAACGCTGATGTTCGAAATGATGAGGGTCATGTCAATTTGACACTGACATGTCACAGTGATCCTTATTAAAACCTTCTGAATTTTAAGCAGACCTTACAGCTGGCTCTGCTGCGAGATGACATCATTAAATAAGGGATGCATAATTTCAATACAAGGGGTCGCAGAAACAGAGATCAGGGTTCAGGAACGGTGTTAATGCACAACACTGATGACGACACTAGGCAAATAAAAAAGGAACAATATTAGCTTGCCAGTAGTAACAAAGGAAATATTACCAATCACTATTTCTGAACATTGTATGATGTTTACAGAGAAAATGGAACAAAAATAAACGCAAACTCACCTGTACTTAAAATTGAGGTCTCCCATGACCCTTTCTATTAGGTCCTCGCTATCGCTACCCTGTGCGACTGGTTTCTTAGGGCAGCTGGGAATGAGTGCCTCTGCACTCGCCGATGAAGTGGTATCTATGCTACTTTGCAAAGCCACTGGATTGGAAAGATAGCTTGATCCCATGATGGCATTGCACTGTTTGAAGAGGCACCAGCTCTGAAGATCATTGCCAATCTATTGTGGTTAATGATCTGTTGGTACCTCTTCTTTATTGCCTTTAGTTTTTTATTGATTTGTACCTTGCTTCTAATGAAGCCTTCAAAGCAAATCAATGTGGTGGGCAGCAACATCAAGTTCACTCATGAAAGATGTAAGTGGTAGAAATCTTGCCTTATTCGACTGTGTAGTGAATAATGAAGGTGATGAAAGCCTCAACATTGAGGTAACAACATATTTGTTTGCCTCTTCCACCAACATCTCCAATTCCATTGCATTACATTTGCTCTCTCTGCTCTCCGAAAGGCTCAATGGCAGAAAACATTTAAATACTACTACCTCTAACATGTTTGCACCTGCTATTATTTACGCAATTATTTTTAGTAGATCACCTACAAAACGGCCACAAACCAAACGTGCAATCTGTTATAATGCACACGCAATTTTGCACTCTTTATTTGGGACCTTAGTAGATCAGGCCCTTATTGTATAATTTCAGGTAATAGTCGCTCCATGCAGTCTTTTACCTAGTATTGAAGAAAAGATCATATAAGGCTGGTTGGTGTTGGTGCGTCATCACCGGTAAGCGTCCCGCGTCATTTCCTGTTTACTTGCTGCTAGTGTTGGTCGCTCTCTGTATTAGCTCCTCCGCTAAACTCTGTAACACTACGGCTAAAATCACCGGTCTGTAGTTAAACACCCACACATAACAACCCATACTCTAGCGTTCTTAGTGATTCTGTGTGAGCTCACCCTCGTAGCTCTATATCAGCGATGTCTTCTCTCTCTCCCTCCACTGCTCTCTCTTGCTCCGAGTGTCTTATGTTTACTTACTCCTCTGCCTCACTTAACAGTAGTGGTACTTGTAATAAATGTAGTGTGTTGGTAGCGATGGAGGCGAGGCTTAGTGACTTAGAAGCTCGGCTCCGCAGCTTAGAAACTCCGTTAGCTGTAGTTAGCCGGCTTCCGCTAGCGTCGGAGCCACCTAGCTTAGAACGTAGCTTAGCTTCAACTAGCAGTCCCCTGACTAGTCCCGTGCAGCAGGGAGCCCAGGGCAGCTGGGTGACGGTCCGGAGGGGGCATAGTGCTAGTCTTAAAAAGCCCATGATTAAAGAGCCACCAGCTCACGTTTCAAATAGATTCTCTCCACTCAGCGAGGCACCCGCTGATAAACAAACTCTGATTATTGGCGACTCGGTTCTGAGAAACGTCAGGGTAGCGACACCAGCGACCATAGTTAACTGTATCCCAGGGGCCAGAGCCGGCGACATCGCATCTAAACTTAAGTTAATGGCTAAAACTAAACGTAAATACAATAGAATTGTAATTCACGTCGGCAGCAATGACTCCCGGCTTCGTATGTCGGAGATCACTAAAGTGAATGTTGAGTCGTTGTGTGCTTTTGCTAAAACGATGTCAGACAAAGTAGTTTTCTCTGGCCCGCTCCCTAATACAACAGGTGATGACATGTTTAGCCGCATGTTGTCTTTTAACCGCTGGCTGTCGACGTGGTGTCCTGTAAACGGTGTGGGCTTTGTAGATAATTGGCTAACTTTTTTGAGAAAACCTGGTCTTGTTATGAGAGACGGCGTTCATCCCACTTGGGATGGAGCAGCTCTCTTATCTAGGAATATTACAAAGTCTATAACATGACAACCCATAGTTGGGACCAGGAAGCAGAGCTGCAGTGCTAAACACTTCTCTGCGCTCCCTCTGGATCAGTCACACAACCCCATAGAGATTGTGTCTGTCCACCGTCCGATTAAATTATTGAAATTAAACAATAACAGAGCGAGAACTCCACACAAAAATCTAATAAAAATTAAAACAACCTCTGCAACAACACAGGGAACTAAGACTTTTAAATGTGGTCTTTTAAACATTAGATCACTATCAACTAAGGCTCTTTTAGTTAATGAACTAGTCTCTGACTACAACCTAGATGTATTGTCCCTCACTGAGACGTGGCTGCATCCTGATGAATATGTCAGTCTAAATGAATCTACTCCCCCCAGTCATATAAATGCACAGGTTCCCAGAGAATTTGGGCGAGGAGGTGGAGTTGCTGCTATTTTTAACTCCAGTCTATCAATTAATCCAAAACCTAAACTTAACCTAAGCTACAAATCATTTGAATGTCTGGTTCTTAGTCTTCCACGCCAATCCAGGAAACACCAACAGCCAATCATATTTGCTGTAGTTTACCATCCTCCCAGGGCTTATACTGAATTTTTAACGGAATTCCCTGAGTTTTTATCAAACTTAGTCCTAAAGAGCGATAAAATTATTATTGTTGGTGACTTTAATATCCATGTTGACAATAAGAAAGATTACCGTAGCGTAGCATTTAATTCAATACTAGACTCAATTGGTTTCAGTCAGTGTGTGCACCAACCGACTCATTGTTGTAACCACACACTTGACCTTATATTATCGTACGGTGTCGGAATTGAACATTTAACAGTCCTCCCGCACAATCCAGTTCTATCAGACCATAATTTAATAACCTTCCATTTTTCAATAAATGAATATATGCCACCAATAAAAAACTCATTTTCTAGATGTCTACCTGATAGTGCTGTAGCTAAATTTAAGGAAATAATTCCAATTACATTTAAACCCGTATTATCCGTAGATATAAAGAACAAATTCTTTAAAAACCCGAGCTCCATTGAGATCGACCGACCTCGTCGATAGCTCTGCAGACTCATTACGATTAACATTAGATTCAATAGCGCCTCTAAAAAAGAAAAATGTCAAACATGGTAAATTAGCTCCGTGGTATAATTCCCAGACAAATGAGTTAAAACAATTATCAAGAAAACTAGAAAGGAAGTGGCGCTCCAGCAACCATGTTGAAAACCTCATAGACTGGAAGAATAGTGTTAAAGAATATAAAAAGGCTCTCCACAAAGCAAGAGCAGCCTACTATTCAAAACTAATAGAAGAGAATAAAAACAACCCCAGGTTTCTCTTCAGCACTGTAGCCAGGCTGACAGAGAGTCACACCTCCACCGAACCCAGTATTCCTCCATCCCTAAATAGCAATACCTTTATGACCTTTTTTAATGATAAAATTCTAACCATTAGAAATAAAATCAACAATCTCCTGCCCTCAATTGGCACTAATACCCTCCCAATAACAGAAATCTCAGAAATGGCTGAGAATCCTAACCATTATTTAGACAGCTTCTCTCTGATCACTTGTGATCAGTTTACCAAAATAATCTCAGGTTCTAAACCAACAACCTGTATCTTAGATCCCATTCCTACAAAATTACTTAAAGAAATTCTGCCCCTAATTGATAGTTCGTTACTTAACACAATCAATCTGTCATTATCATCAGGTTATGTACCACAGTCTTTTAAAATAGCAGTAATCAAACCCCTTCTCAAAAAACCCACCCTAGACCCAGAGGTTTTAGCCAATTACAGACCAATATCTAATCTCCCCTTCATGTCTAAAATCTTAGAAAAAGTGGTAGCCAATCAGCTGTGTGAGTTTCTCCAGGAAAATAATATATATGAAGACTTTCAGTCGGGGTTTAGAGCCAATCACAGCACAGAAACAGCCTTGGCAAAAGTCACTAATGACCTTTTAATAGCCTCAGATCAGGGACTTGTGTCTGTCCTCGTTCTGTTAGATCTCAGTGCAGCATTCGACACAATTGACCATCAAATTTTATTACAAAGACTCAAACAGTTAATTAAAATTAATGGAACTGCCCTTAATTGGTTTAAATCTTATTTTTCTGATCGCTCCCAATTCGTGCAAATTAATGATGAGACATCTGTGCGCACCAAAGTTAACCATGGTGTTCCACAGGGCTCTGTGCTCGGCCCAATTTTATTCTCATTATATATGCTTCCACTAGGAAACATTATCAGGACACACTCGGTAAATTTCCACTGCTATGCGGATGACACCCAGTTATACTTGTCAATAAAACCTGAACAAAGTAATCAATTAACTAAACTTCGAGCATGTCTCAAGGACATAAAAACCTGGATGACCCGCAATTTTCTCTTATTAAACTCAGACAAAACAGAGGTTATAATACTTGGCCCCAAACACCTTAGAGATAAATTATCTAATGATATAGCTGCGCTAGACGACATTGCCCTTGCTTCCAACGAAACAGTCAGGAACTTGGGAGTGATCTTCGATCCTGATTTATCTTTTAATAGTCACTTAAAACAAATTTCTCGGACTGCCTTTTTCCACTTGCGTAATATCTCAAAAATCAGGCATGTCCTTTCGCAAAAAGATGCAGAAAAACTAGTCCACGCCTTCGTTACATCGAGACTGGACTATTGTAACTCATTATTATCAGGCTCCAGCAGTAAGTCGTTAAAGACTCTACAGCTTGTCCAAAATGCCGCAGCACGTGTCCTGACAAGAACAAAGAAAAGAGAGCACATTTCTCCAGTATTAGCTTCGCTACACTGGCTTCCAGTTAAATCTAGAATAGAATTTAAAATTCTCCTCCTCACCTTCAAGGCCCTTAATAATATAGCGCCTTTTTACCTTAAAGAGCTGTTAGTACCTTATAAACCCTCTAGAGCACTCCGCTCCCAGAATTCAGGCTTACTTGTCGTCCCTAAAGTCTCTAAAAGTAGAGTAGGAGCCAGAGCTTTTAGCCATCAAGCCCCTCACTTGTGGAATAATCTACCAATTTCAGTTCGGGAGGCAGACACCATCTGTTTGTTTAAGAGTAGACTCAAAACCTTTCTTTTTGATAAAGCTTATAGTTAGAGTTAATTAGTGAGGCAGAACGTAACTTGCTCTATTTAATGACATATGACACACGGAGCTTCTTTTTCCAGCTTCTCCTTCCTCTTCTCCATCCCTAACCCCCCCCCCTTCCCCGGGGTCCCTTTGCTTTAACACCCGCAGATCCAGGGCCTCTGTGGCCGCACCATGGATTGCTGTTTGTGGATCGCGCATCGGGGGTCGCAGTGGTGGACCCAGTGTGGCGGATTCTGTGTCGTGTCGGCTGATCGTGGTGCTGGTGGCGGACCCTGTGTCGCGTTGGCACTGGGTAAAGGAGGTGGACCAGGGCCGCGGCGATGGCTCGTGGTGGGTCCTGGTGGGCGGCGGTGGACGGTGACTGAGGACTGGAGTGGCCTCTGGTCTGGATGGTGGATCGTGGTCCTGCTGGTTGCTGACCATGGACTGTGATTGCAGCGGGACTGCATCAATGCCGCTAAAGACTTTAATGATGAATGTTTTTACACGTGGCATCTATTGCACTTCTGTCCGTCCTGGGAGAGGGATCCCTCACATGTGGCTCTCTCTGAGGTTTCTACTTACTTTTACCTGTTAAAATGGTTTTTAGTAGTTTTTCCTCACTCTTGCTGAGGGTTAAGGACAGAGGATGCCACACCCTGTTAAAGCCCTATGAGATGAATGTAATTTGTGAATATGGGCTATACAAATAAAATTTGATTGATTGATTGATTGATTGATTGATTGATTTAGGAGGCTCACAGGTCTGTAACTAGAACATTCCAGCCCATCTCTACCCTGCTTTGAGATGACTGTCGTGTCTGCCCCCCCCCCACCCCCCCCACCGCGTCAGGAGGGGGTATCTCCCCTTTCTTTAGCACACAATACCCTGTTAAAAGCTGTTTTTTTTTATATGTTTTTCCTTACTCTTGTTTACTCTTTAGGCTTAAGGGCAGAGGACGTCGCACCTTGTTAAAGCCCTATGAGGCAAACTGTGATTTGTGAATATTGTCTCTAGAATTTTTTTGGTTTACTGATTGATAATTAAACGTCCTTAGCGGATGTGGAGTCAAGGTTTCTCTGTGCACCTTGTACCACTTGGCTGTGTATCAATGCAGCACAGGACTTTTATCGGCCTCTAGTCCAGTAATAACCGTATTCACTTCCTCACTTGTAATTGCTGCAGTTGTGGCGTCATTTTGAGTATTAGATACTGTTGGAAGTTCAATCCCCCCAAACAAAGATTCTGCCTGACCATCATTATCTAGTTTTTTTGTTTATAATTTTTAATAGAAAATCTCAAAACTTTTGCTGATGTCACCTCAATCATATTTTATTCCACTGTCCTGTAGGTCCCTTATCTTGTTAACAGTTCTCTCAGCTTATAGTTTCTTTACCCTGTGGGCAAGTTATTTTGTTGAATTTCCCCTCAGCTCATAATATTTCCGTTTTACGCATAAGATATTTTTAAGTTTGCTTCGTGATTGAATATCATTTATTTGAGTTTTTATCTGAAGCATTTCTTTGTCAAGCTTGGGGTCCATAATCGCTTTCTGTTTACAGCCTTAATCAAAAACATTTTTTAGTTTCAATCACTGAGTTCTTCCTTGGGGGTTGAATCTGTTTTGATATAGAGGTTGAATTTATACATAATTATTATTGACAATCCAGCTTCTCGCCTGTGCTCTGCTCGGCTTCAACTGAGGCTAATCCTCGGCATTGGACATGATCCAGTCGAGTCTGTGGAGAAAGTTTCAGTCACATATCGGATAAATAATATAATTTGTTGTTCGTCTAATTGTCTTGACAGGGAAGTTAAAGACGTCTGTGGTCCTGTCATGTTCTGTCATTTTAGTTTGTTGAGTTCAGTCTCTGTGTTTTCTGTTTCCTGTTTTATTTTGTAGTCTCAGTTCCTTGTGTGTTGTTCCTGTCTTTACTTCCTGTCAGTGATTGTCTTCCCCAGTCCTCATGTGTTTCACCTGTGTTTAATTGCCCCTGCCTTTCTCCTCTTTGTATATAAGCCTCTGTTCTTCTCTTTGTCCTTGTCGGATCGTCTGTTGTGCTCACTGGTTTGTTCATGCTTCTTGTGTCACTGCTCTTCTTGCTTCTTGCGTTCTTGTTGTTCTTGTTCTTGTTGTTCCATGGTGCTGTTCATCTACCCTCTGTCGTCCATGGTTCTGTCTGGGTTCCTGTCCTGCCTTGTCCTGATCCCCTGAGCCTCTTCACTTTGAACCCCCTCGTAAGCTTTCTTGTGTTTTTGTTTAGTTAGAGTTTAGTTTAGTTCTTTTACATTAAATACGCTTTTTGTTAAACATCTCTGCATCTGGGTCCATCTCCTTCCACAAACCATGACAGTACAATCCGACCAGAATATGGACCCAGCGGAGATTACTTTGTTTAAGGATCAAGTTTTTTATTTAGAATTTTTGGTCGATGAGCTGCGTTTTCCGGGACCCGAGAACGAGTCGGAGACCCTTGAGGAAATCGCAGTGGTTGAGGCTTGGCTCAAGGAGCGTCCTTGGGTTAGCCATTTTGTCCCGCACCTAGTGGTGGTGCAGGACCGGCTAAGGGACTTTAGAACATCTCTAGCCCCATCCTCAAACCATTTGAGGGAACCCGCCTGGCCCTTTGGGGACCCCGCAGTCTTCAGAGGAGGTCTGCTGGGGGTGGCGGATGCCGCAGCGGAGGGCCCTCGCCTCTACGACCTGCTAAGAGGTGTCAGCCTCAAGCCCCGTCTGTTGACCGGTACCTGGGGGGCTGTTGGGCTCTGGGGGGACCCCGCAGTCTCCAAAAGGGTTCAGGTATGGGGGGTGGACGTTGGAGAGGGGGCATACACAGCGGGAGCCTTGCTCTCCAGCAGCATGCTCGGAGGCCCCAGCCACCTTCAGCCCTGACTGGGCCCCAGCATGCTCCAGTCCATGCTCCAGTCTTGTAACGTGTTACAGTGAAAACTAAACCAGTCGGCTACATTCAGTTTTTACATCGTTTATCTTAAGCAGACTTTACTTCATCAACTGAGTCATTCTTGTGTTAAATAAGTGAACATGCACAATGATTTATTTGTTTGTCACATGAAAAATAAATAATAGGAAGTGTAACTTTACTAAAATAGACAGTCACATAGAGAACATTAGGCTAATGTCCACCACCCATTTCCTAAGCTGAAGTGAAGTGACTCTGTTCTGATGAACTATGAAGTAATACAATTTTATTTGTATCATGTAAGTCTGTGAAAGTGTTAGTCCAGCAGCACATGTATGAATTTTAGTTTTATATGTCTAGGTTGAGTTTTCCTCTAGGTGACTCAGACAGCCTGCACCCGTGGAGACAGACCTGGACTCCAACCAGACTGACCACTGAGAGTCATTACTTCAGCACTGACTCCTGTTTGCCTAACTCAGGGGTAGGCAACCTTTACTATCGAAAGAGCCATTTCGCCCCCTCTTCCCCCAAATGGAGCCGCACAACATATTTGATAACACAGGTTATAAAGTTGTATATATATATAGTTAAACAATATATATAAAAACTATAGTTTGTTGCATTTATTAAATTATAGAACGACAATAAAAAAAACTTGACATTTAACTGCTATTTTTACCTGTTACAAAATAGGAAAACACCAAACTTTAATGAAGTGGAGAACAAAATACATGTGTCGGCCTACTTTGGAATAAATTAAACACAGAACTCAGCTTTTTTTGCTCATCTCCAGCTTGGTACTTTTCAGCAGATGCTGTGTGCTTGCTCTGAAAGTATCTTTCAACATTACATTTCTTATTGTTTGCTAATTCCTCGCCACATATCAAGCATACATGTAAGACAGCATCGGTGGCAGTGAAAGCAAATTAATCTGTCCAGGCAGAGTTAAACTCTATTTTCTTCCCAGACATTTCTTTTCTGGGATTTATCCATGATTAGTTTACCGAGGCCGGGGGTCGGAACTATAGATTAGCGACCTGCAGGGAAGAGCGCCGGGACGTAATAGGATGTGACGCATATTTTAGTTGCTGAAAAATTAAAGCAAAACGTGAGAGCAGGTCAGATTGGAGGCGGACACAGAAACTGCAGCTCGGTACAAACCACCTGCAGCTTCTGCTCTGATCAAGAAGCTGAGGCGCTGATCTCTGATCAGCTGAGACCAGAGAAACTCGTTGTTTTGCACTGTTTCCGCTGTTGAGAAGCAGCCGGTCACTGAGCGGCTCCTTCACGTGAACGAGCTCCGATCTCACTGTGTCTCTCACTGTGTCTCTGAGCGAGTGAGCGGGGCGGGGGGCGGAGCCTTGGCTCTGTGTGTCTGTCCCGCTATCTGGGAGCGCGCACACACACACACATTCACCCGCTCCTGGTATTTCATGACGGCCTGATACGATGATTATTTAAAAAATGAGCGTGAACCTGACGTTCACTCACGTTCATCATATGAAAGAACTGATTCGTTAAGTTCACCGTTCGCGAAAAATATGCGCAACATGCACTGTACAGGGAGCCACTGCAGAGGGGCTGAAGAGCCGCATGCGGCTCCGGAGCCGCAGGTTGCTGACCGCTGGCCTAACTTATAAACAATCAAAGCTACATAATACATAATGCATTAAAACGATATGTAATAATTTGAATCTGGAAGAACTCCATACTGCACATTCATTGTCAATTTGAATTGAACATTGAATATCCACAGAATATAAGGACACCATGAACTTTGTTTATAAGTAACAGCAAGTTACTCTGCAATAATGTCATACTTTTATGTTTCCTGTCATTTTATCAGAGACTGACGAGCCTGAATGACACAACTGTGCTTACCATGTTCTGTCTCTTATGGCAAAGAATACAAATTAAAAAAATAGGATTTTATCTCAAGTGTATCAAATCAGAGTGTTGTGTCTACAGATTTGTTTAACCAACCATAAGGGATATAGAAATTAAACAAAAATTATTCATGACACTTGTGATCACTCATTCTTTATAAGTTTGTTAGTTTAATTTCTATTTTCTTGTTAGCAACATGGTATAATTAGATTTTTTTTTAGATTATTATTATTATTATGTATTAGAATTACATTTTTTACCTCTGTGATTAAAGTGATTGTATAAAATTTGTGGTTGTTATTCATAGGTCGGTCGTGAACGATTCGTTCGTTTTGAACGAATCCTTACAAGGACTCGGGAGTAACGAGTCCTCTCAGACAGAGATTCGTTTGTTCATTTTCTCGTGGCCGCGCATATGCATGTCACGTGAAAAAGGATCCAAAGACTCGTATCCGGCATATGAACGAATCAGTGATCCGAAGACTCTGTTGGCAGAAGAACGAAACATTGATCCAAAGACTCTGATCCGGCAGATGAACGAATCATTGATCCAAAGACTCGTACCCAGCAGAAGAACGAATCAGTGATCCGAAGACTCTGTTGGCAGAAGAACGAAACATTGATCCAAAGACTCGGATCCGGCAGATGAACGAATCATTGATCCAAAGACTCGTACCCGGCAGATGAACGAAACATTGATCCAAAGACTCGTACCCGGCAGATGAACGAATCATTGATCCGAAGACTCTATTGGCAGAAGAACGAAATATTGATCCGAAGACACGGTCGGGAGAGGTGAACGATTCGTTCAACTGCCGGGTACGAGTCTTTGGATCATTTTTCACGTTTGCTCCATAGGCTCAGAAGAGGAAACAGAAAGGATTTGTTTACCTCGTTCACCACGTTCGCGTGACTAGGTTTAGTAAGACGTGAATGATATTCGTTCACAAGTAATAATTACATGTTTCGTTATTTTAACTTTTTTGTACTTTACTTACAGTTCAGTGCAGCGTAATTGTTTGCAGTGATAAGTAAATGCTAGTGTGAAAATAAATGACCATTTCAAATCATCCAAACTTACGGGCATTTATTTGAGTTCTTGTGACAATATCGCCCCGACATGCTCCGCGGAGATATGGCGGTGAAGCCCGTGGATCAGCATCGCGGGGGTGGCGACCGGCTCCCCGTCGCTCCGGTACCGGAGGAGCAGCGATGGCCCTGCTCCGGGGGTCCTCGTAGCCGCATCAGGGGTCGGATTTATAACCATTGCGTACGCACAAAACGGGGCCTGAAACGTGCGCACGCCACTGCTCACGCCAAAGTTGGGATTTATAAAAACGAAATTGATGGGAAAATGTGCTTATTTCTAAGCAAACTTAGACCCATGCGTACGGACGTTTTGGAGACGGGATAATGGCGAAGCAGACGTGAGGTGGTGAACTGAAGCCAGATTATTGATCCACTTCATAATTTACATTAAAAACAATAACTTAGTTTTATCTGTTCCACACAAGCTTTTTATTAAAAAATATATAAAACAACTTAAAGCAAATTACGTTCAGATTCGATTTAAGAGCAGAGTTGCGGAGCCGAGTCATTAATAGTTTTTAATAATATCTTATAACACTGTTCGTGTCTCATCAAATCACTGCAGTGAACGTGACTGTGCCATCAGGCGCAAAGAGCGCACAGAGTGACCCAGCGCACAGAGCGAACAGAGTGACCCAGCGCACAAAGCGCACAGAGCGCACAGGAAATCACTTATAAGAAATGAAGTAATTTTCCAAATAATATCCTGGACTGTAGGCAAGGATCCACAGATGTGAGGGAATCGGTCTGATGCTCTAAATAAATAAATACTGCCGTGACAGTGGTGCGGGGATCTGCGTTATGTGTGCATGCGAATGGAAGGACAGGAGGAAGCGAGGGTTCAGGGATTTCTGATCTCACACAGTGTTTTATCCACACATTGTGTTATTCACACATTGTGTTATCCACAGCAGCGGCAGAGTGTCAGTGTATTTTCTTTATAGTGACATCACTGCTGTCCCATAAAGTCACTCTTCACCTCACTAACAGACTTCTCGATGTCAGTGTCAGAAAGTTTCACTTCCTCCTCATCGCTTGATGCCGTGCCTCCGTCAGGACTCACGGTCAGAAGCATCCCCGAAATGAACGAATGACTCGAAAAAAGATTAGTTCATTTTACTGAACGAGATTCAAAAAACCGAGACGGTAAAAGGATCCGAACTTCCCATCACTATTATACACACACTTTTAGCGTCTTTTCCCACAATACCCAGGTGTACTACGTCACACACTACACTAGGCGAAAAGCAACATTTCAGTCAGTGGAAATATTTTAGAATTGACATGATCTCCTGCTATTTGTGACTATTTACAGGACGTCAGCACCCTGTTCTCCCGTGCCACTATCAGCAGGGGATTGCAGTATACGCACCCCGTAGTGGGGGACTGAGAACAAAGGGAGAGAACAGCGGGGTCGCGCAGCCGCGGAGCGGAGGTGTTAGCTAATTAGCATATGACTCAGGGCGAAGCCGCTGCTGATCGCCTCTAGGTTCACCATTGGAGGAAACCAACCCGGAAAGTCACTCGTGATTGGCTGATCGAAGTGATGCCATTGGTCACCCTGGGTCATTGCAGCACACACGTGGGGTAAACCCCGCCCACAATTTAACTATGATAATTATATAGCCATAATAATAAATTATTATTATTAATACTGTTGCTTATATTTATTATAGATAATTATTAATCCTATGCAAAAGGCACTGCAGATGCTTGATGCAGTCATGTCATTGTTATCATATTGGCAACACATTCAACACCGTCAATATAGATTTCTGGGGCAAAGAGAAAAAACAGTAATGCTGTAAATGTTGAATTAAAGCTTTATTTAAAGTGCACAAAACTGGCCCAAGTAGTGGCAGCCTGAAACAACATCACATGTGCGGCTTAAAATGTTTGACTGCATCCTCTGGATTTAATGCTCTGGGTGGCAATCTATCCGAATCTGCCCCAGTGTGCAGCCGTCTGTTGCGCGTTGCTGAGTAGTGAGGCCCAGCTTCCACCCTGGTCTGGAGTTGGGCACACAGGTCAGACAGCTCCTGGCTGCGGAAAGATGGAGGCCGCACAATCCACCCAGACATCCCCTCAATCCTCCTCATGTGGATGGTGGTTCCCCTCCAGAACTCCACCTCGACTGGCTCCAGGACCCTCTGCCTCGCTCCGAACAACTGAAACAAATCAGTACAATCAGCACAGTTCAATGACACAATGAACTTACAACATGAATAATTTTTTTTGTGTTAGCAGTTATCTTACCCTCTTCCTTCTCTGTCGAGACCGAGCCGAACTTTTCCTCGCTGATCCCAGAGCTTCATGTTCCGGTTGACTGTATACGAAGCTCCTCCTTATTGTGCCGTAATACGTCTTACATGCAGCTGGAAACCAACATGAGTAGCATTAGTTTCAATATTATTAAAGCAAGTAAAGCAGTCACTGAATCACGGTAATAAGATCCACGTTAAAACACTATAACACCATTACTACAGTAACTTACATGTAATGACGTCGGTATGTACCAATCCGGAGTTTCTGCGAGAGCATCAACTAAACGTGTAGTCACGCACTCGTTGTGTCGGGAGCTCACGCTGTGAAAACAATATGATAGAAAGAGTTCAGAGAGAGAATGAATTTCACACAGAAACAAAGCGTATCTTTTTTTAATCTTACCTTTGCTCTGGGTCATAGCGTCTACCATCTGACTCGGAGTTATGGAGTTTCCTAAAAAATGAAAAAAAAACATAAATGTCACATTTAGGAACAATCCGGTTCTCACAATATCTAAACATTTAAAAGAACACTAGTTCTGCACTCATTGCTTTGTTCTTCTAGCTTTCTCACTTATCCTACCGTTGTTTACACGCTATTAAGCTTGAAATGTCTCTTTGCAGCCTCTGGGTCATATGTTCTTTGTGGGACTCTGTCAGAATCTGCCCCAGTGTGTAGACGTCTGTGGTGTGTAGCTGTGAGATCCAGTGTAGCTTCTAGTCTTATTTGAAGTGTGGCACACAGGTCTCTGAGCTCCTGACTGTGGAAGGATGGATCCAATTCATCTGTCCTGCTTCAATCAGCTGTAAACACAATCAGTACAATTAGCACAGTTCAATGACAACATACACCTAAACATGCAACTGAAAAATGATTTAATGAATATAACCTTACCCTCTTCTCCTGAACTCCTCAATGCTGATGCAAGGTCCGGTTGGATGTACAGCAAAATTCCCCAAAAAATAAATCCTAAACAGATACTTATATACAATGGCGTCGTTTTTCCGCACTGCAAATGCGGACTTTCAGCGAGTCTCGGCGTAATGTGCAGTGACTGCGTCCTCGTGTGCAGGAATCAGGCTGTGAAAACACAACGATGAAAATTTCAGATAAAGTAAACTGGAGGATGTATTTTAAACAGCACAGCACATCTCTTCTGAATCTTACCCACGCTCCGCCGGCCATTTAAATCAGAGCTGTGAAGAGACAAGGACAGCTTCCTAGAAAAATAAAAAAAAACGAGAAAAAGTCACGTTTATGGAAAAACTTACCGACAACAAACTGTTCGATTTAAGTAGTTCATACCTATCTAAACATGCACTAGTTCCGCTAAAGCACTCGATGCTTTATTCTACTTTTAGCAACTGTCGCGCTAATCCCACAGTTGTTCACGTTTTTCATATCTGAGAGTTAGCTTAGCAGTTAGCAATGGCTTCGCTCTTTAGCTGGCTCTTACCTTAATTCAGGGACTGTGCGTCCGTCTTCTCCGCCTCGACTCCTCCACACCGGGCTCGCGGCTTTGCTTTCCCACGCACTCATCTTCTCCTCCAGGGAAACAGCGTCATGTCGACTTCAGCAAGTTATTTAAACCGAAAACAGAGTCACTCGTACTGAGCAAACATAACATGATCCTCCCGTCTGCGGCAGACAGTCTCTGCATTCACAAGGCTGTGATTGGACGAGCGCATCAGGTGATGACGCAAACGACTGACGCGAGGTCTTCACAGTAAACCCATCCTTGACCCTTTAAACCAGACCTGGGCATTGTACGGCCCCCGGGCCGCATCCGGGCTTTGGCTGTCTGTGACCGGCCCGCGTGAGGTCAGCGGAATATTAGGGTCACACGTAAATAAGTGAACATCATGCAAATAATACAACAACATTTATTTTATTTTGAAGGTGCCTTTTTTAACATTTACCTGATTTACCTGACGGGGCGGCTGTGGCTGAGGGGTAGAGTGGTCGTCCTCCAACCTGAAGGTCGGCGGTTCGATTCCCAGTCTGAACCATCTGCATGCCGAAGTGTCCTTGGGCAAGATGCTGAACCCCGAATGGCCCCCCCTTAGAATAACAAAGTGCTGGGATAAATGCACTGTATGAATGTGTGTGTGAATGGGTGAATGTGAAACTGTAATGTAAAGCGCTTTGAGTGGTCATCAAGACTAGAAAAGCGCTATATAAATGCAAATCCATTTACCATTTACCATTTACATCCTGAATCCCAGCGAGCGGATGATGTGTTGGCGAACGGAGTTTAGGAGAGATGTGAGTTGTCAGCTCACGTTAAGACAAGAAAGATCCATACAGAATGCAGAGTTTTTAACGAGAAATGGACTGATAAGTATTTATATACTGAAGTCAAAGGGAAAGCCGTGTGTGTGCTTAGTTTGTGGAGAAAAGATTAAATGTTTATTTCCAGTCCTGTTAAAGTGCTTGAAAAAAACAAAATCCCAAAAGTTTTGGAGAAGTCATGGAAATTTGTTATATTAAAATGTTCATGTCCTTCATTTACGCTGTTTTAATTAATTAATATGCTTTTGAAATAAATACACTGAAAATATAAGCAGGCGTACTATCTCATACTGATTGAAAAGTTCGGTGGTGAAGCATCTTGCATTTGCTGTTGATGTCACTGCATTAATGAATGAGCTAAATACCAAACGGCAAGGCAAGGGCCTATTTGCAGATGAAATGTACAGCCTGGTGAAGGCTTTCATGAGAAAGTTGCAGTTTATTTCAAGCCAGTTGGAGGGTAACATTCTCAACCACATGTCAACACTGAAAGAAGCCCCACCATCAGTTGATCACCTCCGCAGGCAGGGGTGGACTGGCCATCTGGCATACCGGGCATCGTCCCGGTGGGCCGTTGACCCAATGTGGGCCGGTCTGGTCCGCTATGTTATTATTTATTTTTTTCTATTCTTCCTCTCTAAATTCACCTATTTGGTGGCGGGTTCACCAGCCCAGCAGCAGCAGGTGCGCCGGGAGACGAGCGAGGAGGACTCGACAATGATGAGCGAGTGGAGGCAGACATGGTAAGTAACGTTGGCCTGGGGCTGGCTAAGCTACATTTTTGAGACATGTCCAAAACAAAGTAGAAAACGTTTTTGATTTTGTTTTAATATGCCGAATTATGATACTATGGATTATTATCGTTCAGATGATTTAGCTAAGCTAGCTAAGATCTGCTAACGTCGTTTACGGTTGCCATAGCAACAGTAAACTTTCTGAGCTGTAAATAGAGATGCAGAATCAAGCTGTATTGAAAACAGAATACAAGTAAACCTATAGGGAATAATTAGTTTAATTTAAAATATTTGCCATTGAATTTATTGTAACCTTTCAATTAATTTATTGTTTGCTGAGGTGATAGGGTTTAGGTTTAATAGGTATAATTTGTGTGTAAATGTGTTACTTTTACTGTAGTTTTCAAATGGCTGTGTATAGTGCTGTCTTGAGCATTTTCAGGTATTGTCACAATGATCTGACTTATATGTGGACATTTGGGACCACTGTTAGAATTTGGTAAGTTTATCATGTATTTTTTAATGTATAAATTCATACTTCATAATTATAATAATTTTCAAAAGGTTTTAAAAGAAACACACATCAAAAAAGCTCTCAACTCTAGGTGCAGGACAGAGGAAAACATTTTCTTTATTTTTCAGACAATATAATGTATCCATGTCCTTCTCAGTTTGACCACTTGACATGTGAGAGCCTGAGGAGTTGTTCCCTCTCTGTCCATGTTCGAGGACTTGCTCTCTGTCTGCCTCCACTCTCTGCCTTCACTGTACCAAAGTTTGTCTGTTGAGTTTCCTCTAGTCTGGTGAGTTTATCATTTTTTATGTGTTATGAAATCATACTTAATTTGTGATGATTAGAGACATTATAATGTATCCATGTCCTTCTCAGGTTGACCACTTAACATGTGAGAGCCTGAGGAGTTGTTTTCCAGACACAGGTAGAGCTGGCAGGGGCGGGCCTGCCCTTTTGGGCTGGGCTTCAGCTGCAGATCTAAAGGCTGCTTCCAGGGGCATGGGGCCCTCAGCCTTTGTTTTTCTTTGCTTCTGCACCTTACAACATACATCACACCTTATTTTCACAGATCCAAACACTGTTAACACCACTGACGCGTAACATATTTTAAACATCCCACTACGTAGTTAGAGCTATCATGATTTGGAGTTAAATAAATTTACTTTTGGCTTGAGAGGTTTGTGTGTGGCCTCCCTTCTTGTTGCCATCTTTGAGCTAGGTGGTAACAGTAGTATGCAATAGAGAAGACGCCGTGAGATTTGTGGACTTCTATGTGGTGTCCGCTGATAATGTAGTGGGCTGGTCTGGACAGACAATGCCAGGGCTGAATTTTTGTCCCAGTCCACCCCTGTCCGCAGGTACACTACTGGCAGAGCACGAGTCAGTATCACTGCTGGAGTTTTATTCTTCTCTCAAAGAGGAGAACTTTCCATACGTGAGGAGGCATGCTCATAAGATGTTGGTTCTCTTTGGATCTACTTACATATGTGAACAAACATTTTCTGTGATGAAGTTTAACAAATCCAGATACAGACCCTCCCTCACTGATGATCACCTGTCAGCTGTCCTTCACATATCCACCTCAGATATTCAACCTGACTTCAGTGCACTTGTTCAAGCCCAAAACAGACTAGATTTCTCTCACTTAACAAGAAAAAAAAACAGAAAACCAGCAAATGGGATGATTAGACTATATGCAAATAGTTATAGTACTTTGTATAAAGTTAATTTAAAGCTGATATTTGGAATACTGCAACAAATGTGCATATTTTGTTCACAACTGTTGGCGTTATTACTTTACCTGCCTCACTTTTTCATTGCCTAACCATAACATTTACTCTTACCTGTAGAAGCTTATCAAATTAATATGAGTTGAATTGAGTTCAGCTTATTGGTCCGGCCCTCCACAACTGTCCATGTTTCTCATGTGGCCACTCGGGAAAATTAATTGCCCACCCCTGCTTTAACCGAACAGCGACCAGGTATTATAAAGCAGTTCATAGTTCTTAATGTCATGAGAAAATGTACTGCAATTAAACTTGTCCTTGCCCAGGTTTCCTGGCTTCATCCCCATCCGGACAGATATTTTTATGGAAAGCCAGTAGAAGTTTGGAGCTTACAGGGAACAGACACATCATATCCAGCATCATTTCTTCCTGTTAAGCGGATTGCTGGTAGATGTGTGGTTAACACATCCACTGTGCATTTAACCAGCACAATTGAAAAAGTGACTGTAATCATGCCCCTCTGTACAGTGGTTGAGATTTAGGATTGTGTTTTGAATAATAATAAAATGCTGAAATAATGTGCATTGTTTACATTTTTTTCATAGCATTGATTTTGCTCGTGGTATACAATGTAATTAATTATAGCAAACTTACTTACGAACAATTCACAATTTCAGGTTTTCTATTTATTTTTAATCCTGGCATATACACCAGATAGTTTAGGTAGAGGTGTTATCTGCTCTGAGGGAAACTATACTGATTTGCATTTGTAAAGCGCAGAGCATTGTCATTTGCATGTGAAAGCCTCCCCTAGGCTTAGGAGAAGGGGGTTGCCTCCCAACCTTCTCAGGCTTGAAAAACTGCAAGAATCTGGTAGCAGAGAATTCGCCCGGAATTTCATTGCCATGTTCAGTCACAAATTCTTTTTTTCATGCAGTGCTACAAACTCTCCTTAAAGGGGCAGGCCATACCTGCAACACAACAGCTATTGGTCTCATATACAGATGGCAAGAGAAATCACAGATGCAGACTCAGCGACTACATCCGATGCACCTAATTAAGTACTTTGTAATAAGAAAAATAAATTGGCATAATAGCCAAAACAAATAACTGCAATAACATTCAACTTTACCACGTTCGCTGGTGGAGAAACAATTTCTTAGGAGAGCTCTAGACACACACACACAGAAATAATACTCACGTCACGTAGTAGGTTAAATGATGATGGTCTTCACAAGTTATTGACCTATGAAAGTCTATAGCTGCCCCCACAAGAGACTGTGTGCTTGTATGTGTCTGTCTTTTTAGACACAACTGACAAATGTGTGGATAAAGTTCATAATTAAAGATGGGGAAATTTCCTCATGTGGGGGTAAAGATCTGGGAAATTGAAACTCCAGGAGAACAGCGGGGAAATTGAAAGTATGGGATGCATATTTAATAATTTATATAATCTATAATATATCTCTTATATCGTATTTACATGTGAAAGCCTCCCCTAGGCCTAGGAGCAGGGGGGTCACCTCCCAACATTCTCAGGCGTGTAAAACTGCCAGAAACTGGAACTCCACGTCAATTCCCAGCAGTTCCTGGCAGTTTTCTGTGATGCCTGAAGATTCCTGTGAATAGCCGTTTACCGAAAATTCCAATGAAATTTGCAGTGACACTTACTGACACAAACTCTTCTTTCCATGCATTGGATTCACATACACATCTTTACTATATAAATATGTGTATGCGAGTATGCGTGTGTGTGTCTGTGTAAGTGAGTGTGCTTTCAAAATCATAAACCTCCCCCCTAGTATGTTTACGACATTTAGCAGGGGTCAGAGAGATGGGTGCTGAGATTGTCAGGTTTGTGAGAAGTTAGGACCCAGATGCAGAGATTTTAACAAAAAGTTTATTTAATATAAAAGAACTAAACTAAACTCTAACTAAACAAAAGCACAAGAAAGCTTACGAGAGGGGTTCAAAGCTCAGGGGATCAGGACAAGGCAGGACAGGAACACAGACAGCACCATGGACGACAGAGGGTAGATGAACAGACAATCCGACAGAGGACAAAGGAAACACAGAGGCTTAAATACACAGGGAAGGAAGGGGCAATTGAACACAGGTGAAACACATGAGGGTTGACGACGACAATCAATGACAGGAAGTTAAGACAGAAACGACACACCAGGAACAGAGACTACAAAATAAAACAGGAAACAGAAAACACAGAGGCAGAAATACACAAACTAAACTGACAGACGTGACAGAGATATGCGTGTGTGTTGGTGCCCACACCTCTGTGTGACGTTGACACACCCTGAGAGACTAAGTCCTGGAGGCTCTGGTTTTCTCCAGAACAAAGGACATGCGGCCATGCTATGACTATTAATGTAGGCCGAACTGTAGTTCACAAATACCTCGTCCAAACATCATCACAACAAATCATATAAGTTGGCACTCGAAACAACTGACTGGTAAAGCATCAGCTGCAGTTTCCTGCAGATGTTAAAAGATCCAAGTCTCTTCTGTGGAGGGGGTCTGTATTTACAGGTCCTGACCACCGCAACATCAGCCCCCTCAGTGAGACTGACTTCATGTAGTAGTTCGTTATGACCATGGCAACCAGAATGACTTTAATGAGATGGCTTGTATTAATCAATGTTTATTGCATGCTTGAGCTCAACTTACAAGCAGCCTAACGTGCATTCCCAGACACATCACACTGAACACTCGGTGTAACACTCACAGTATTAGTGCGCAGCACTATAAACTACATCCCCCTTTCTTAACATGGAGATTAAACTTTTAAATAGTTTTAACTGCTTATCAATCTAAACTGAAATTAAACTGATGCACTAATAAACTCAGATCAATACAAAGTTTGTTGTTCTTCTTCTAATTGGATTACATCAACAAAACTGACTGAATGACATCTATCTTTTTTGTTGATGTCTCTGTAAGAAGAACATAATAAGTAACCAAGAATATCCTAAGAGAACATTTCAGATATTCAAGCATTTCACTTTTCAATTAGATCTCATTAGTTACCGTATACAAACAGTTTATCATTTCAACAATCAACATTTCACATCTTCAATCATTTTACATTCCTAACTGATCATAAGCTTGTGTTTACGCCGTTTGCCATTTTACCACAGTCCTTCATGTTGATTCATTTGAAAGTCTTTGAACCTCTTGGGGGTTCTAATGACTTGGCCACTCCTGGTTTGAGTCAGGTTATGGTGTGGGTGAGAAATTACAGTCAGTAGTTTCTGTTTTACTTGTAGATGGCGAATTTGGTAAATCCTCATCCTCGCAGTTGAGGTTACTCCAGTTGAGGTCCCTCCATATGCTATCAGCACTCTTTTCGTGGGTTTCAAAAAGAAGTGAAGAGTGGAAAGAAAACTTTCCACTCTTCTCCTGTCTAGTCTTCCTCGCCATGGAGTTGAATACCTTAAGGGGCAGGACATTTGCCTCTGCTCCTGTATCCATTTTAAACTGGACAGGCACGTTGTCAACTTTTATGCTTGAAAACCAGGACTTGTCTCTTCTGGATTGTAGTTGGTCAAGTCTCACTGTGCCAACAAACAGTCCGTCTAATTCTATGTCTATGTTGTGCACTGTTTTCCGTGTCTGTGTCTGACCTGTCCTGCACATTCTTGCATAATGGTTTTACCTACCGCATTTGTTGCATGTTGCTCCATATGCAGGACATTGGCGTGGTTGGTGGTGGCGAATTGGACCACCTTCTGACACCATTTAATAGTTTGTTATGACCACTGGCAACCGGAATGACGTTAATGGAATGGCTTGTATTAGTCGATGTTTATTGCATGCTCGAGCTCAAGTTATAAGCAGCCTAACGTGCGTTCCCAGACGCATCACACTGAACACTATATGTAACACTCCGCCCCTGTTGTGAACCCCAAACAGTATTAGTGCACAGCACTATATACTACACTTCAGATTTAGCCTGATCATCAGAATGTCCAAAACCATTTCTTTGGTCTTGGAGGTGTTCAGCTGTAGATGGTTCCACCTGCACATGAATTAATCTACTGTTTTTGTGTGCCATCTGTGCCCTTTGGTTGTTCTTGTGGTAGGGGGATGGGGTCGCAGTTTAGATTTCCATTTGGTCAAGCATGTAGATATACAGTGAACTTACAGAGTTTTGTAGCTTAAATCCAGAAACAAATCTTGCCAAAGACACCCCCAAACCTGATGTGACTGAACCCGATCTGAACACAATTTCAAATTTTGTGTCTTCAAATCAATTTTCATTAGTTCCTGAAACCACTTTTATGTATTGTTTTACCTACAGACAGGCCCGTGTGATTTTCACTGTATTAATACTATTTTATTATTATTATCTGATGGAATAATCTTGACTTGAACTGTCTCTATAGGGGTTCTGCTGGGTGTGTTGATGACATATGCCCAGATGGAGATGAAGAGGGTTGTTAGAGACAATGCCACGCTGCCCTGCCACCATCGGTTCTGGGTGGGAGATGACCCCACTCTGGACATTGAATGGCTGCTCCTGAAGCCAGCCAGCAGGAAGAAAGTGGTAAGTGTCTCGTCATGCAAGAGGTCAAATGTTTATTCAAGATTGAACAGACTCGGCTGATATTCATTAGAGATGTATTGACTGCCATCATAAAACTTTAAGACGTCTTATTTTTGTGCATGTAGTGTTATAGATTTAATTTTAAATGGATAGAATTGCAAATGTTCAAATCTATATGGACTCAATTAATAACAATAAGGTGATAAAGTGATTTTAGAAATATTGTAGGTTTGTATGTAATAACAATCAAAACTTCACATTTTGTTAGTTATTCTGACCCGGATTACACTGCTTTGTACAGTAGGTACAGTCTCAAATCTTCTTGGTTATAGTCTCTAAAAATTCCAGAAAACCTGCATTTATTTCAAAAGAACTATAACAACAGAAATGATTTCCTTAAAAACCACATGGAAAAATCTGCAGAGCAAATAGAGCCACAAACTTAACCCAACTGGACTAAGTGAACTCTGAAGTCTGTGCTTGTAATCTTACACTATAGACTTGTCAAGTGAAATTCTGCTGAGTAAGCACAGCTAGCCATATCTAAAATAAAAAAACTTAATGCACTTTTGATTCTTTCCCCGCTGTTATATGTAAATGAAAAATGTGTTCTCCCTCCACACTCCTAACCTATGCTCACTTTACAGTATCAACACAAACACTAACACTAATCATTAAAGTAACATTATTTGCGCACTCTCTGCTACACACAACATGAGATTCAATCTAAATAATAGATAACCCTCCCACCAGGTTTACTGAGCCGGTAACATATATCCTGTGCCAAATGTGTTTAATATTTATTTAAGAGCAATTTGGTTAACAGAGCCAGAGTACATTTTATTTATTGTTTTGATACAATAAAATAATATAATAAAATAATTTATGACAATCATTTCTAGGACAACATGGCGTCCAACAAAATTTGTTGTCGTAACAAGCCTACCTTAATATTTTTATTAAAGCATCAAGTTAGATGTTTCTTGCACAGTCCTAAGCAAAATTGTTATTGCACAATGAAATATCCTTAACTGATCGATATTGAATTAAATCGAGGTCTAGCGAACCAGAATTAAATTAAATAGATTAGGGAAACCATCGATAATTAAGAAATAAGTACTGTAAATGGTTTAATAGGTGCCAAATTGACGTGTTGATTTGCCAAAAGGCGCAATGAAACATTTTGGCGACAAATTATGTACAAAGTTAGTCTGGAGCCCTGGTGTGATATATGTATTAATAATAAACAATAACTTAGTATGGCCCTTGATAGAGAAAAGCTTCCCCATCTCTGGCCTACATTATCCTACCGATTAGGGATGCACCAATATGGAAATTCTTGGCCGATACCGATGTATAAAACAACAATCTAGCCGATAGCCCATACCGATACCGATGTTTGTTTATTTAGTTTTCGTTGTTATTCATTCATCCTTTTGTGCCAGGAAAATAATTAAATAATTATTTAAAAAGCACTTTTTAAAGTTATTTCAGCCCTTTATCACTGTTATCTTTTAATGATAACAAATTCAATCAGATTTATTAAACAATCTTTGATTTAACAAAATTTTATTTAACGGAGACATATTATGCCCATTTTAGGATCGTTTAAAACAGCACCTTTTTACCCTGTCTAAAACTGTCCTCCTCCGATTGAATTGTTTTAGTGCCAATAGTTACTCCCGCCGTTTACCACATTTCATTGAATTTCCGAGCCTCCGGCGGCATGTAGAGGAGGGCGACTGGGCGGCTGCTACCCAAGCCGCGGCACGTGCCCAGCGGTTTTACCACAAATACCATTGAACACCGGCGAATGACATTGGTGACAGTCTAGTTTAAAACCGTACGCAACGATATCAGTAAACAAGGGTAATATCGGCCGCTACTGATGTTCTGCCGATACATCTGTGCACCACTATTACCGATGCATTCCTTGTAATTTCAAGTTGTGTCATGAACTGCCTCCTGAGGAAGTCATGTGGGAATTCTCTTTATTTGACTTCCTGTTTTAAATTGGTCATGTACAACTCTTGCTTTCATAAATATGTAACAATGGTCAATGGAAACCAAAATCATCACCCATTCAGTGCTTGATTCAAAACTACACTGAAAATCAAAGTGAAAAATTACAGATCCACCTCATAATGTGACCCTTTTATGTCTCTGTCCAGCTCTCTTTGTGTAAATGCCAGTCTCCTGGTATCTCCTCTATGTTCTTGAGACTCTGCTGGGAGACACAGCACACCTTCTTGTGAAGTATGGATGTGTCATCCTGGAGGAGCTGGACTACCTATGCAACCTGATTGGGCTGCAGCTACTGCCTCATGCTACCAGTAGTGACAAGGACACTAGCAGAACACAAAACTAGAAAATAATCAGGCAGGAAGGATAAGAAGAGAGCAAATGCCTGTGGCCATCACATGCAAAAAACTTCCCTTTTTGGGTTTTGTCTGGCTTTTGCTTCTCCATTAATTCATTGTAACTTTCATTTGCATTTCTGTGAAATTGATTAACAATCACTTGTGCTTCTTAAGTGGACATATTGATATCCTTGAATATTAACTGACTTTGTGTTATACTGTGAGGATAAAATGTTTCCTTAATTTTTTGGGCAGTGTATATTCTCTGTTTTGATCATTCCCCAGTGCCAATGTGTGTCTGTCTTATCTTTACCCCATTACAATGCCACCCACTAATTTCACTTCCCCCACCAGGTGATCACCTACTTCGCTGGACGGGTTTTTGATCCCAGTGAAGGGGAGCACGGCCATGTAGCCTTTGCTGGAGAATACTTAAAAGGCGATGCCTCTCTGCTGATCAGAGACTTGTCTATGATGGACTCAGGAGAGTACAGCTGCAAGGTCAAGAATGGTGCACAATACCACTGGAGCACAATCAGCCTCATAGTGCTCGGTAAGAGACTGATAGGTCTTTGTCCGATAGGAGAAATTCCACACAGCGAGGAAACTCAAGAGAGCTACTGGAGGTGTCATAAAATCTTGAGCCCACAGCACACTGTGGCACACCAACTTGTGAGTTTGAAAGTTCACCTCTGGAGCTCTCATTCACTTACAGTTGCAATCAGAAATAGACATTATAGTGATGTGGATGAAAGATAATGACAATAAATTACAAATAAAACCTTATTAAACAACAACAAATATGTATTCTTACATTTAGTAATTTTGACAACAGAAGTTGACTTAACTTTGAAGTTCAAATGAAAACTGTAACTCTTTTAACACATGTGCATGTGAAGTATTATTCAACCCCCAGCTTCAGTACTTTGTGGCGCATCCTCTAGCTTTTATAACTTCTAACTAACGTGTTCGGTAAGTGCGGACGTTTCTCGATCAGAATCTTTGCCCATTCTTCACGTGCAAAAGTCTCTAACTCAGTGAAGTTTGATGGCTTCCATGCTGCAACTGCCTTCTCTAAATCCCACCCAAAGATTTTCAATCAGATTTAAATCTGGTGACTGAGAAATCCACTCCAGGAAGTTCCAGGATCTTTTTCTCAACTAACCTTTGGTTGACTTGGAGTTGGGCTTTGGATCATTGTCTTGCTGGAAAGTCCAATGATCACCAAGGTTTAATTTGTCAACAGAAGGCATCACATTCCTCTTTAAAATGGTCTGGTATTTCTGGGAGTCCATCATGCCAGGTACATGATCAAGATTGCCATTTCCTGCCACAGAAAAACAGCCCAAAATCATCAATGACCAACCATCAGGCTTGACCGTGTGGATGATATTCTTCTGGTCATAAGCCTGGCCTTTTGCACGCCAGACATACCACTGGTCCATATGTCCTAACAGTTCCAGTTTGGTTTCATCAGTCCATAGAACTGTCACCCAAAACTCAGTTGTCTTATCCAAATTCCTCCTGTCATATTCTAGTCGACTTTCGATGTTCCTCGTGGTCTAGAGCTGTGTGCGTTTTGGAGTCTTACAGGTGTGATGAAATAATCCCTACAGGTGTGATGAAATAATCGCCTCTCTCAGCTTTTGTGGGAGCTCCTTTGTCTTTTCCATGATTGCAACTCACCTTGAATACCTTCATGGGTGGGGTTTATATACGCATCACAGCTGAAGCCATAGAAGGATCATTATAGAGTTCCCAAAGGCTTAATTATTTTTCCACTCCTTTTTAAAAACTGTCAGACCAGTGTTAATTTCGTTGACGAAAACGATAACGAAAACTATTCGTTAATGCCCCTTTTCCCATGACTAAGACGAGACGAAGACGTAACGAAAACGGATCTTCGAAACTAAAAACTATGACTAAATCTATTTTAACTTTCGTTGACGATACAAACCGAGACGAAAATGTTGGTGGTTGACTAAGTCACAATAATTTTTAAAACATCATCGTATCACGCCGTCATGAAGTATCAGGAGCGGGCGAGTGAGTCTGTGTGTCTGTGTCTGTGTGTGTGTGTGCTCTGTCTGCTCTCAGATAGCGCTCCGGTCCGTAGCCCCGCCCCCTGTCCCTGCGCACTCGCTCAGAGAGACACAGTGTCTTTCTGAGCTCGTTCACGTGGAGCAGCGTCTCAGTGACTGACTGCTTCTTAACTATGGAAACAGTGAAAACACAGAGTTTCTCTGGTCTCAGCTGATCAGAGATCAGCTCCGCAGCTTCTTGATCAGGGCAGAAGCTGCAGTTGGTTTCTACTGAGCTGCAGTTTCTGTGTCCGCCTCCAGTCTGACCTGCCTTTTTGTTTTCACATTTAAAACTAAATATATATTTTTAAGCTATTAGGCTGCAGCTATATGTTTTATAGAGAAGGAGTTTAATGTGGCTATTAAATGTGACTAAAACTAGACTAAAATGGAATTAGTTTTCGTCGACTCAAACTAGACTAAAATTTTCGGAGTTTTCGTCGACGAAAAACTAGACAAAAAATAAGACGGATAAAAATGACTAAATGTGACTAAAACTAATATGCATTTTCGTCAAAAGACTAAGACTAAGACTAAATCAAAAATAGCTGCCAAAATTAACACTGTGTCAGACAGCTTTAAAAACAACAATATCATATAGGGGTTGAATAAGGTTGACATGGCTATCTTAACAAAATTCTACTGTTAGACACAAATACTACATCATGCATCTTCTGTGTTTACTTTATGTATCAATTAACTCATAAAGAAGTCATCCGAAGCAGAATCTTGCTCTTTGAAAAAACTTGAATTGATTAATCCTTTAAATTCTTGGGGTGTTGAATATTTCTGATTGCAGCTGTACTTGATTTTCTATGAGATCAAGTATAGTTTACTTCTTCTGTGGTGCTCTCTCCTAATGAGTGAAGCAGATTAAATAGCTTAATTATGCATCAGTAAAGAGCACATCAGTTAGTATTTCTAGCAGTGCCCGTTTGGAATGGGGTGTATGCTTGGCCTGTGGTAATGTTGACTGCAGCTTTCTTTATGAAAGTGTAAAAGAAGTCAGCAGGGCTCTGAAGCTTTATTAATAGTAAAGTGAAACTTCAGGATCCAGAGCCCAGTTACCATTGTCATAGACCCACTGTCATGAACGTGCTGCTCTCTTTCTCGACATTGCCACAATGAGCAGTGGTCTCCTGTTAATTCAAAATCCAATTCACTTTGAATATATTTTATGTGACAATCATGCCAAATTCAACACTGCGTTCCCTCAGGTCCTTAACAATACAAATGAGAAGCCTGAACAAAGATTGCATTAAAGGTTTGGGGTAACTGCGAGCTACACACAGACAGAAAGTAAAGCGCTTTGAGTGACATCGAGACTAGAAAGCTCTATGTAAATACAAAATACAAATCTCATTGTACGAAAACTTGAGTACACATTCAAATAATTGTTTAAATTATTATTTTTAAAAGGCGACTGGATTGTAACACGCTAGGCATGAAGTGAGTTCTCACAGCTGTGAAACTCCAATCCTAACTCCACTGGAGAGATTTTCAGGACTTACATAAAGGTTTAACACCAGTTTTCTCACTTCTCTACACCAGATGTCAGGAGTGCTGAGTCCATAATAAGCCTCGCTCTCCTTTCCGTCGTTTGAATGATCTTATCATCATGGAAAAGTGGATTGGCTTGCTTTATGCAAATGTTTTATTTTATTGAAAAACAACATTGCCAAACAGGTACAAAATAAAACTAGGGCTACGTTGTAGCACTTGCGGGCCCGAGCACCCGCACGTTGAAGTCTGTTGCGGTCGGTGGAGAGAGCGATCGATGACCAAGCGCACGTCTCCACGTTGCATGCGTTTTTGCACATTGCGGCAAGGATAAACGCTTCAGCTCCTGCGTCAGTCACGCGACGTTAATCCTTGCCTGATAATTGCTCATTACTGTATCAAAGAGTGAACATTTTATGTAAATCGCATGATAGTTGTAAACAAAGCTTACTTCCTGTTGCCAGTAGGTGGCGCCATCACTATTATTAAGCACAGACATATAGATCTGTTCATGTAGGCGCTCTGATGTAGCATGAGCAATTTTGTGTCAATTGGACAATGTAAACACAACTTAATTTTCACAGTGATCAGTAGGTGGCGCTATGACCCTGAACGAATATTTATATACGGAGCTGTTCAGATCAGGATTGTGATCATAGGTCAGTAGTTTGGAGCCTGTTGGATAATGCAGAGTGGATTAACAAAGTACTTCCTCTTTCCTGGCGAATCAGTAGGGGGCGCTATGACACTGAGGAAATATTGACACATAGAGCTGTTCAGGCTTGTACTCTTATCATGTGACAGAAGTTTGGTAGTGATAGGACAATGCACAGTGGAGTTATGACAACATCCTGTCCTTTGGCGAAGGATGATCCTTCGCCGCACCTCAATGTTTACATGGTTTCAGGAAATGTCACAATTCTGACATTGATCCAATGATTTGACTGAGATCATTTGAGCTGTATATTGTAAAGCAGCCAGGAGCAGTTCATCAAAGTATAAAACATGTCACTTCATGTTGCCACCAGGGGGCGCTGTGATTTCAAGTCATAATTTCTGTGTAGATGTCATCAGGCCGGAACTCTTGTCTTACATGTCTAGTTTGGACTTGATTAGACCATGTATGCTCGAGATACAGAACCTCGTGTTTGATGGCGTTTAATCAAACTTTGCCACGCCCATTCCTTAAAACCATATGAATATCTTCAGGGGGGGGATGTTGTTACACACATGTATTTTGAGTGAGATAGAACCATGAACACTGAAGTTACAGCAATTTTCGTGGTTCATGGCGAGTTGATGAACTTTGATGCAACGCCATTAATATGGCGTTTGACGAAAAGTCACAGTTATCTTATGCCTTCATTATCAATGTCTTGAGACCCATTTGATACAGTTTGACGTGGTTGAGGTCAATGGATGAGGAGAAATACATCCAAGTGTAAGACATGCAAAAGAAAATACATTTCGTGTTGCCACCAGGGGGCGCTGTGATTTCAAGTCATAATTTCTGTGTAGATGTCATCAGGCCGGAACTCTTGTCTTACATGTCTAGTTTGGAATTGATTGGACCATGTATGTTCGAGATACAGAACCTCGTGTTTGATGGTGTTTAATCAAACACACGGTCACACGGTGTGATGAAAAAAAAATCCCTAAATCATTTTCTTTCTCCATCTTGTTGTGATGACACTCATCTGAATTTGAAGTGGATATGATGAAAGCTCTACGACAAGTATATCTAAGTAAAAATGTGGAATATGGCTAAAATGGTCACTGAATCCAAAATGGCGGGCTTCCTGTTTGGTCTATCATATCTATCCAAGAGACTTATTTGTTTGTTATGAAAAGACACATGCCCAAATCGATTTTTGTACATGTCGGCCAATCGTAGTGCCGGGGCTGCCCGTTAGGGGGCGCTAGTCAGTTGTTTTGCCACGCCCATTCCTTAAAACCATATGAATATCTTCAGGGGGGGGATGTTGTTACACACATGTATTTTGAGTGAGATAGAACCATGAACACTGAAGTTACAGCAATTTTGTGTTTCATGGCGAGTTGATGAACTTTGATGCAACGCCATTAATATGGCGTTTGACGAAAAGTCACAGTTACCTTATGCCTTCATTATCAATGTCTTGAGACCCATTTGATACAGTTTGACATGGTTGAGGTCAATGGATGAGGAGAAATACATCCAAGTGTAAGACATGCAAAAGAAAATACATTTCCTGTTGCCACCAGGGGGCGCTGTGATTTCAAGTCATGATTTCTGTGTTGTTGTCATCAGGCCGGGACTCTTGTCTTACATGTCTAGTTTGGACTTGATTGGACCATGTATGTCCGAGATACAGATGCTCGTGTTTTGATGGCGTGTAACCAAACTTTGACGGCACGCCACGGTCACACGGTGTGATAAAAAAAAATCCCTTGGTCAGTTTTTTTCTCAATCTTGTTGTGATGACACTCAACTAAATTTTTAGTTGATCTGATGAAAACTGTACGACAAGTATATTAAAGTAAAAATGTGGAATTTGGCCAAAATGGCCACTAAATCCAAAATGGCGGGCTTCCTGTTGCTTTTTTCATAATGCTCCTTAAGACTTTTTTTCATGACTGGTCATGATACAACTTTCGCCCGATTTTGGTGAAGATCGGTGAAGGGGAAACCTAGGGGCTGGTTCCAGGGGGCGCTGTTGAGCCGTTTTGCCACGGCCAATTCAAATTACACCAGAATACTAAAATATCCGCAGACCTTGAATTTCCTGCAAAGTTTCACAACTTTTTGAGCATGTCTAGACCCTGAAAAAGCCCCCCAAAGGGAAATAATAATAATCATTACAATTTCAATAGGTCCCTCACCATTCGGTGCTCGGGCCCTAATAATCATTACAATTTCAATAGGTCCCTCACCATTCGGTGCTCGGGCCCTAATAATCATTACAATTTCAATAGGTCCCTCACCATTCGGTGCTCGGGCCCTAATAATAATAATAAGCATTACAATTTCAATAGGTCCCTCACCATTCGGTGCTCGGGCCCTAATAATAATAATCATTACAATTTCAATAGGTCCCTCACCATTCGGTGCTCGGGCCCTAATAATAATAATAATAATCATTACAATTTCAATAGGTCCCTCACCATTCGGTGCTCGGGCCCTAATAATCATTACAATTTCAATAGGTCCCTCACCATTCGGTGCTCGGGCCCTAATAATCATTACAATTTCAATAGGTCCCTCACCATTCGGTGCTCGGGCCCTAATAATAATCATTACAATTTCAATAGGTCCCTCACCATTCGGTGCTCGGGCCCTAATAATCATTACAATTTCAATAGGTCCCTCACCATTCGGTGCTCGGGCCCTAATAATAATAATAAGCATTACAATTTCAATAGGTCCCTCACCATTCGGTGCTCGGGCCCTAATAATAAGCATTACAATTTCAATAGGTCCCTCACCATTCGGTGCTCGGGCCCTAATAATAATAATAATAATAATCATTACAATTTCAATAGGTCCCTCACCATTCGGTGCTCGGGCCCTAATAATAATCATTACAATTTCAATAGGTCCCTCACCATTCGGTGCTCGGGCCCTAATAATCATTACAATTTCAATAGGTCCCTCACCATTCGGTGCTCGGGCCCTAATAATAATAAGCATTACAATTTCAATAGGTCCCTCACCATTCGGTGCTCGGGCCCTAATAATCATTACAATTTCAATAGGTCCCTCACCATTCGGTGCTCGGGCCCTAATAATAATAATAAAAGCATTACAATTTCAATAGGTCCCTCACCATTCGGTGCTCGGGCCCTAATAATAATAAGCATTACAATTTCAATAGGTCCCTCACCATTCGGTGCTCGGGCCCTAATAATAAGCATTACAATTTCAATAGGTCCCTCACCATTCGGTGCTCGGGCCCTAATAATAAGCATTACAATTTCAATAGGTCCCTCACCATTCGGTGCTCGGGCCCTAATAATAATAAGCATTACAATTTCAATAGGTCCCTCACCATTCGGTGCTCGGGCCCTAATAATCATTACAATTTCAATAGGTCCCTCACCATTCGGTGCTCGGGCCCTAATAATAATCATTACAATTTCAATAGGTCCCTCACCATTCGGTGCTCGGGCCCTAATAATAATAATCATTACAATTTCAATAGGTCCCTCACCATTCGGTGCTCGGGCCCTAATAATAATCATTACAATTTCAATAGGTCCCTCACCATTCGGTGCTCGGGCCCTAATAATAATAAAAATCCTTACAGATTCAATAGGGCCTCTCACCATTCGGTGCTCGGGCCCTAATAATAAAAATCCTTACAGATTCAATAGGGCCTCTCACCATTCGGTGCTCGGGCCCTAAAAATCCTTACAGATTCAATAGGGCCTCTCACCATTCGGTGCTCGGGCCCTAATAATAATAATAAAAATCCTTACAGATTCAATAGGGCCTCTCACCATTCGGTGCTCGGGCCCTAATAATAAAAATCCTTACAGATTCAATAGGGCCTCTCACCATTCGGTGCTCGGGCCCTAAAAATCCTTACAGATTCAATAGGGCCTCTCACCATTCGGTGCTCGGGCCCTAATAATAATAATAAAAATCCTTACAGATTCAATAGGGCCTCTCACCATTCGGTGCTCGGGCCCTAATTATAAAATTGCACATTTCAGGTAAACAAGGACTCAGCCTATAGTGCAGTTAAACCATGGCTTAATATTTTCTTTTTTTCAAGATGGCTGTGGACATGGCAGTCAGGCCTCTTATTTCGGAAACAATGAACCGTAACAGTTAGGTTACCAATAAAAGTTTAGCCTACTACTACTTTGTTTTCAGCCAGCTACTCAAACAGACAAAATAACCAACATACAAAATACACAGGCAAGTGTCAGCCTACTTTGAAACAAATTAAAGACAGAATTTGAGTCCTCCCCATATTTGTGGAAAATGTATGAAATAAGAAGTACCCTATTTTTAAATAAATAAAAACATATAGCTGCAGCCTAATAGCTTAAAAATATATATTTAAGTTGGCGAAATATTAAAACAAAAAGCGAGAGCAGGTCAGACTGGAGGCGAACACAGATACTGAAGCTCGATAGAAACCAACTGCAGCTTCTGCTCTGATCAAGAAGCTGAGGCGCTGATCTCTGATCAGCTGAGACCAGAGAAACTCTGTGTTTTCACTGTTTCCATTGTTAAGAAGCAGTCAGTCAGTGAGCGGCTGCCACACCTGAACGAGCTCTGATCTCACTGTGTCATTCTGAGCGAGTGAGCGGGGCGGGGGGCGGAGTCCCTGGACCGGTGCGCTATCTGGGAGGACACACACACAACCACACACATAGACAAACAGACTCGCCCGCTCCTGGTACTACATGACGGCCTGATACGATGATGTTTTAAAAATTATTGTGACTTAGTCAACCACCAACCAAAAGCGTGTGTCACAAGGCGAAAGCGTGAGAGTTTGCAGCTCTGTGTTAATCTCACAAGAAAAAAATTGATTTAGTTCAAATGGGTTTGCGTTAACGCCGTTAATATTGCGTTTAACTGACAGCACTAATAAGTATATATAAACATCAGTGAGGATTTTCATGCAAAACAAATGCATTGTAGTGCTTTGACTGTATGTTAAGGTGTTGAAGAAAACTGCATGGTCCCACAAAATTATGGGGGATGTTAGTCCTCTTTTGCTAACAGTAGAGGAGAAGGGAATGGTTTATTTCTCAAACACGTGCTACTAAACAGACATCACAGATGTTACAAAGAAAGTGGCATCCCACCAATCAAGATGCTTTTCGGCTACGCTGAAAGACTGAAAAACAGCCAAATAACATAAAAAAGCCCACAGAAATTCAAGAACATCCCAGTATTCATCATTTATAGAAGAAAATAAGAAAAAACTCAGCTTCCTCTTCAGCATTGTAGTCAGGCTAACAGAGAGTCATCACTGCACTGATCCATTTATTCATTTTACTCTGAGCAGTAATGATTTCTTAAAAGATAAAAATGTTAACCATCAGGGAGAAAACACCTCCTCCCCATAAATAGCAGAGATACACTGTACAGTACAGATACATTAGAATCGACTGTATCACCAGGTTTATTTTCAGATTTCTGATCTGAATTTGCTAGTCTAAGCCATCATCTTGTCAATTACAATCTATACCGACTCAACTTTTAAGGAATTTTTACCAATAAGTTCCATATTAAACAAGATTAATATTTCTCTGTTAACTGAATATGTAGGTAGCTGTAATTAAACCTCTCCTAAAACAGCCCACTTTTGACCCGGATGTTTTAGCTATAGAAATGTCCTGTCTCAAAAGGATGCTGAGAAACTAGTTCATAGTTTTATAAACACCAGACTAGATCATTGTAATTCTTTGATAGTGAGTTTGTGAAAAGCCTCCACTTGGTAAAAAATGCTGCAGCACAAGTGCTTTAAGGAAATAGAAGGAGAGATCATATTACTGTTGTCTTAGCTTCTCTTCATTGGCTCCCTGTAAAGTCAGCAGATAATTCAAGATCCTGTTCCTCACAGGGAAAGTCCTTAATAATCAAGCCCCTTCATATATTAAAGAGCTCATAGCATCATACGGTCACAATAGATCACTTTGCTACCAAAGTACAGGCTAACTTGTGACTCCTAGAGTGTAAGAGTAGAGTATATTTTTGATAAAGCTTATAGTTAGGGCTGCATCAGATGAGCCCTGAACCACCCCTCAGTGATGCTTCTATAAGCCTAGACTGCTGGGGGAATGCCCATTATGTGCTGAGCACTTCTCTCCCTCCCTCTCTTTGTCTCTCTGACTAATTTAATAAGATGTCACATCATTGCTCATTCCTCCTTTAAAATGCTGTGACAGTATACAGCCACTGCCTGTGAACGGCTGCCTTGCTATGTTGAATCTATATCTCAATCAGATGATCATCAGCAACCTGTTTTGCCGTGGCCACAATCAGTTCACACCGAACGTGACGTGCACACCTTACACACGCGAGGGGTCGCCATCCGGCAATACCTAATTTGGTGATGGAGGTATGTGGGCATGGAGGTGAGCACTGCACTTCGTTGCTCCCAGCGTTTATTTGTGTTCTACTGGCTGTGTGAGGCTATTTCACAGGCATATCTCCCCACTAGAGCAGATCCTCCGGGGACCATCAGAGTATATTCCACCAGGGGAAACTCTTCTTCCATGGCTCTGCACAGAGGAATGACAGTGGGAGACCTTTGTATTGCAGCTTCATTGTCTTGACTCTTCCTCCTATCATTTCATCCAATTCTACCTGCGTGATGTCTCTCATTCTCCATGACTCACTCAGTCCAATTTGTACTTGAATCGAGAGAGAGGTGAGGCCTACACAGTGGGTGGGCATGGACAGTTTTACTGTAAGTTTGTTTAAATTAGTTTTGAGCTGTCCAGGAAAACAGACACAGAGGAACTGTTATCCACTTTGTTGGGTGAGTAAACTCTTGTTTTCATTCTACAGTTTAAAATTACTGTAGAATGAAGACGAAACTGTTGCTTGCTAATGACTGTCACAGTGATGTGAGTTACTAAGCTAACCAAGCTAGCTAGTTAGCTGATAACTTTTGCAACACTGCAAAGGTAAAAGGTAAAAGGTAAAAGGTAAATATAACGAACATCAATATGACTATTGTTTTCTTTATGCCACATGTGATCTAGATTACATTTTGTAAGCTGCAGAAATGGGAGTTATTCAAAGTCAATAAGGATGTTGTAATAGATCAGTTTAACATAGCTACTTATACTTGGTTGAAATTTTTCATTAATGTTTTGTACTTTGTTGGGGTGGTTGTGATAACCTGCTGAATGGATGTTTGACTTCTGGGTGTCCAAGGCTTCGGTTGAGCGTTAGAGTGGTCATCTTTCCACAAGGAGGTCGATGGTTTGATCAAAGTCATACTGAACCCTGAATTGCCCCTCAAAGATGCACTTTATGAATGTTAGCACTTTGAGTGGTCAGCAAGACTAGAAAACTACTTTATAAATACAAACCATTTCCCATTTATGTTCGTTATTATCCATCAATTTACCAAAGGCTAAAAGGCTGATGCATTGCTTGATGATGATGAGGTGAAACAACTGGACCTCATCCATCACATCGCATCTGTGCAATTCAAACTTTGAGGATCAGATCTTTACATACAAGCAAGTGAGCAGATATTCAATATTTGTACTATGTAGGTATATAATTTTTTTCTGTATTTTTAAAGAGTTTGTTCATGTTAAACTGTAAGTTCATAGGTGTGGGGGTTTTATGCCACCCCCACACCTCTAGGATGTGTTAAATTAGGTCACAGAGTGACCTAGCTGAGGTGCTAAAAGAGCTACAGTCACTTCGCACCACTGTCACCGCGATTAACAGCAAGATAAGCAACCTTGATGGCTTCGGGGCAAAACTTGATAACGTGGAGAGACGCATAGCTGTGATAATAGCTCTGTCGATGCTGTGCAAAAGAGTTTTGCGGACCTCCAACAAGATATCACCACCAATGCTAAGCGGCTCGCGGAGGCCGAGGGGCGCATAGGAGACACCGAAGACGGACCTGCAGAGTGTGAAAACGGAGATGACTGACGCCGTAAAACGCATCGCTTATTTGGAGTCCAAGACGGAAGATCTGGAAAATCGTGCCCGGAGGAAGAACTTAAGGCTGGTAGGGCTCCCCAAAAACGCCGAAAGGACCCAGCCCATGATTGATTACATCCAGCACATGTTGCCGGTCTGGTTGGGACTCGACGGCGCCAAATCGCTCACCTTGGAGAGAGCGCAGGAAACCATGAATGCACGGAGCCCATTTAATGCAGCGAGGAAGAAGTTCATTGAAGCTGGAACTTTTCGGGGATTCACTCTACGCCCTTGCAAGATGAGGGCTCTACATAATGGAAAGATCATCCATTTCTCCACACCAGAAGAAGCTGAGAACTTTTCCCCAAACTCCTAAACTTCTAAACGCCGAGGAGTATAGGTAACTACAAAAGGTCTGATATGGAAAATATAGGTGCATTGTAGCTTATTACAGGTTCCGTTAAGTTTATTTTTATATACATTTTGTACTTTCTAATTTATTTTAATTATTTGCAGAGCTACTACTACCATATTTGGTGGACACTTTATTTTATGCACCTTCTATAGGCAGACGTGCTCGTTTATTTGACTCAGGCTGCTGAGGCAGTCAAACCAAGAAGCGAACATGGAAAGTTAAAAAATGTCTGATTTAAGGTTTACAAGCTGGAATGTCAGGGGACTCAATAAGCTAACTAAACTGAAACAGGTAATGAACAGACTTAAAAACCTACATTCTAAAATCATTTTTCTTCAGGAAATTCATATAACAGTTACTGAAATTAAAAAAGTACAACGCAGGTGGCCTGGTCAAGTTATACATGCCACATATAACAATTGCGCTAGGGGGGTACTAATTCTGATTCACAAAACAATTCCTTTTCAACTTACTAATACAATCCAGGACCCCCAAAGGAGGTTTGTAATCGCCCAGGGTAGGATCATGTCTCTCGCATTGAATTTGGTCAGCATATATGGTCCTAATGAGGACAACCCTAAATTTTTTGATAATTTCTTCTTAACCTTGTCTTCATTGTATGGCCTGAACATTATTGGTGGGGATTTCAATTGCACTTTGAACCCGTCTGTAGACCGCTCTACAAAAAGTGATCCCCACAAAAAACAATCTAGAAAAACAATTTTACAATATATCACAGACTTAAACCTATCTGAAATCTGGAGAAAACTTAACGCAGATAAATTGGAATACTCATGCTATTCGGGAATACATAAGTCCAGGTCTCGCATTGATTATTTTTTAATATCACAAGAACTGGTATCCAAAATTAAGAATTGTTGGTATGACTGTATAGTCATTAGTGATCACTCCCCCATTTCCATGTCTGTTCAATTGGAGAAACTTCAACAATCTCCCCCTAATTGGCGTCTACAAGTGAGGTGGCTTAAAAATCCTGAATTTGTTAAATATTTAGAAGATAAGATTGACGTCTACTTTCAGACTAACACTAACCAAACAAACACATGCATTAGATGGGAAGCCTTCAAGGCGTATATTAGAGGGCAAATAATTAGTTTTACTAGTACTAAAAACAAGAAACAAAAAGCAGACCTTAAAGAATTAGAGAAGCAAATAAAATATTTGGAAATAGATATAAATAATAAAGATGATCCTGAAAAACAGAAACGTTTACTAATTTTAAGAACGGAATACAATAAATTAACATCTGATAAAGCAGCAAATAGCTTACTCTGGTTGAACCAAGCCTTTTATGACCAGGGGGAAAAGGCCGGCAAACTGTTAGCTTGGAGAATTAAAAAAATACAATCTGAAAGAGCCATTAATGGCATAACTGTTCAATCAGGGGAAATATCAAACGATCCTCAAGATATTAATAATACATTTAAGGAATTTTATCAATCACTGTACAGGTCAGAATGCTCCCCCACGCCCGCTTATAGAGATACTTTTCTTAATCAGCTCCAGTTTAAAACGCTCACAGAAGAGGTTAAAGAAGACCTAGATAAGAACATAACAATGGAAGAACTGTTGCAGGCCACTAAAAGTATTAACTCAGGCAAGGCTCCAGGGCCGGATGGCCTACCAATAGAGTTCTATAAAACCTTCCAGAAGCAGTTGTTGACCCCACTTTTGGATATGTTTAACGAGTCATTTAATAATGGTATATTACCACCAACTTTAAGACTCGCTACAATAATCCTTATTTTGAAACCTGGGAAAATATCGACTGATTGTTCCTCATACAGACCTATTAGTCTTATGGGAGTAGACATCAAAATATTGTGTAAAGTTTTGGCTAAAAGGTTAGATCCCCATATCCCTTTTTTGGTGCACAGTGATCAGAATGGGTTCGTACAGACTCGTCAGGGATTTCATAACATAAGAAGGGTTCTCAACATAATCCACTCTAAAAATAATACCAGGGATACAGCGCTGTTATCTCTAGATGCTAGACAAGCGTTTGATAGAATTGAGTGGCATTATTTGTTCAATTTGTTACCAAGATATGGACTTGGGGGAAAGTTTTTGAAATGGATAGAATTATTATATACCAACCCTACAGCACGAGTAATGACGAATAACAACTTATCAAACCCGTTAACGCTAGAGAGGTCAACTCGTCAGGGCTGTCCTCTCTCCCCACTATTGTTCATTTCGGCCATTGAGCCTTTAGCCATGTCCATTAGAGCCAAAGACAATTTGTCAGGAATAACAATCGGGGATCATGAACATAGGATATCATTATATGCAGATGATGTGATTCTCTTTCTGTCAAACTTATCAAACAGTGTCCAGACATTATTACGTATAATTAATAGATTCGGTCAGTTCTCTGGTTACAGTATTAATAATGCAAAATCTTCAATACTTTTCCTGAATAGGGATGAAAGAACTAATCCAGTTATAACAACACCTTTTTCTAATGCGAGGGAAGGCTTTACCTATCTTGGAATTAAGATTACCCCCCAAATTAATACAGTTGTTCAAGCAAACTATGACCCGTTGATAAGAGAGGTACAAGATTTACTTGAAAAATGGACAACAATGCCAATATCATTGATTGGCCGGATCAACATAATTAAGATGACTATCTTGCCTAAATTCTTATATTTGTTTCAATCACTTCCATTGCCACTGCCAAAATCATTTTTTAAAGAAATTAATAGTACATTCTGTAGGTTTATCTGGAACAACCGAAAACCTAGATTAAGACTCAGATTACTGTATTTGCCATATGATAGGGGTGGATTACAGATGCCCAGTTTACAGTGGTATTACTGGGCCGCTCAGCTGCGCAGTGTTATGTTTTATTTTGTCACACATTCCCCTCCAGCATGGGTTCATATTGAGCAAGCATCAATATCTAAGCTGCCACTAAACCTATTTTTATATTCAGCAGATTTTAAAACTTTAAAGAAAAAAACTACAAATCCCTTCCTTAAAAACTCTGTTGATATATGGTTCAACGCTCATAGACATGTTGGTGATACACCTCCCATCTCTCAATTTTCACTTATTTGGAGTAATGCGCAGTTCACTCCTGGACGGGCAGATGGTGGTTTTCAGGTTTGGGCCGACAAGGGGGTGCAAAAAATTGGAAACTTATATGTTCAGGGCACTTTACTAACATTTAACGACCTTTGTTTGAAATATTCAATTCCAAAAAAACACTTTTTTAAATACTTACAATTGAAGCACTTCATTTCATCAAAGTGTCATCAGAACACACAAGAGCCGCCGCTGTCCTGCCTTGAGGATATTGTGTTAAAACACATGAATGGGAAACGCCAAATCTCTATATTATATTCACTACTTGTCTCACATGATGAGGAATCTAGTCATGATAAAAGGAGGGCATGGAGTTTAGATATTAAGGAAGATATTGAAGAAGCTGAGTGGGTGACAGCTTGTTTAAAAGCTCAAACACAAACCATTAATACTCGCATGAAACTCCTACAACACAAGTGGTTAATGAGGACATACATAACCCCTGAGAAACTTAATAAATGGTCCCCTGGCATTCCAGATACTTGTGTGAAATGTTCGACTGAGAAAGGTACTTTGATCCATTGTGTATGGGAATGTCCTAAACTGGTAGCTTTTTGGAAAATGGTTGTTCAAACTCTAAGTAAAATCACAGGTATTCAGATACCCTGCGTAGCAAAACTCTGTATTTTAGGGATATACCCAGATTGCTTTTCTGTCAACTCTAAGTGTAAGACTCTGATCAACTTTGGCCTCCTGCAGGCCAGGAGGATGGTTGCTTTATCTTGGAGAGAGACTGCAGTATCGTCTACACAATCTTGGATTAGAGAGATGGCAATGTATGTTACATTAGAAAAGCTAACCTATGTAATCAGGGGTAAAGCACAGGAATTTGAAGAGGTGTGGGCACCCTTAATGGACTTTCTCAGGCAACGGTAGATTATATCGATCTGTAGGGATAACGAGTGTGACATTTTTATTTTAATTTATTTATTGTTATTATTTTACGTAGGTATGTTTGTGTGCGTGTTTATCTTTATTTTTTATTTACATTTTTTGTATGAATATGTATCCAGTGAAGTTCGCCTGCATTTCATTGTGCAACATGTGTGATATGTGTTTTGTATGTTCTTATTGAAATTAATAAAAAACATTGTTCAAACTGAATTTTGTCTATCATTCTCTGTATTATAATTTTCAGAGAAAGCACAATATTAAAGTAGTAATTTATATAAACCTCAAAGCACTTACAGTTTGCAATTGTCTATTTCCTGAAAGAGTAAAGTCCAAACTTGCTCTTACATTTAAAATGTTTAGCTGTGTGTTATGACTATATGATGTGAACATGTCTACTTCTAACTTTTATATTATTTTAACACATGAATTTAACCTCGGTTGATGGAAGCTAACTGTTAGCAGCTACTTCTCAAAGCGCATCTGGGAGCTCGGTGTTAAGATACGATACATTTTATTGATCCAAACACATGCACAATCACACGACATGCAGAGTAGGAAATTTGTCTTCTGCGTTTGTCCCATCTGGTGAACATCACAGGACACACAGAGCAGTGGGCAGCTATGCACAGCGCCCGGGGAGCAGATGTTGGTGGAGTGAGGTGCCTTGCTCAGGGGCACTTAGACAGTGGGGATAGGGAGAGTGCTCTTTTTTTGGACTTAGGAACAGATCCGGGAACAGATCCGGGTGTCGAATTGTCACCGCGAGGAATCGAAACAGCGACCTTCCAGTCCGATGTCCGTAACTATCTGCCCATAGTCCAATTATTCTGCCACTAGTACAACGCCTGTCAGTAGCCATTGATGGTGAGCTTGTTAGGGCCCGAGCACCGAATGGTGAGAGGCCCTATTGAAATTGTAATGATTTTTATTAGGGCCCGAGCACCGAATGGTGAGAGGCCCTATTGAATTTGTAAGTATTTTTAGGGCCCGAGCACCGAATCGGTGGGAGGCCCTATTGAAATTGAAATGATTATTAGGGCCCGAGCACCGAAACGGTGAGAGGCCCATATTTTTACTTTGATGTACTTTTCATAGAGCTTTCATCAGATCAACTTCAAATTTAGACGAGTGTCATCACAACAAAATGGAGATAAAGACTGACTTAAAAAAATCTATTATTCGTCAGACTGTGTGACCGTGGCGTGGCGTCAAAGTTTGATTAAACGCCATCAAAACACGAGGTTCTGTATCTCGAACATATTTGATCCAATCAAGTACAAACTAGAAATGTAAGACAAGAGTCCCGGTCTGATGACATCTACACAGAAATCATGACTTGAAATCACAGTGCCCCTTGATGGCTACAGGAAGTGACATGTATTTTGACTTTGATAAACTACTCCTGGCTGCTTAACAATATTCAGCTTAAAAGAGCTCAGTCAAGTCATTGGATCATGGTCAGAATTGTGACATTTCCTCAAACCGTGTAAACATTGATCTGTGGTGAAGAATTTTCCTACGCCAAAGGACACAATGTTTTCATAACTCCACTCCGCATTGTCCTATCGCTAACAAACTTCTGTCTCCTGATAAGAGTCCAAGCCTCAACAGCTCTATGTGTCAATATTTCTTCAGTGTCATAGCGCTACCTACTGATTCACCATGAAACAGGAAGTACTTTGTTAATCCACTTTGCATTATCTAACCGGCTCTGAACTACCAACCTATGATCACAATCCTGATCAGATTCAACGTGCGGATGCTCTGGCCCGCAAGTGCTACAACGTAGCCCTAGTTTACATTCTTTCAGACCAGTATTCATTTTGGCAGCTATTTTTGATTTAGTCTTAGTCTTTGCATATTAGTTTTAGTTATATTTAGTCATTTTTATCCTTCTTAGTTTTTGTCTAGTTTTCGTCGATGAAAACTCAGAACATTTTAGTCTAGTTTTAGTCTACGAAAACTAATTCCATTTTAGTCTAGTTTTAGTCACATTTAATAGCCACATTAAACTCCTTTTCTATAAAAACATATAGCTGCAGCCTAATAGCTTAAACATATATATTTAGTTTTAAATGTGAAAACAAAAAGGGAGAGCAGGTCAGACTGGAGCTGAACACAGAAACTGCAGCTTCTGCTCTGATCAAGAAGCTGAGGCGCTGATCTCTGATCAGCTGAGACCAGAGAATCTCTGTGTTTTCGCTGTTTCCATAGTTAAGAAGCAGTCAGTCACTGAGAGGCTGCTCCACGTGAACAAGCTATGATCTCACTGTGTCTCTCTGAGCGAGTGCGCGGGGACAGGGGGCGGAGCCTCGGGACCACTCACACACACACAGACTCACAGACTCACTCGCCCGCTCCTGATACTTCATGACGGCCTGATACGATGACGTTTTAAAAATTATTGTGACTTAGTCAACCACCAACATTTTCGTCTCGTCTCGTTTCATCAACGAAAGTTAAAATAGATTTAGTCATAGTTTTTATTTTCAAAGATCCATTTTCGTTACATCTTCGTCTCGTCTTAGTCATGGGAAAAGGGTCGTTAACGAATATTTTTCGTTATCATTTTCGTCAACGAAATTAACACTGTTTCAGACTCACCTCTCAAGCTCTTCCTTCTTAACCAAATATGCAAATGTCCGGCTCCAAACTGCCAAGATCAAATTAAAATCTCTCAGCTTCAAAAAGAAAGTTCACAAAACAGTGGGTGAAATCATGGTTGGTTCCACTTGGATGGAACTCAAAACTGAAGCTACAATTTTTTTTTATTAAATTAAAAGTTTAAACTGTTAACCTCAAGGTTTCACTCAGACGAAACATGGTTAATGTGATCACACTAAGTAGTGATTTGATTTGTTAAACTTTTTTTTAATGTATTTCCCCTGTCCGCATGAACAGGTGAACAAATCGAAAAAATATATCCTGACCAGTAGGAAATATCAGTCTGCAGGAGAAAACTGGTGTGTGGAGAAACAATATTGTTTTTTTTATGTAATTGTCTATTTGCAGTGAAGCCATCCAAGCCACAGTGCTGGATTGAGGGCAAACTGTTGGAGGGTGGTGATGTTAAGATGAGCTGCAAGTCTGCTGAGGGCTCTTATCCCATCCAATATAAATGGCAGAGGGTACTGGACAATGGCAAGCACGTTGGCAAGCTGCCTCCATTGGCACTGATAGGTAAGTCAGCACACAATGCCTACTGATTACAAAGTACATACAAACACGTATTAAATGTTACAGCAAAAAAAGAGCATTGAGACATGAAGCATAGTGTCACCACATATTGGTACAGCAGATGCGAGTGTGATTTTTCAGTTGTTTGCAAAACCATTGAGTCATCAAACCCAAGTGAACAGGGATTCATTTCAAGAAAAGTGATAGATTGTGGTCATATTTCAGCTATTTAAATGTATTGTTTTTTTATTTCAACTCAACCAGTCTAGTGTCATAAATTCTCAAAAGCTCCATCTATTCTAATTAATGTACCTCTATTTCTGCTTCTTCCTGCCATACATCCTCAGACTGTGTCATGGTAGGGACACACTGGAGGCATAAGCGCTGCAAAGCCCCACGAAATGCGGTCCATACTCTTTCTGAGCCCATGTTATTCAATTGGTCTGTTCACATCAGCTCGCAATCTGCAGCGATGGTTTTGGAGTCTGTTCTATTTTTTCTACTCACTGCAAGCGAATCGGGCCAGAAAAAACACTTATAATCGATTGTAAATGATATAAATTATATATTATATATGAAAAAAATGGTCAAATATCCCATACTTTTGAGTGTCCTGCTATTTTCATGGAGTTTCAATTTCCCATCCGCTGTAATTGTTTTTTATTATGTACTTATTCCACACATTTGTCAGCTGTGTCGAAACAGACAGGCACACAAGCACACAGACAGACAGAGAGAGAAGGGGGTGGCTATAGGCTTGGGTAGGTCAGTCACTTTTCAAGACCATCATCATCCCCCTACTCTACATTGAACAGACCAAACAACAACCAGCAGAGAAAGCAGAATTGCGGGCAGACCGGCACGGACAAATGCGCTTCCGGTCTGAACAGCCAGGCAGCTGCTCGCACAAGAATTTACCCTTTGCGGCGCTTTCGCCTCCGGTTTGTCCCTGGTGTTAAGCATTTGCCAACATCTACTTTAAAAAATAGCAGTAATTCACAATTATTTGTGTCTATTTTTAGCAATGGCATAATAAAACAATACAATGTTTTGTCCTGTTTTTTCTGTGTTGAATTATTAAGATTTGAAAAACCCAGAAATTGTTACATTGAGGAACTTGACCAAGGACAGCATTGGAATCTACAAATGCACAGCCAACAATGATGTGGGAGGAGATAGCTGCACAGTGGAGGTTATGATGGACTGTGAGTGGACACCCTTTGCTGAACACTGAGCACTGCTGGGGCACAACATTGCAACCCTTTGATTGAAAATAAGAAGCCACTTACTCATATATATTGTTTACTAAGAAAATCTCAGCAGCTCCATCACAGTCTGCAAATACTGGACTGCACTCGTTTCTTAACGTTCTCTTGTACAAATTTGAGTTCAGCCCAGGTGATGCTAAGACTAACACTAAGAGCCAGGGGATGTGCATGGAGGATGTTAGTGTGCAAAAATAATCAATTAATGTCACATAAGATGGAAAATATGGAAAACTTGTATTGCTCACAGTTCTAAACTAGAAAAAGCGTTGGGCCTCATGCAAAAACATTGTTCAATAGTTATTCTACATTTTATTCCTACATTTGTTTGTGAGTATGTACAAACAACTCTCGTCAATATGTATAAAAAAGTGAGTAAATATCATGTGTAAACTTCAGCCCCTCTATTTGCAATATACCATACCATCCCAACACACAAACGCCAATAATGTTATTTTATAGAGAAATGGGTCTGTAAAAAGGCGACTAGAAGTTCAGACTGGGCTATTTTTAGTTTTTGCTCAATTTCAACTTTCCGTGCCTAATCTTGTTCTATGGAGATACTTCTGCCCTCACTGCTTCCCTGACACAGCTATGCAGATAGCTAGCTCTTCCAATTAAGAACGGTTGAAGTAGTTTTTCTCCATGAACTTTATTTTTATTTGCCACACATTAGACAGGGTGAAAACTGCAACATAAAAATACAAACCACCATCAGTAGGTTATAAAGGGCGGCTGTGGCTGAGGGGTAGAGTGGTCGTCCTCCAACCTGAAGGTCGGCGGTTCGATTCCCAGTCTAAACCATCTGCATGCCGAAGTGTCCTTGGGCAAGATGCTGAACCCCGAATGGCCCCCCCTTAGAATAACAAAGTGCTGGGATAGATGCACTGTATGAATGGGTGAATGTGAAACTGTAATGTAAAGCGCTTTGAGTGGTCATCAAGACTAGAAAAGCGCTATATAAATGCAAATCCATTTACCAAAGTGTCCTATTCTACTTTTTTCATCATACTGCGGAGGTAGTTTTTTTATCAGTTTCAAATTTGAGAAACTGAGTTCTCCTAAAGCAACTGAATTGGGGACTGTGAAAAGCACTGCAAGAAATGCGCTCTGACGTCCACACTTCAGGAGTATTATTTGTGAGACGAATTGTGATTCGTGAATATGGGCTGATTGATTGATTATTCAGCTCAGAATCGTGAGAATTTCCAACTGAATCTGGGAATGGAGCATTGCTATGATTTTTATTTGAACTGCGACTCCTTTGAAGTTACTCGCCCATCATCTCCACTAGTTTGAGGAAATGCCATCGTTATGCTTAAAGAATCTAATTGTTCTACCACAGAACGTCAGTGCATTGTCTCAGGAGCAAGGTTCTGCTGATTTTGTCTTTCTATTTATGAAAGAAATCTATATGCTTGACATATTTTTCAAGTCTTTAACACCTTCTCTTGTCAGAACTGACTTTCTCTCACTTACACCAAAAGGTTTGCAACAGAAGCAAAATGTAAACTCCTTGCTTATTGAATAAACAAGCCATTGCCTTTCTAGTCACTCTCCATTTTTTTAATGTCCGACTGTAATGACGTACCGAACATTTTGAGTGCACTGTCCCTTTGAAAATCAATTCCTTTGATTTAATATGGTCCTCTCTGAATTAAAATGTTGCCAGTCAATTTACAATCCAACCCTCATCTTTGGTAGTGACCTCCGGGTAGTGACCAATAGATTGAGATCGTAAATCTAAGTAGCCCCATCAGGTGGTGGGTCTTAGAGAATAGTAACAGTTGAGGTGGTTTGGGAATCTAGTCAGGATGCCTGCTGGGCGCCTTCAAGTAGAGGTTTACCGGACAAGCTCAACTGAGTAGACCCTCAGTTGAGCCTGGGGCAGCCTTAGAACTCGCTGGAGGGATTACATATACCAACTGGCTGGGCACACCTCAGGATTCCCTGGAAATTTCTAGGGAGGGGAACATCTGCAATACCCTACTTGGCCAGCTTTGTATAATATTCAAGCCTGGATTACTGGAAGAATGGATAGATCAATCACCTGGAGAAAAAATTCCAATTTAGGTAAATAATCTGAAAAAAGTTTACACGTCGACTATCACATAGTCATTCAAATTAAATAAGTCAAGCCAGCCATCTCCATGCACATGCCATCTGCACCATTTTGCAGCACAAAATAATTGTGTGCTCCCCTGGACATCTAAACTTTAAGCAGGAACATTAATAAATTTCGAATTACATTATAATTAAAATTACAGAGTTAAACAGAATAATGTCCGCGTATGTATGAGGTTTTCTCTCTGATTAAAAAAAATATATAATCAACTTGTGGAATAATTGATAGGTCTAGACCATTCTTATATTCTCTGTACCTGTAAGAAAATTCCAAATAGTAGAAAATTGGTGAATGTCGCAAGTTGTTCTAAATTGGACAAAACAAATGGGTTCCATGAGGTCCTTTAATTTAATCTCTGCTCTTAACATTTTCACACATTTAAGTTGTATTTCACTGAGATTTTTTAAGTTAAATTTTGTTATACTCTTTCTTTTGCAGCTGACTCTGTGTGTGTGTTGTGTAATTGTGTGTAGATGTAAGGGGAATTGATGTGGTAGCAGGGGCAGTGGTTGGAGTGTCATTTGGTATCCTCCTCATCATCTTCATCATATGGCTGGTGTGTCACAATAAGGAGACAAAGAAATATGAAGAAGAGACACCAAACGAAATCAGGTAAAGCCTAAAAGGAGAGGAATCTCATCTGCAGCTGTCATAACCCCCCTGTTTTGTAGTGGAAGTGTACATAGATGAGGCAAATGGGAAATTTAGTTTTTAATGTGCATTATTACAAGGAAAACAATTATTTGATCTATTTCTGGTTTCAAAATGAGATTATGGCTATCACGTCCGTGCTAACCTGACCTTTTTTTTTACTTTGAATAACAAAATAGCCTTTACAACAGGTTACAAAATTATAATTCATACAATAATAATTCACAGCACCCCAAGAAGGCCATAAAAGCAACAGATACGTGACAAAGAAAGAAAATCTACCAATGATTGTTTGTAGATCCTTTTTCAGAATTAAAATTATGTTTGAAAACTTACTCATCAATTCATTAATTCAAATTTTAAGAACTTACCCATAAGTACTTTTACATTACATTACATTTCATTTAGCTGACGCTGTTATCCAAAGCGACTTACAATAAGCGTAGTCAACCATGAGGGTATAAACCCAGGAAGTACAATTTTCTTCAAGAAACAAAATCTACCAATGATTGTTTGTAGATCCTTTTTCAGAATTAAAATTATGTTTGAAAACTTACTCATCAATTCATTAATTCAAATACATTTTAAGAACTTACCCGTAAGTACTTTTACATTACATTACATTTCATTTAGCTGACGCTGTTATCCAAAGCGACTTACAATAAGTGCATTCAACCATGAGGGTATAAACCCAGGAAGTACAATTTTCTTCAAGAAACCCAAACGTCAAAGTGCTATGAGTAAGTGCCATTTAAGAGCTTCTAAATTGTTAGTTTAAACTTGTATTAAATTTATAGTCGGAAGAGATTTGTTTTTAGTTTGCGGTGGAAGATGTAAATACTTTCTGCTCTCCTGATGTCCATGGGGAGCTCATTCCACCATTTAGGAGCCAGGACAGCAAACAGTCGTGATTTTGTTGAGCGTTTAGCTCGCAGTGAGGGCGCAACAAGCTGATTGGCAGATGCAGAGCAGAGTGAAAGGGCTGGGGTATAATGTTTGACCATGTCCTTGATGTAGACTGGACCCGATCCAAGGAACGCATGTACTAATGTTTTGAAACGGATGCGGGGCAGCCACTGGTAACCTGTGAAGGTAGCGGAGGAGCGGAGTAGTGTGAGTGAATTTAGGTTGGTTAAAGACTAGTCAATCTGCTGCATTCTGAATGATCTGCTGAGGTTGGATGGCACTAGCAGGTAGACCTGTCAGGAGGGAGTTACAATAGTCTTGGCGTGAGATGGCCAGAGCCTTGACCAGAACCTGCGCCGTACGTCACAAACACACACACACACACACACTTCTCCAAAAGAAGAAAAACCAAAACTTGTCATTCATTATTATCTAAATGCTGTACTTTTTGTTAACCAGTCTACAAAATGCTGAAGCATTAATTTTATTTATATATATTAAATTTATATAAATTTATATTTATTTACAAATTGCTGTCTATGAGAAATTCAATTAGCCAGTGACAAAGAAAGAAGGCTAAAGGCTAACATACTTTCCTTGTCTCCAGCTAAGTTGTATAAACATCACATGCGATTGTGTATTTCTTCTATGGATGTGACTTAAGTCCAAGATCTACTTAAATAGATAGATAGATAGATGGATACTTGATACTCTGTGTGGTCGCCTGGGAGAGGGGTGCAGCTGTGGAGAATGGCAGAGGGCTGGAAGCTGGAGAGAGTGGGGCCACACTGTAGAGCCGCGGTGGACTAGTGGCAGAAACTTGGACTATGGGCAGAAAAGGTCTCTGGTTCGTCACTGGTTCGAGAAAAAACAAAAGACGAACTGTTGTGTCTTTCAAGCAGCAGTGTCTTGCTGAAGTCGATGTTCGAAGAGAGGAGACGTGGACCCAGTACTTACAAGTATAAAGTTTATTACACAAGAGTATTACAGGTCAGGACGAGCTCTAGAGACTCGGAGACATCACAGAGCCAAATGGTGAAAATCCGCCTTAACTCTGCAAGTCAAGAACTTATATAGGGGAGTTGTTTACTACAAACCTAGAGATAAATGACGTCACACAACCGGGCCTTCTGCCTAAATTTGGGATTGAGTTATACCTTAAGATTTAAGGACCTGCTGAAAACCATCTCTCCTCTCATTATTCCATAGGCAGTTCAAGAATAGTTCAGACAAGGAAAAACACACTGAACACATCTGAAGATAATACTTAAAGGTTGGAACTTAAGATTCAAGGCGCCTTAAGATATTAACATATCATTTTCATAACTGTGCTATGGATATCTATTAGTTAAAGGAATATACTACAGAACCTGGATTGATCTGTCCAAAAAATCCAAGAGGATTCTCCTTACCCTGTCTAGTGCCCCTGAGCAAGGCACCTTATTCCCCCAACATCTGCTCCCTGGGCGCTGTACATGGCTGCTCACTGCTCTGTGTGTCCTGCACCAGATGGGTTAAATGCAGAGGATACATTTCCCTACAATTGCATTAGTGTGTCTGTGCATGTCTCTGCATGTGTGTGGGATAAATAAATGTATCTTAATCTTAATCTTAAAATTGCAATGAAGGCCTCAGGGTGTTGAGTTTGGAGCCCAATATAACCGAATTTAACTTTATCTCAAGTGTTAGCATTAACCTTTCAATTTCACATTGTTGGTAAATGTAAATTTAATCTGTTTAGGGAACTCTGTGTAGCCATTCAACCAAATTCTCATTCCAGGGAGGATGCAGAGGCTCCCAAAGCCAAACTGGTGAAGCCCACCTCTCTGTCCTCATCCCGCACTGGCAGCTCTCGCACAGACACCTCCTCTACCCAGTCTATGATACGCAACATGGGGCCCAGAGGCCAACATGGCTTTGTTCCTGATGTTGGGGCCCTCAAGGAAGACTGCCAAACCTCCACCTTCCCTCACTCTCCACCTGGCTTCAATCTGACAGTTCAGGAGACTCCTGAATCCTGTACACCGACCTCTATCTCAACCTTCAACCCCAACAATCCCCCTAAACTGTGCACAGGGGAGCTGACCCACAAGGGGGCCAAAGCTGTTAATGTCCTTCCTCAAACCAAGGCCTTCCAAACTGTGTAGAAGTTGCAGACATTAAATGGTATTCACACAGAGGTAAAGCCGGCTTCTGCCTCAAGACATGGCAACCACCTACACTAAAGAGTTATAGTCTGATAAATATCATGTTATATCATCAGGATTATGGAATTCAAAACACTTAACTTGAGGTCTAATTATTTGAACCTAGCACAGGACATGAGGGCATGGGAAGCACATACATATTAAATCATTCTATATTGTAGGTTGCCAACAGTCATAGCATCACATTGGTTACTTTCAACCTCTTTAAACTTAGGGCTCTCCTGGTCATGCTTCACTCACAATTCTTAGGAAATGTATTTCTGCGTAGGATGTTTCAAAATATGAATGCAACAGTTTAATGCTGCCAGCAGGAGACAAGGCATCTTTTAAGTTCTGTTAATTTGAATTTGTTTGGTTATGTTGTTGGCCTTATGATCATCATATTTTACGTGTGGAATAGTGCATGGTTTTGTTATCTAATAATCCATAGCCATCTGCCTTTAAAAAACACCTTAGTGCTATATGTACAGTGAGCATAGAAATAAAAATGTGACTAATGTTTAACATATTGATGAATAATGATTACCCAAAATCTTATAATAAAAAAAAATCTGCATATTCTTCCTATTGTGATATGGTAATTAGATTGTGGTGGATCTTGGTGGCAGTTGTGGGTGAACGTGACCAATGAGAAAATCACTGGTTGAAGCATGAGACGTGAGGAGTTTATATTTATTAAAAACTATAACAAAGGTGTCCTGTCGTCTTGTTCCTGCCGGCAGAGAAGTTCGGCGTATCTCTGAAGATTAAAGAGTATCTCCTCACCGGCTGTGCCTGCGGAAAATACTCACATACACATGCACACAGACAGAGAGCTGAATGCTTGCCCCATTTTTAATGTACAAATACACCGCGTTCCACATTATTATGCAAATTACATAGATATTTTGCTTGATGATGCTCCAAAAGTTCTCAATAGGGTTATGGTCAGGGGAAGATGGGGGCCACACCTTGAGTTTCTCTCCTTTTATGCCAATAGCAGCCAATGCCCCAGAGGTATTCTTTGCAGCATGAGATGGTTCATTGTCATGCATGAATATGATTTTGCTTCGGAAGGCACGGTTCTTCTTTTTGTACCACTGAAGAAAGTGGTCGGTCAGAAACTCTACATACTTTGCCGTGGTCATTTTCACACCTTCAGGGACCCTGAAGGGACCTACCAGCTCTCTCCCCATGATTCCGGCCCAAAACATGACTCCGCCACCTCCTTGTTGACGTCTCAGCCTTGTTGGGACATGGTGGCCATTCACCAACAATCCTCTATTCCATCCATCAGGACCATCAAGGGTTGCACGGCACTCATCTGTAAACAAAACAGTTTGGAAGTTAGTCTTCATGTAGTCCTGAGCCCACTGCAACCTTTTTTGCTTGTGAGCTTGGTTTAGGGGTGGCCGAATAACAGGTTTAAGGACACTTTCAAACCTCTTGAGCATCCTACATCTTGAAGTTCGCGAGACTCCAGAGGCACCAGAGGCAAACACCTGTTTGCTGCTATTCAATGGCATTTTAGTGGCTGCTCTCTTAACCCTACGCATTTGTTTGGCAGAAATCTTCCTTATTTTGCCTTTGTCTGAACGAACCTGCTTGTGCTGTGAATCAGTGACAAATTTCTTCACAGTCCGATGATCACGCGCAATTCTTTTGGAAATATCCAATGTTGTGATACCTTGATCAAGGTATTGCACTATTTGCTGCTTTTCAGCAGCAGAGAGATCATTTTTCTTCCCCATTTTGCCTGAAACATGTAGCTTGATTAATAATGTGGAACATCCTTCTTAAGTAGTTTTCCTTTGATTGGGCTCACCTGGCAAACTAATTATCACAGGTGTCTGAGATTGATTTCAATCATCCAAATAGCCCTGAGACACAATACCATCCATGAATTTAATTCAAAACTAAAAAACTAATGTTTATGACCCTTAAATCCAATTTGCATAATAATGTGGAAAGAGGTGTAAGGTCTATCATGGTTTATGAATAAATAAAATATATATATACACTTCTGATCAAAATCTTAAGACCAGTTAAAAAATTGCATGAAGTTGCATTTTGCACTGTTGGATCTTAGGAAGGTTCTAAGTAGAGCTTCAAAATGCAAAAAGAAGAAATGGGAACAAGAGACCAAAAGTTGTGAGCAGGCAATTGATTGAAAACAACAATTTAACTCAAATAGGCTGTTCATCAGCTGATCAAAAGTTTAAGACCACAGCCTTTAAAAGCCAAAATCTGTGCAAAAATTTGGATGCCATGTCATTTCCTGTGAAGTAATCACACTGTGAAGATCTATTGATGGCAAAGGCAAAAAAGCTCACCGTCTTTGAATGTGGTAGGATTGTTGAACTGCATAAACAAGGCCTCTCACAACGTGCCATCGCTGCTGAGGTTGGACGCAGTAAGACAGTCATTTTGCATTTCTTAAAAGATCCTCAGGGTTATGGAACAAAAAAATCAAGTGGTAGACCCAAAAAAATCTCACCGGCGCTGAGCCGGAGGATCCGAATGGCTGTCCGTCAAGACACGGGACGATCCTCGTCCCAAATTAAGGCCATTACTGGTGCTGACTGCAGCCCAATAACCATCAGACGGCATCTGCGAAGGCCACGTCTCCTTCAACGCCACAAAATTGCCCGATTAGACTTTGCAAGGGAGCACCAAACATGGGACATTCAAAGGTGGAAGAAAGTTTTATTCTCTGACAAGAAAAATGTAACCTTGATGGTCCTGATGGCTTCCAACGTTACTGGCATGACAAGGAGATGCCACCTGAGATGTTTTCTATGCGGCACAGTGGAGGGGGCGCCATCATGATCTGGGGTGCTTTTTCCTTCAATGGAACAATGGAGCTCCAGGTTGTGCAGGGGCGTCAAACAGCAGCTGGCTATGTGGAGATGTTGCAGCGGGCATCCCTCATGACTGAGGGCCCTCGTCTGTGTGGTAACGACTGGGTTTTTCAGCAGGACAACGCTCCAATTCACAATGCCCGTCTGACCAAGACTTTTTTCCAGGAGAATAACATCACTCTTTTGGACAATCCTGCGTGTTCCCCTGATCTTAATCCAATTGAGAACATTTGGGGATGGATGGCAAGGGAAGTTTACAAAAATGGACTTCAGTTCCAGACAGTGGATGCCCTTCGTGAAGCCATCTTCACCACTTGGCGCAACATTCGCACTAGCCTTTTGGAAACACTTGCATCAAGCATGCCAAAACGAATTTTTGAAGTGATCAACAATAATGGTGGAGCTACTCATTACTGAGTCAGTTTTTGACACTTTAATTTCTGTTTTAGGAGGTAAGCTGTGGTCTTAAACTTTTGATCAGCTGATCGTGATCAGCCTACTCCAGTTAAATTGTAGTTTTCAATAAATTGCCTGCTCACAACTTTTGGGCTAATGTTCCCATTTCTTCTTTTTGAATTTTGAAACTCTACTTAGAACCTTCCTAAGATTCAACAGTGCAAAATGCAAATTCATGCAATTTTTTAACTGGTCTTAGGATTTTGATCAGGAGTATATATAAATATATTAGTGCTGTCAAAAGATTAAAATATTTAAGCGCGATTAATAGCATTTATGTCATTGTTAACTCAAAATTAATCTAGTTTAATCGCAAATTTGTTTCCATTCTAAACGTCCCTTCATTAATTTTTTCCCCATCATGATGCTCTATCAACATGGAAAAGTGGATTGGCTTGCTTTATGCAAATGTTTTATTTTTTGGAAAAACAACATTGCCAAACAGGGCGGTACAAAATAAAATTATAAAGTGCACATTTCAGGTTAACAAGGACTCAGCCTATAGTGCAGTTAAACCATGGCTTAATATTTTCTTTTTCTCGAGTTTGCTGTGAACATAGCAGTCAGGCCTCTCAAACAGACAAGCAACAAAATAACAAACAAACAAAATACACAGGCAAGTGTCGGCCTACTTTGAAATAAATTAAACACAGAACTTTGTAGGGCTATTTGAGTCCTCCCCATATTTGTGGAATAAGAAGTAGCCTATTTTGAAATAAATCGTCTCTGCTGCAAGTGCAATGCATGATGGTATACATTGCTCCGTTAGTGACCATTGGTTGTACACTACTTTTAACGATCTATGGTAGGAAACATATAGGGTATAGAAAATGTCACTAAACATACGGACAGCACTACAAAATGTGAACTATGTATTGGAAAACATTATTGAGGGATTTCAGGCACAGCTGTAGCATAAAATTTAGGTCAAAATCTAAAATGGTTTTACGTGTGCTTGTGTCTGTGAGGCCAAATGTTTTGGGCCAACTAGGAAGATCTCACTTTTATCTGTTTTTTTATGAAATTCTTGCTCAGCCAGTTATTAATGGCAGAAAAACAGTCAGTTAGTTTGGAGAGACTTTTTCTGCTCCCTTCATCTCTATCAGAAATTTTCATATGTACATATGAATATTTACACACTTTCCATTATGTTACAAACTGTTTCTTCTTATCAATGTTGTAAATTCTGTTATTTTGCGGATGTTCTCACTGTGGCTCTCTCTGAGGTTTCCAAATTTTTCACCCTGGAAACCGTTTTTTTGGGGAGATTTTCTTTACTCTTTTGTAGGTTTTCTTTAGTAAACCCAATTAGACAAATTGTGATTTGTGAATATGGGCTATAGAAATAAAATTTGATCGATTGATTGAACCATAATACAAGTCAAGTATTTTGTTGACCCTCGTATGGCACGTAACGTATTGATCAAAGATTCGTAAAGTCTTGTTTAGACAGCAGTAAGTAAAGTCACTAAGAATAAAAAAACATTGACTACTGTCTTTGTGTTGTCTGTAGACTCTCAGGCTTTATCCACATTTGCTTTTAGGTGAGTGTAAACGACTGAGACAAATATTTGAGGGAACTTGGGCGAGTACGGCAGGCAAAGAGTCACAGACAATAGTTCAACAGCCTTTGTAACCTAATTAGCAGACAACAACAACCATTACAAATTAACTTCTGCTGCAAAGTGAATTTAAACTGCTTTCCTGTAAATTTTTTGTAAAGAGAAATTTTCCCACATGCATTTTATATTGAGTAGGGTTAAGGTTTAATACAATTTTTTAGGCATGATGTCTTTGAAGAGACAAAGTGAACAGTCCCTTTTCAAGCAGAAACACATTACTTGAAACTTTTGTCAAATTAATCCAGTCATGAAGTCTTCCTTTTCTTTTAACCTTCTCATCACGGGCACCTGTGTGCCACTGTAGTATACACGCCTCTGAAATTGAGTTCTACTCTATTACTGCACAGACGTTTAACTGATTAAAGTGCCTCATAATTAGTCTAACTAAAACTAAACTAAAAGGTCCCAGGGAGTGCTTGACGTTTCATAACTTATGCAACAAAGTAAAAACGATTAGCTTGTTTGTATATTATAAAGTAACATTTCCACCAAATAAATACAACGTTACACTGAGTGGCCTGAAGCTGAATTATAAACTAAAGTGTTTTAAAAAAAAAGTGGTTTCGGTCTCTGTTCTATTTTTTAAACAGCGTTTCAATTTCCCCATCTTTAATATTTACTTAGTCCACACATTCCTCAGTTTTGTCTAAACAGACAAGCACACAATCTCTTTTCTTGATTGAGATTGAGCCCTCTCAATCTACCTCTTCGCAATTCAATACTGATGAAACACGAAGCTCTCTGGCTACTTCCACTTTTACTAGTCTAGTACTGAAGTGGACCCTAGCTGCTAATTTGCATCCAAAGTGCCACCAGTTACTGCTGGAAAGACCACAGGTTCTTCTACTTCTGAATCTATCCCTGCTGTTGGTGAGCGTGTCAAACAGCCACCACTGGAACCCTGATAAAGTTAGGACCGGGACTATAGCAGAGTTGCCACACCTCTTACCAAGCTGACTTCGGTTAAGGTTCCTTTTGTGTGGTCGCCGGCAGCAGAGGTTGCATTCTCAAGAATTAAGTCGTTGTTTTCCTCTACACCTGTAATAACTCATCCAGACCCTGCTGTTCTGTTAATTTTGGAAGTGGATGCCTCCAACATTGGGGTGGAGGCCGTGCTCTCTCAGCGCACTACCTCTGACCTGAAGCAGCACCCGTGTGCTTTTTTCTCTCGCAATCTCTCCCCTGCGGAGAGGAATTATGACGTTGGGAACTGTGAGCTGCTTGCGGTTGTTCTGGCCCTGCAGGAATGGAGGCACTGGCTTGAGGGTTCTACTCACCCATTTATTGAGATTTTTCTTATTACAAAGTATTTGTTTTTCGCTCTTTTGTTTTATGTAATATTTTCCTTTTGGGCCTTCTTTTTGGGAACATAAAAATTCCCATCATACAAACTACATCTCCATGACCTCCTGAGAGTCTTTCTACCTAGCTCAACCGCTCTTCTACATCTACCTTTCAACAATGAAATGTGTTGAAATATCAAAGCGAATTTTGCGCATTCCTACTCTGTGAACAAATTTAGAAATTCCTCAGACCATGCGCACACACAAATGATGAAGGCCCGGCTGTCCTATAAAATGTAACACACACCCTTTTAACTAAATGCATAGTAGATAGACAGCAATAATGTAATTTACTAATACATTGACCAAATGTATTAAATAACTATGAAATTGACGCCCTTTCATGCTCAGCCCTATAAAAGCCTGCTGAATTCATATTTATGTTTCTGGATAAACAAGGCGTCCCTTCTTCTGCAACGATGAAGTTAAAACACTGTGTCATACTCTGCGGGAAGAAACTTCTGTCTGTAGGATTGTGTGTGTGTCCCTCTTTGCACAAACTGATAATCACATGTATTTAGTTATTAATCGATGACTCTGGATCGTTCTGTCACTTTAACCCTGATGTCCTGACTGTGCACATCATGTAACATATTGTTGTGTTTAGCAGGTTTAAACATGTCTCATAAACTAAGCGAAAATAAATAAACACAAAGTAAATGTCAGCACTGTACATGTCCTAATAACTTGTGATCAGTGTTTATTGTTAAATTGTAAAGTGAGCGCAGGTCAGAGGAGTGAGGAACAAACAGACTCCGACAGAGACTGTCCAGACCTTTTATGTATGTCTGATCCTGGAGCAGCGCCAGTTATAATTATTAAGCTGAGTCCATGTCCACGTCTGCATCGCGATGCATCTAAGAGACATGTCTACAACACTAGTGCTCAGCGGAATTCAACACCTCAGTTATTGCAGGCCCAGGTTAAATTTTCCTTAAACATCGTCACTCTTGGAGGTCACTCTCCCAGAGTAAGTGTTTTTGTGTTATCCACCTTTGTACCTTTCTACTGCTGTGAGATTCATTTTCTGGAGCTATCTGTCATACCTTCAACTATTCAGCGCACAGCTCTCTTCACGATAAATGGATGTCTTTATATAGAGAATTAGAGGCGGGGCAGTATCTTAAATGCAGAGAGCGGATATGTGTCTGTCGATTCAGAATGATTCTGATTCACAAACATACGCATGGTGGTGAGAACATAATCGACAGGCGGCGAATTTGCTCAGAAACTTATTTTCTGCGGAGAGTAAGAACATTTCTGTGCAAATGTTAGTGAATGAGGCCCATTCATTCTACAAAAGGTAAAAAGTATCCAACTTGATTCGATGTTATTTTTACTCCACGCCTTGAGCCACAGGCAGCTAAAGTCAGACACATCCAGACCAAGTGCAACTGTTAAGGCCAACTCATGTAGAATAATGTTGCAGGCGTAGAAGAGAGGTAAGTGACATGCAAGACCTATTATGGATGTACTGTGTTGGTGGAATATACTAACACCAACTAAAAAACAGACATTAGTCATCAGTAGGCAGTAGTCCTCAGTGAATACAAATGCATTATACTGTGGTCGTACAAGACGTATTCCATGAGTGATGCAAGGACTACATTGTCTATTTAGATGCGACGGGCAGCATCGTTCACTAAGCAAAGGGGCAAACTGCAACATTATATATCTATGAAATGTTGTAGAGACATCCATCAAAATAATCCCCTCCCCTGTTAGAGTCAAAAAGTTTTCTTCAATATAAACCTATAACAAAAGCCACTGATGCTCTGTTGAATTGTACCGGGGCAATTAAAAAGTCCATTGTCCCGGCAAGATTCCCCTTTGGGTGGATTTATTATCCAGTTCATATGTTAATCCTGCAGCTTCTATTTTGGCGCATGCAGTGGGTGCCAAAGGAGAACACCAAGAGTTGACATACATACACATCACAAATATGCACAAAACGCATACACACACACACACACAAAAGTGACATGTTAAGTGTTTATTGTTCAAGACGTTTATGTTAATATTACTTATATATATATAATTGTTGAGATATCTATGTTTCTCTGTATCTTGTGACTATATTTTACCTGTATCCTATGAATAATTTCAGCTACATAGTCTATATAATCAATAATGCACAATACAATATAAACAGTATAAACTGTCACTGTAACCTGTGTAACTAAAAATGTTTATGACAGTTGGTTCCTTGAAATAAGCTTATGCTATAACGGTTTCTTTTCCTGAAATGATGTCTATCTTTTTGACTCAGACACAGGGTCAGGCCCAGGGCACGACCACAGAAAGAGACAAACCAGCCGTTAGCAACTACCTGGTGACCAGGCACATGAGCAGGTGTAAATCTGAGTCTCAATCTGACTGCAAAATACAATTCTGAGAAAAGTGTGTTATCTTGAGATATGGAATAATGAAATTCTCAGACTGGAGTTGCCATTGAGTCTTTGTAATGGTAGGCTCTGCAGAGTTTACACAACAAGCACGGGTGCTCAGGATAAGGGAGAGGACATCCCAGAACTAATACAAAGAGGTGCTTCATAAAACGTGGTGAGAAAAATATATGAAATCCTCCTCTATGTCTTATCTGCTTGGTTTGTTCGCTGTAGCAAACTCCCTGTTTGCCAAGGCCACAGTAGTGGGAAACCTGGTCGGTTGAGTTTTCCCTTACAAGTGATGTGCTTTCAAAAAACTGCACTCTGAGGAAGCAGTATCTGGCCAATAACTAAATTCCCTCAAAGAAAAAGACCTGCCTCTTTGCTGCACCCTGTGTCTTTATAATACTGTGGACTAAGGATGAAAGTGAGCTTCTTCTCGACATGATCCAGTGAACCTGGTGACATGTCCGGCAGAACCCCAGAGACTCTCTTTAAGTATTGTTCTTATACAATAAACTTGTTACTGTGAAACCTTTGAACATTGAATTTATCTAATCATTGCCTTTCCCATCTGAACCTCGAATCAACGAACACAACGCTGTCCGGTCCGGACGGGACTGGGCTCGACAATATACACACATATATAGATAGATATATGTACAATATTATTAATATATACTATTAATACAGTATATACTAGTAATATTGTAATATGATATTAATATTAATATTATTTGTATTTGTTTAATTGAAAAGACTTTCTTGCTGTTTCTTAAGCTTACTTTTAATTTGTATTTTAGGAATGTAGTCACATTTGTTTTGTATGTATGGTACATTAAAAACCCTTCAAACCCCAATTCCTTGTGTGATTGTGTGAACTGCTGAAACCATTTACTGCTGTAATCGTTTGCTGAATTTTATATATAATTTCTATAATTGATTTAGCCCTGGGCTTATACAGTATGTCTATCATCTCTAAACAGAACAATTCTAAACAGAATGGACAAAGGTCCATTCAAAACAATGGGCAGAGAAGAACGTACGTTTTTGTAAGTGGACCAACGTAGGTACTATACGTTTTCTGATGAGACTGGGTTGCTTGCTCTTTTAAAAAAAAGAAGCAGTTTTTGCTGCTTCACATGACATTCACCTGATATTAGAAGACCTGCTACCTTAATCCTGCCTGGTCTGGGCCTGGTGGTGTGGCCTAGGGGGTAGAGTGGTTGTTCTCCAACAATTAGGTTGGCGGTTCAATCCCCACTCTTCCCCATCTGCCTGCCGAAGTGTCCTTGGCAAGATACTGAGCCCCTAAATATCATAAACGATGAGTGTACCAATTGTAAGTAGCTTTGGACAAAAGCGTCAGCCAGATGACATGTAATATAATGTAGTGCCCCTGGTGTCTACAAATATAAATGCAAAAATAACAAATAATAATCAACTAGTGAAACAGCTCCTATAGTGGCTGCAAGATTGGTGTGGCAAATGAACATGCCACTGTGCTCTCCCACACACAGCCAGAGTCAAAGGTGTCACCTTTCAGCACCTTCATTAAAGCAAACATTAGCTCATAAACCTATTCAGAAAAGCTCATATTACGGTCCTATTGCATCTGTCTTTGTCTTTGTAAAAAATTCTTTAAGAAGTTAAAAAATATCTTCACAAAGTGAAAGAGGAGATTATCAAAAGTGAGGTTTACCTTGCGTTACTTCCTAGTATGGGACTTGATTTTGTGTTTTACCAGTTGTAGTGTTTTACCACTACTGTAGTAGTGTCTTTCAAGACTACTGAAACCCTGAAAAATGGATCAAGAGAATAAAGACTAGGTGGGATGGTTATATTATCCAATGCTCAGGACATTTAAATGATCCCTAATATAAATTAAGTTGTCTTTACATTGTCAAAATAATAGATATCAAATATTTGCCAATATAATTTTTTAATTTTTCTCAATTAACATGACCTGACAATGTCTTAAATGTATTCAAATGTTTATCTCAATCTCAGCAGCCATTCCTTGTGAGTCTTCCCAAAACGGCTTTTAACCTCCGGGTTAACATTCTACTATCATACAAACACTTGTTTCTCCCACACACCCACCTCCGAGGGTTTTGTGCCATAATGGTCCCTAATGAGCTCAAATTTTTCGCCCTGTGTGGACAACGTGTTGAGCGTCTCCTCTCTTCAGCCTCCGGCATGTAAGAATGTGAACGCACATTGCGCATGCCTCATCTCCATGGCAACCTGCAGCCCTGCTTTCACAGTGCTACTCAGAGTGGCACTGCATATGTTCACTCGACAGGTAGATGGACAGGCTGACATTCAAGGGTTACACACTGCAGTTCACCAAAACCCCCCCATGGTTAAACAGGATTCTGGAGACAGTCATCATGAGAACAGTGTCTTGCTCTATGGGCCGAGCTGCAGGAAATAGTGGCAAAAAATTTGATCTCCAGAGTTCCCCAGGGTCAAGAAAGCCAGGGCTTTTACTCCCGTTATTTTCTGGTTCCAAAAAGGACAATGCGTAAAGACCCATCCTGGACTTGTAACTTTTCAACAAGTAGATAGTGGGAAGTCCCTTCCACACAATAAAACAGGGGTTAAAATGTGTTCACCAGGGCGAACAGTTTACATCCGTTGATCTGAAGGATGTATTTTTTCACGTCCCCAAAAGTCCCTGCGGTTATTCTCTTGCTCTTCAGCTGCTGACGAGAAGGTTGATGAAAGTGCTGTGTTCTCTGGACAACCTACTGTTTTTTGGTTCGCTCCAGAGGGGAAGCAGCGTTGCAAACAAGGGAGCTGGTTGTTACATTAATGTGATGGTTCTGACCCCAAAGCAGACACGGAGTGGTTTGTAGATGATAAATGAACAGAGTTTATTTAGCTGGTTGAGCGGAGGTAGGCTGGATGAGCAGGGTGCTGGCTGGCTGGCAGGTCCTGGAAACGTGAAGGAAGCTGAGCCGAGCGGCGAGGCACATGAGGGTTCTGGATGAAGAAAGCAGAAGGTTAGCGTACATCCAGAAGACAAGAAAGTCGAGAGTTCCTGCTGGTCACTTGCTACCGTATATGACGGAATAATCTGGCATCGAAGTGATGAGACGCCGAGGCTTATATGGAGGAGGATGATTAGGAGGATTGGATGCAGGTGTGCCTTGTCCTGCTGCAGCCACCAGCCAGCCACAACATCCAGGGGAACACAGAAGGGAAGGAGGAGAACACAGCAACAAACCATACAACAAAACACAAACACCACACTGGTTATACATCTGTCTTTGGCATAAACTGAACAGGGCGCTCTCCCCTCCCAGCTCGTCTGAGGGTGGAACCTAACTCAATCATGCTAAAAGCATGGCTCTCACAGCTGAAAGATGAAACGCTGATGGCTATTCTCCACCGTGTCACATCTCACAATGTGGTTACAGCTCTCACTGTCATGCAACTATAAAACCTTGCACTCTGTCGGAGGGAATGCCTCTGGGCAGAGCTGCATCCCACATCTCAGTATCCACAGACATGTCTCTGTGAGGATGGGGAGTGTGGCAAAGGACGTTACCACCGGGGTCACCCATTAATAGCCCGAGACAAACCATTAGCTTTTAAGCATCTTTATTTATTAAACACGTGAGCAATCTACAAATTAAACTAAACACAAAGTGGCAGGCAGTTTCTACTGGCATGGCAGCTCAGCTCCGTTTAGTCTCTTTCCTTTCTCAAGTGTCTCTCCTTCTTTGTGTTTCTGCTTGTGTTTCTCTTTCCTGTGGCAGCTCCTCTGCTGCTTTTTAAACCTGAGGAGTAATCTCCCACCAGCTCATTACTCCCCTGTTAGAGGTGGAAGACCTCTGTGAGCCACCTCCACAGGGAGGATTGTGTCTGTCGCAGGTGGTGGCGGGGCACTGGCCAACCAACATGTGTCTGCACATAAATGTGCTGGAACTTCTCAATGTGTGGTAAGTGATCCAGCGCTTTGCAATGGTGGCCCTGAGAGCTCAACGAACAGCAACTTAAGAAAACACATGCAAGTTGACAAAACACAAGCAAAGTAAGAAAACATCTTCATCAATTTCACAACATAACACAACACATTACAGAAACACGCTGCAAATAGACAAACGCGCTGCAAATAGACAAACGCGCTGTAAATAGAGGTGACAACACAACGGAAGTGTTTCCAGAGGACAGCTAAAAGGGAGGGACACCGCTACCACAGGAGACACGAAAACGTCCAATACATCATACACATTCGGTTCCGCACAGGGGTTGGCTACCCGCGGCTTTGGAGCCGAACGCGGCTCCTTAAGGCCGAGTTATACTCCTGCGACTGCAACCGCGCAAGGTCACGCAGCTGCATCGACGGACTCATTTTGGTTTATACTTCTCTAACGTGCTGCGCGTGTTGCAACGCAATTCACCGCCAGAACAATGGGCGGAGTAACGTTCTTTTGTCGAAGACAAAACACACAAAGAAGAGACGACTTCTTCTTCGTCGACGCTTTATTTACATCGCCGCTCCGGCTCCTCATACTCTATTTCTGGCGGACAAATCGGCAAGTCAGTGACGGGTTATACAAGCGGTCATACTTTCAGATCTCTTCTGCCAAGTGCTCATCTATTTGTTCCATATTCGTTTTTCTAAATCTTCCGTGATTTCCGCGTATTATGGGGCATGAAACCGGAAAATAGACTCCGGACGGGAAGTAGTAAGCCGACCAATCACAAGCCTTGCGGGCTCCGTGAGGCTCGCGTCGTTTTGTCGGATAGTTAGAAAAATTGGCTGACGCACGCAAGACGCCAGAGGGCACAAAAAGGGCGTGTTGCGTGTCTTGCGTGCATGCGTGCGTGCGTGCAACAGGAGTATAACTCGGCCTTTAGCCCCTCTGCAGTGGCTGTACAGTGTTATGCATATGATTCGCGATCACAGAACTTAACGAATCAGTTTTCATATTATTAACGTGAACGTAACGATGAACGTGAGTGAACGTCACGTTCATTTTCTGATAGTAAAGGTTTCCTACCCCTGCTCACTATGGACAATACATGGCCTCACAAACAGGGGCTTGCTTGTTAGCGCTGTTTATTCAGTTTAACAGGAGAAGACGGCATGTCTCTAGATCGGACCATCTTCAGAGCTCAGAGCTCACTGTAGGTCTGTCCGAGCAAGCGCGTTTGTCTCTTTGCAGCGCATTTCTGTAATGTTTTGTGTTGTGTTGTGAAACCAGACAGTGGTACTCTCTAAATTGATGAAGATGTTTTCTTACTTTGCCTGGGTTTTGTCAACTTGCATGTGTTTTCTTAAGTTGCTGTTCGTTGAGCTCTTAGGGTCACCGTACTTTGCTCCTCTGTTACAGCATCAACACAACCTAATTCGCACATACAACAGCAGGGTACATAAATCGTCAGCAGGTACTACGATAAGCCCAGCTATTAAAGATCGCTGTGCTGTGCACACACACTTGTTTTTTCCATCAGAGCTGTGTACATCTCCGTTTTTTTTTAAAAGAGGAGGTCCTTGACAGTGAAACACTCCTTTGTGCTTTTCCATCCGTTTCACTGATCAGCCAGCTTTTGAAACGAGTGAAAAAAGACCTGCACTTAGTGATCCTGATACTAAGATACTTATAGCTTGCAGTGGGCTAGTGGGCTAAAGGACAGGCAGGGGGAGCGATCAGGAATTATTCAGTTCTCAGTCAGCGCCTGTGGGCCTGGCCGCTGAATGGGAATCTTTAGAAAGGCTAGGCTTTTTTCAGGATGTTGTGCGAACCATCCAGTGTCCTGCGTCTACCAGAGCATCTTACCCTGTTAAATGAGTAGCCTTTTAGAGTTTAACATTACATTACATTACATTACATTTCATTTAGCTGACACTTTTATCCAAAGCGACTTACAATAAGTGCAGTCAAACCCGAGGGTACAAACCCAGAACAACAAGAATCAAGAAAGAACAATTTCTTCAAAAATAAAGCAAAACTACAAAGTGCTACAAGTAAGTGCCATTTAAGTGCTACTAAATTGTTAGTTTCATTTTTTTTTGTCGGAAGAGGTATGTTTTTAGTTTTTGGCAGAAGATGTGTAAACTTTCTGATGTTGAGGCAGAGCAGATTGAACGTGCGGATTGAACGTGCTGGGGTGTAACGTTTGACCATGTCCTCACTTTCACGTCACTCACGTTCACGTGTTGGTTTCCTTCCTTCTCAGGCTTTCTTTCCTCCAACTGGTGGTGGACAGGAATTTGGCTTTCAGCACGGTGAAAACATACGCTGCTGCCATTTCTTCCTATCACGTGATTTTCGGTGACTGGTCAATTTATCTACGATCTCCGTGGCTTCTTCATGTCTCAGAATCCAAGGAGATTGTAGTTTCATGATTTAACTACAATCTCCTTTTATGCCTAAAAACATCAATAACTCTTTCAGATCAAGGGTGATAAATCTGGATGATTTCTTTGCCATTCCTCACAATTCTGAGGAGGATGCGTCTCATCTTCTGTGCCCAGTTCGCTCACATGTTTGGCATGTTGTGCGCGCAGCTGAACTGCATCACTCCCATCATTTACTGTTGCACTACAGAGAGCATTAACAGGCATATCTTTCCTATAGAGCAAATCCAACAGGGACAATTTCAGCCAGTTTCCAAATGATGAATGTGAACGTGAGTGACGTGAAAGTAAGTGATTTATCAGGCCATCATGTGAAATACCAGAAACAATAGCAAAGGCCAACTCCGCCTTCACTCACCCGCTCAGAGCGTCTTATGCAGTCAGACCAGATCTTGTTCACTTGAAGCAGCCAGTCAGTGTCTTTGTAGAAGAACAGTGGAAACATTGAAAACACTGAGTTTCTATTAGCCCCGCTGCTCAGTGATCAGAGCAGAAGCTGCAGTTGGTTTGTGTCGAGCTGGAGTTTCTGTATCCTCCTCCACTCTGATCCTATCTCACTTAAACTAATAAACACAAATCATTAGTTATCAGGACCTGATCAGTACATGAAGTAAATTGGTGTTTGTTTGATTTGCTCCAGAGTTTATGAGACTGCATTTAAACATCATGAAAAATTACTCGTCAACATTTTGTGCAGTACAACATGAGACGTGATGTGAACAGCAGGACTCAGTGTTAAAGTGACCAGAGTGACAATGGTTCATGATCCGACACCATCGATTAATAAAAATCATCCAAATAAAAAATGGATCAGATGAACTACCTCATTTTTGGAACAATGAACTAAGTTCATTTTCAGTTTTTTTTTAATTTTCATCTGCAATTTGAACATGTTAATTTTAAGTGTGAACTGGCACAACACTGCTGTTGGCCACCTTTATCGCACCAAAATGCTGCTACTACTTTAATAGATTCCCGTTCCGCATCTCGTCTGTCCCAGAGGTTTTTCAAAACATGATCTCTCAGCTTATTGATGGGATATAAGGAATCCTCAGCAATGCTATGATATCCATGTAATAAGAAGAGACTGCACAGACCACAACGACACACTGCACAGAGTGATCCTGACAGCTGGTAAGTGGAGACATGTTGTCTTTATCGCTAGAAGTCTGACCCAAATCGAATCTAGATATGCCCAGATTGAAAAAGAGGCTCTAGCTTTGACATCGGTATGTGAGCACCCGCGAGGATACTTGAGCTACCTGGACTTCACTATACAAACTGACCGCAAGCCGCTCATAACACACCTCAAATCAAGAGCAGTGGATGACCTTCCATAGAGAAGAATCAAATTTAGACTCAGATTACTCAGATTCAATTTCAATATCATCCATGTGCCAGTTTAAAACCTAATAACAGTAGACACCCTTACCAGAGCATCTCTGCCTGCAAGCCACTGAGGCTGAAAAAGACCTGGAGAAGAAATTTAAGGCCAATATTGAGAGTGTGGTAGTCAACCTGCCAGCTACAGAGCTCACATAGATTATGGATGCACAACACACTGGCAACGCTTGTAAACGCCTCAGACGTTACTTGAATCGCCCAGACACATGTGAGACGTACATGACCTGATGCTTCCCTACAGGCCTGAACGGTCAGTGCTCAAGAAAGGGGAAAGATTTATGAGACCAGACATTCTGCAGAAACTTCATCAGGGCCATCAAAGTATCAAGAAATGCCTTGATAGGCTAACATAAGCAGTCTGGGAACCAGGCAACACAGTACAGGTAAAGGCAAGGTTGAGAGATTGGAGATTTGTGCACATGAAGCCCAGTTGGGGCTGAAGAGGGCTGGAGCCGGTCTTTCAAAATCAGCAAAACGGATCAAGGTTTAAAGCTGCATTGGCTAGCAATGGATCCTGAGGTCCCTGTCACGTACAATGGTCCACAATTCTCCCGTCATAAATTCTCTCAGTTTGCATGAGATTATGACTACATGTGACCTGAACGGGCTGTCAGAACTGTGAAGTCTCTTCCAGAAAAAGAGGGGGATTTCAATAAATCTCTGTTGGCCAACAGGGCCACCCCATTGGCTCATGGAAACTCTCCAGTACAACTGCTGATTGGGAGGAGAATCAGAACAAGATTCAACTGTAAAACTTAACCAAGAGCAAAGCTTCAACTGGAGACATTGTACCCGAACTCTGTCCCCCCTTCATACAAGTCAACAGGTAGATAATACCCACATGCACCAGAGGGACAGTTGTGGGTCCAGAATCAAAACAACGTTCATAAGAAGTGGAGCCTGCAGACGGCTGTGGGGCAACCCTTCGCACCTGAAGGAGAGGCCAGTTTCTCCTGAAACAAATAACATAAAAATGACTGTGAGGAAGGCAATCTAAGGCCTCTGACAGACTGGACCTGTGATTCACTAGAAACTCATACACGTACATAGGGGTTGGACACAAATGCACTACTCAGACAATGAATGACAGTATAATAAATGGTTTTAATGATGATTTTATCTTTTACTGGTACCGGGGATCTCTGTCACGGACGTAGTAATCAGCAGGGAAACAGGCGGACAGGATGCCCATACCTGCCAAATCAATCACAGACACACTCACACATAGAAGCCATGCCACACCAATCAGTGCTCATTCAAATTTCCATTCACATACACAGAGGACACTGTGTGAGCAGTATCATCCATGAATATACCAGGACTCGCCCGTAAATGAAAAAAAGATCCAGAAAGCTAAAATCAAACATTACCATTAATTTATGCAAACAGTAATTTGTTTGTCAGCATGAGGGAGAGAGGTGATGGGTTGCTTTGGATTCAGGTTTTATCAAACACTTTATGTGTTGTTACATAACACACTGTCTCTTTATATACCATATGTTCTTAACCTCTTTCACATCAACTCTCTTTTGGAGTCTAACAAGAATGGTTCTCTACCTATCACCATCATATAAAGATATATATATATATATATCCCAAGAAGTGGCACAACTACAACTGCAGCTCTTAATCAGTCTACTTCAACACTTGATTATTGGGCTGCTGGTCATCCTCTGCTTATCTGTGCTACATCAGGCTCCATAAGAAGGCCATTACTCAAAAGATCACGAGTCCCTGAACTGCTTGGCTGTCAAATGCTTTTGCTCCATATCAGAGATTGTGCTGTACCTTCTCTGCTTGTATATATATCTACTTGCTGCCCAATGTTTATTGTTGCATATCAAAAGTTTGTGCAAGCTTGATGCTTAACTATGCATCTGCTAAGCTGCCTACAGCTATTGCTGCATATCAGGTCTTTTTTTTTGTTTACAAATGATGAACGTGAGTGTTAAATCATATTGTTTTATTTGCAGCCATTGTGCTCGAAGGAAAACCACATTTACGAGGTAGAATATTCCCCAACGGGTTATTTTTTCCCATGTTATTAGGGTTTTTTGGTAGTTTTTCTATTCTCTTGTTTAGGATTAAGGACAGAGGATGTTGATAAGCCCTATGAGACAAATTGTGATTTGAGAATTTGGGCTATACAAATAAAATTTTAATGATTGATGATCTCAGTTGACCATAAATTTCTGTTTTATATTTTTGTCTGAAATATATATAAGTTCAATATTTTTCAACACCACATTATCTGCTAATTATTTCTTCCACCTCTCTTTACTCATACAGCCTCTTTTACAACAAGTAATAATCCTCCTTTTGAATCAGATCAATGCAATTTATCAACATGTAAGATGCATTTAAATGTGTTAATGTAACAATTAACTGAAATATTATGAAGTAGTAGTAGTTTGCACTTAATATTTCATCTATAAATATTTATATTTTTATCCCTGGTGCTGTCCTTTATAAACATGTCTCAAGCCTCCAATATTGCAGGAGCTCAGTACGAAAGATTCTGAGTTCAGTTGACTGAAGGGACACAGCAGCAAACAGCTGTCAAGAGAATGGATCAAAGTTTGAATGTTCCATAGAGTGGATGCTTGATCCATTGTTAAGCAAAACTTCCACCTCCTCCTGCTATCCCTGCTGAATTAGGGTTTAAGGTCAGCTGTACAGCCAGGCAAGTGCTTACAGCCAGGGACCCTGCCGGACTATTAAAGACCCCTTTCACCCCAGCCATAATCATTTTTGCCTGCTGCTGTCTGGCCGACAGTACCGCAACATCAGGGCCCGCACTACCAGGCTCAGAGACAGTTTCTTCCCCCAGTCCATACGACTTTTAAACTTCTATGAACTGCAATAACTCCACCAAACCAGCACCGTGGCATATTTGCATATTTGCACATAATTGCACTATTGTTGTTTTATTTTCTATTCAGCTGCATATATATATATATATATATATATATATATATATTTAGATATATATACTTTATTTTCTATTTAAAATTCATCATATTTTATTCTATTTTATACTATTTTATTTTTTGTGACTCAAGCATTTCACTGCCAGCGACTGCTTAATGTTATTGTTGTGCATTTGATAATAAAAATCTTGAATCTTGAATCTTACCCCGGTATTAGTGCAGGAACTCAACTGGGAAACTTTTTCATAGAATTAACAAAACTGTTTTCCTATGAGTCTTTCTCGAGAATACCTAGAGTTTAGCCATACATCTAGCCCTATTGACCGTTGCCCTAATTTCAGCTGCCAGCATAGACATCTGACAGCTTTCTCTGTGAAAAAAAGGAATATATAATATATGATGATATGAAACATATTTTCATGGACGTGACCGTATTTGTCTTTCACATTTGATCATATATGTTGTTTTCTAAACGTTCTTCTCCCTCTCCAGCCGTGAATGAAGTTCAATAGATTGGAGATGATTTTGCGGCAGCTTGCCTAGAGGTGGTGATAGTGTGCATTCAGGCGTCTGTGGGATGGGAAGAAGAAGAAAGTCAACGGTGTTTTCCTGGGTGGATGGCCCACTCTGGATCCAGCCTGTCAAAGCTGCACTGAAACGAGAACGACGTGGGATAAAGCCAGTTAAATGTTGATTAACTATTGTTATATAAGTAAGTGCAAACTGCATCGGATAACGTTATAACTTGAGGGGCTGTCCCTTGTCAGAATTGTTTGTCGACGACTTTGCTGCTAGCTACATCTACAAGAAGGCATATGATCGCTAATGCAAGACAATGTTTGCAAATGAAAAACAGAATATGGAAGTTATCAGTGTTCGTTTTAGCCGCAAAACATTGACTAAAAGGCGATAATACACTTTAAATAGTCCACTTAGTTGTAACTAATATAACATCTGCTTGGAATTAACGCATTATTACTCGGAAGTATCGGCTCTAAAAGTTCTCTGCGTTAGCGAAGTAACTTTAAACAACTGCCCAGCTAACAGCAAGATTTGCGACAGGTTAGCTTAATGCTGTGTTTCGCGTGGTAAGCAAGGACACTGAAACTGAAATACAGTAACGAATAATCCATTTGATTTAACTCTAACATATTCATATTTTCTATTGTGTGTTAACTCAACGTTAGCGTTAGATATAAGTTATAAATATAGCCCTTCTTCCCAGCAGTAGCTTTCTCTGTTAGACGGTCAGATCACACACTAAACTCTCGGTTAAGGTACACGCCTCCTGGAAATGAACTATATTGAAAGGTAGAACATTTTGTTTTATTTGTTAAGTCAATCAAATTTATTTGTTTAAGTGTTCCCTGCTCATTTCAGCTTCCCCTTGACTTCAGTAGTGATTCTCGTCAAGACTCGCACTGTTTGACATCACCGTCGAGCGTGTATTTGTGAACGGTTGCAGCAACATTGGATTGGATTGGATTCAATTGTATTATCATTACACAGAGTACATGTACAGAGGCAACGAAATGGAAAGCGTGAGCGGCTCCTCGCCAATTTTGCATTGTTTACTGATTTCTAAAACGTTTCATGTGCGACCCAACGAGATTTGTAATCCCAAGTGACTGATTACTAACAGGTGCGGCTAAACTTAGCAGATCAACAGCTAAACAAATTTAATTAATACAGAGTTTGCCAAGATGGACACAGCTTATCCATGTGAGTGGACTTCACAGGGAAAGCAATCACTTAGTTTCAGATTTGTTGAATGTTGTGTATTCTTAATCTGTACACTGCTATTTGTTGACCGTAACCCTGATCTTAAGACCCTGTGGAATGGTACCATTGATACCATGTTTATGGGCTGTTATCTGGCCACACATCAGATGATTTATTTGTATTCTGGTCAAAAGATAGAAACTTGTCATCTAATGATATTCTCACTGATCCAGATTTGCATTTCCCTGACCCATACCACATTCTTCCCCAGCACACAAAAAACAACCCTACTTTACAATGTTAAAGAAAGTGAAAAACAATAACTTGATCTGTACGAAAGTTTAATGGGTTCTTATTTTTGTTACGCCCCATTCCTCCACAAAATATCATGTAAATCAGTAATTAGTTTTTTTGTGTAATCCTTCTTACTATCTAACAAGCAAACACAGATGAATACATAACCTCCTGGGTGGAGGTAATAACATAAACTACTGTATGAATGTGTGTGTGAATCGGTGAATGTAAAACTGTACTTTAAATAGCTTTGAGTGGTCATCAAGACTATAAAAAAGCACTTTATAAATACAAAACCATTTACCATTTACAATCGTAATATTGCATATCGTGTAGCCCTAATGTAAACAAGACTTTGTTGCTGCCTTGTATGCTGCCATGTTAAATTTAACTTGATATAACTTGAAACCCTTAGTATGGAAATAGAGTGAACTGAATTTACCCTCTGTAATCACTGCTGACTGTCTAAACTACTCTGTTACTCATTGAGACTGTTTCTGGTTTTGTATGTTAAGATGATCTTATTTCATTTGTCTTGCCTGTTTCATTCAGCAGGTGTTGTTCAGATTTGAAGCGGTAACTGAGACTGCAACAGGCCAAAAGAGAAGTCCACTGCTCCTCCCACCCCCCAACTTCCCTCTCCTGACCCTCTCTGAAATATAGCTCTCGCTATGAATGAAGTTAATATTATCAGAGAGGGCTGGCTCCACAAAAGAGGTGAGGTGTTATGCTGACAAAGGCTTGTTCTTAAATCAATGGAAGTTTTAAGTAGGGCTGCACTATATATGGAAAATCTATCATCACGATATTAACGTGCATTAGACAGCAAAGACTGCGATAGTTGGTGTCCCATGCGCCACACATTAATGCTCTGCATGTCAATATATTTGGCATTTCAGATGGAGCCCTGCTGCCCTAGATGATAAATTAAAGAACTTCAGATCATTAAAGGGTCAATGAATCGTTGTTGGAAGAAGAGAATAGTAAGAGAAAAGGGTTAGGGTGATTTGACGAGTCTCTCTCTTTCTCTCTCTGCTGACGTCTCTGACTAGCTACAGTTTAGAAGTTGATTTGTTTGACACCACAATATCAACACCAATCATCACATAATGGCAGATACTTTATTAATGATTTCAAATCTTTCTTTTGAGAAATGCATTCATCAGTCGTCCTGCTCGCTCCTTTCCTCTGTCCTTCCCCCTCCCTCCTTGTCTCTCTTCCTTGCCCTCTCATTCAACAACCGTAGAAACGACAGACTTTTTTAACTGTAGCTGGAGGAGATAGTATCTCGCTCGTCTCGATTGACAGTATTGGAGCAGCGCACAGCACGAGTGATGGTAGCAGTGAACTACTGACAGAGCCGCTTAAAACTCTAAAATAATTCCCTCACTGTCCAAACATGCATAAATGACCCTAACCCTAATCACTGTAAGGGGATGTAGGGGAGCTGAGACTGGCTCCCTGTTGCTGGCGCTGTGGCCAGGCTGTGCGCCTTCTCTCGGCGCATATTGCATGTTTTCCTAAAATCGTGCAACCATAATCCTTAGGTTCCAACACAGAATTGGTGCTAAAGGGTTTATGTTAAAGGCCAGTTGCATTCCAGTTGAGTGATTGTACTTTAAATTTCATCTCTTTTTCTCACCCAGGTGAATACATTAAAACATGGAGGCCCAGATATTTCATCCTGAAGAGTGACGGTTCCTTCATTGGCTACAAGGAGAAGCCAGATCTAAATGACCAGATTTCACCTCCGCTCAATAACTTCTCAGTGGCAGGTTTGTCCTCCACATGGTAAAATATGACTAATACCTGCTGCACACTAGGACATCATAAGAGATCTAACAGATTTTGTAATCTTTGAATCTCGAAAACGCACACAGTAGACCACACATACAAATTTTTTGTGTGGCTATTCCAGAGACTTGGAAACTCCCCGACGCTTGTATGCTCAAACGCGACTTCAGAATAATACAGGACACATTAAACAAGCTCTCACACTGTTGCCACAATTCCAAAGGTTGTCGTCCTTTTCTACTGACTACCTGTTATAGGAAACTAAAGTCTTATTTACGCTTTAGACCCAATTCTTAGTTTTTTAACATAAGTACGCAACTTCAAGTTGGCAATGCCTCCTAGTCAGCACGCTTTCATTGGCAATTTCTTGTTTCTGCTTACTTGCCCAGCCGCAGTACCTTCCATATTGTACAAGACTCATATTAAGGCTGTGACATTAACATTATTTTTGTAAACCCCTCACAATACAGGATAATTTGTCCACATAATCAGTTCAGATCAGCCTCAAATCGGTACCACCCCTGCAATCGTCTGGAGGGCTCAATCGAACCAGAAATCGGGCCGATAATCATCTAGTGTGCAGCAAGTATTAGAGCCTGGCTTTATCTGGAAAATTATTGCTGTCTGTTTCCATAATTTATCCTAAAATGTGTTGAATTTAGCCTCAGTTTTTTAATTTTTAGCTGTAAACATCCATGTTAACTGTGTATTTAACAGAATGCCAGCTGATGAAGACAGAAAGACCCCGGCCCAACACTTTTGTCATTCGTTGCCTACAGTGGACCACGGTTATTGAGCGCACTTTTCATGTGGACAGCAATGAGGAGAGGTAAGAACAGGGCAAAATACATTTTTAGACATGCTTCCACTTTCAACAGGATTGTCAAAAACAATGCCAGTAACATTCTGAATGATTTCCAAATGGCACGCAAAGGCCTTTCTGTGTAAGAGGCTCTCCAGTACTCGTATGTATTTTTTTGACATAATAATGCCTGATCATTACTTGGACTTCTGCTTCTCAGAGAGGAGTGGATGCGTGCTATTCAGTCTGTGGCAAACGGTTTGAAAATGCGAGACCAGGAGGAGGAGGAGCCAATGGATTTGTTTGGCTCGCCCAGTGAAAGCAGCCTGGAGGAGATGGAGGTGGCTATGTCCAAGTGCAACTCCAAAGTGGTGAGGATCAGTTGTAAAAGATGAATAGTCTTATTTTGATCTGATAATTTCCGCCACTTGTATACATTATAATATATACTATATTTTGTTTGAATTTGCTTTTTGCTGTATAATTTCAATATTAGTAAAGATCAATTAATCAGCCAGAGCCGCCCAAAAGCTGTTTGCTTCTTTTCCATAGGACCTATGATTTCTGACGTGACTTAAAATCTCTTACACCATACAGCCCCCAGTTCTCATATTTATCTCCTTTTGTGGGCCAGTTTCATTACCAAAGATTGTGGTAACTTTCAACTCTAGATTCATTTAAAATACAATTCTGAAGTCAAACAAGTGGTTTTCCCCCTTGTGAGGGAAACTAATGATCTATACATGATAACAGTTCTGCAAAGCTCATAATTGTCAAAATTTGTAAATGTGGCAGGTAAAGAACCAATCTATTGCTACAAGTTATTCTTGCATGACGCCCAAGTTATTTTTTCCAAATATGTCTGTCATTGAGCTTTCTCAAAGTTTATTATGTGATACACTTATAGTTGGGTTCAATAGCAAAAGTCAGCAATGAGGCTAAATCAGGCTAAATTCAACTTAATAAAAGCTTTTCTGAAAAGATTACTAAAACATCTATAATACATTAGTTGTGACAGAGAAACACACCAACAACAATAGAATGGTTTTCGGCTTGAAGGGTTTTTGTTTTTGTTTCATTTTTATTATATAAATTAGTTTGACAGCTCAACGTCATGTCCTCCACAGACAATGTGTGACTTTGAGTACCTGAAGCTGCTTGGCAAAGGGACATTTGGGAAGGTGATTCTGGTCAAAGAGAAGTCCACTGGAGTTCATTATGCCATGAAAATACTTCGCAAAGAGGTCATAATAGCCAAGGTAAGCGGTGTTGTGTGTGAGATTATATATATATAAATATATATATATGAATTAAATATTAAACCAAAACATCATGGACACACTGATTTGCTCAGGGACTGGAGGACTTTCATCATCTGTGACATTAATTAGTGTTCTGCTACTACTGCATAGGACAAAGAAGCTAAAATAGAATAATAAATAAATAAATTATATTAATTGTGCTTCATCATTAAGTTAATATCAGCCCCAATGCACTGAAGATTACCTGTAGGCAAACACATCAGGGGTCGGATTTATAACCGTTGCGTACGCACAAAACGGGGCCTGAAACGTGTGTATGCCACTTATCAAGCCACAGTTGTGATTTATAAAAACAAACTTGACGGGAAAATGTGCTTATTTCCCAGGGGGTTGGATTTATAAACGTTGCGTACCCACAAAACAGGGCCTGAAACATATGCACGCCACTGCTCATGCCAAAGTTGGGATTTATAAAAACGAACTTGATGGGAAAATGTGCGTATTTCTAAGCAAACTTAGACCCATGCGTACGGACGTTTTGGAGACGGGATAGTGGCGAAGCAGACGTGAGGTGGTGAGCTGAAGCCAGATTATTTATCCACTTCATAATTTACATTAAAACCAACATTTTAGTTTGGCTCGCGTGACATATCTGTTCCACACAAGCCTTTTATTAAAAAATATATAAAACAACTTAAAGCAAATTACGTTCAGATTCGATTTAACAGCGGAGTTACTGAGCCGAGTCATTAATAGTTTTTAATAATATCTTATAACACTGTTCGTGTCTCATCAAATCACTGCAGTGAACGTGACTGTGCCATCAGGTGCACGGAGCGCACAGAGCACAGAGTGCACAAGAGATCACTTATAAGAAATTAAGACATTTTCCTAATAATATCCCAGAGTGGAGGCAAGGATCCACAGATGTGAGGGAATCGGTCCGATGCTCTAAATAAATAAATACTGCCGTGACAGTGGTGCGGGGATCTGCGTAATGTGTGCATGCGACTGGAAGGACGGGAGGAAGCAAGGGTTCAGCGATTTCTGATCTCACACATTGTGTTATCCACAGCAGAGGCAGGGTGTCAGTGTATTTTCTTTATTAGTGACATCACTGCTGTCCCATAAAGTCGCTCTTCACCTCACTAACAGACTTCTCGATGTCAGTCTCAGAAAATTTAATAGCGTTCAGGTGTGCGTGCGCACGGTTTTATAAATCGGAATTTGCTTTTGCGTACACCATTTCCGGCTTTTGTGTGTACGCACACTTTTAGTAAGGATCCTATTCTCTCCTTTTATAAATCCGACCCCTGGTCACAAAATATGGTGGACTACCTCTGGTGAACTGAAGCTGAGACTGGTATTACTTATATTATGAAAAATCACACAAATTCATACTTTAACCATGTTGGACAACAATATTGTTTTTACGATATGTCAGTGAAGGTAGACTTGATATTCTTGTTCTGCTCTGTCTGTAAAAACCTTTTGGTCATGCCTGAATTAGACAATAAATACAGAACAGTACATTAGGTAAATCAGTTTCTTTTCATTCATTCCTGCTGCATGCTTCTTGGTGTCCATTATCAGTCTGTCCTTGAATGTTACTGTACCTCCTCTCTTCATGGAATTGCATTGTATTGTTGTGACATTTTGATTACATTTGTACTAAACAAGGATTTAAGAGGCACATCTATGGGTTCCACCTCACACCTGCTGCACTGCCCATCACCTGAAAACTCCAGAGATTTGTGTTGTGAACACATCTGAGCTGAGGATCTCCTGCTGTATTTTTAGTGTGTGAAAGGCAAACTCCGGAGAAAGTCTGGACCCAATTGTGTGGACATTTGCCGGACTTCATGTCTGAAATTTTCCTATTTAAGTATGTTTAATGTCTTCTTGACAATAATGTGTGTGTTGGCAGGACGAAGTGGCCCACACAGTAACAGAGAGCAGAGTGTTACAAAACACACGACATCCCTTCCTCACGGTGAGAATATTTGCATATTACCCACTTGTTTTGACGGCATTTTTTCTTTTCAAAGTGCAGAACTTTCTTCTTTTTCACAAGATTTGATCATCAGGGGTCTCATTGAGAAAACATTGCATGAGATTCATACTAAAAGTTTGCAAAAAAAACGGAAATGGTGTAAGGTTTTTTGTAGATTATCGCGCAAGCACAACTAAAGCTCTTCGTTTTAATGTAAATGCCGAAATGTATCAATAATCTGGCTTCAGTTCACCACCTCACGTCTCAAATGTGACCCCTAGTCAGTACTGATTATGGCCACACTGTGGCCAAATCCCATTTCACCCCTTGGCCCTACCCCTACCCCTTGTTTTTTTTTAGTTTTCACCAAAACAATATGCATTTTCATACAGTTACTTTCTTTTTCCATGTTTCAACTGTATATAGTATTGTTATACATGGTATTCAGGTACAGTATGCAATGCATAGAAAGAACAACAAAGATCAAATAGTGCTCACTCCAAGAGAAAAAGAGGGGGAATAAGAATAAATGATTGATTGGGCGGCTGTGGCTGAGGGGTAGAGTGGTCGTCCTCCAACCTGAAGGTCGGCAGTTCGATCCCCAGTCTGAACCATCTGCATGCCGAAGTGTCCTTGGGCAAGATGCTGAACCCCGAATGGCCACCCCTTAGAATAACAAAGTGCTGGGATAGATGCACTGTATGAATGTGTGTGTGAATGGGTGAATGTGAAACTGTAATGTAAAGCGCTTTGAGTGGTCATCAAGATTAGAAAAGAGCTATATTAATGCAAATCCATTTACCATTTACCATTGATTATATATATAATTAATTATATCAAAAGAAGAAAGAAAAAAGAAAAAAAAATGAAAATGAAAATAAGACCAGGGATGAAGAAATGGTAATTGTCCACTCAAGAATGTAGTATCATAGGTGCTATATATGCTTTTCAGAGAGGATGTTGTATAATATATGTGAATAGGGAGAGTTAACCAGAGGCCCGAGCAACATAAATTAGTAACCCTCATTGTATTAATAACGCAGAGACAGTACCCCACCGTTTAGTAAAGATGGACCTTTGGAACCTTAATGAATATGTGATTTGCTCTATCTGATTTGGTAGATGTCCAATACTTTTTGGGTCCATATATTGTGTGTGTGTGGGGGGGGTCTAGTTTTTCTATTTTATTTTTTTTAAACTTTTACTAGAACAAGTACCTTGACAGTGAGTCTCGCACAGCATGTCATACAAAATTACAAATGAAGACAAAAGAAAAAGAAAACACAAATGGCAGAAGAGTTATCTCACATAGTTTCACATTCAGTCCCGCTTGTCCAGTCAAATGTCAACAGAATGTTAATTTTAACAGATACATTATCACAGGTGTCCACTTTGCATAGTAAATGTCCATCCGGAGTCTTAGACTTGCAGTTAAATTTTCCATGCAATTCACAGCCTGGAGCCTCTGGGCCCACTGGTCCATGGTAGGTGGGTGGGGCTTGAGCCAGTTTACTGTGATCATTTTGTGGGCTATTAGCATCATAACACTGATCACATACAATTTGTTTTTCCTTATCCCCCTTGAAGGTGTAGTTCCCAAAATCAGCTGTTGTGGGTCAATCGAACTGTCTAAATTCAAGATCTCACGTACCCCCCCCTTCAACCCCTCTCAGAACTTCTGCAATTTAGGGCAAACCCAGAAAATGTGGGAAAAGTCGCCAATTATACCACAACCTCTCCAGCAGAGAGGGGAATACGTCTTGTCATATTGAGCTATTACTATTGGTGTTTTAAAAAATCTCATTCTTAGCTTCCAACTAAATTCTCTCCAGGTTGGACTACTTAAAAATTTGTGCCAGGACACCCAAGAGCTTTCCCATTCATCATCTGTAATAATAGTGTTAGCCTCCAATTCCCATTTACCATTTTTTATATCCAATGTGTCAATAGCTGTATCCATATGAATTCTTCTGTATAGGATATTATATGTTTTGTTTGAATTCGATACTCAGCTATCTCCACCCAGTATTGTTCAAAATTGCCTGGTGTTTCCCTAATTTTATGCCACTCCTTGTGTGTGGTCAAATAGTGCCGAAGTTGGAAATATCGGAATAGATCTTTAGCTTCAATACCATACTTTGCTTGAAGTTGTGCGAAAGCCCTGAGAGTCATTCCTTCAAATAATTGACTCATTGTTGTCAAACCCTTCTCCACCCATTTACTAAAACCACTGTCTAATTTAGAAGGCAGAAAATCACTTAGAGCAGCTATTTTTGTTGCCCTAGATACAGATAATGGTAAGTCTAACACCTGTCTTATTTTCTTCCAAACCGTTTATGTATACTTAACCCATTCATTTCGAATCTTGAGTTTACGCCGTTCATATGTACCCATTTTGTTTCCATATCAAATCTCATCCAGGAGACCAGTACTCTAAGTTGTGCTGCCCAGTAATAACTTCTGAAATGAGGCAAAGATAAGCCGCCCTTCTCTTTATGCGAGCAAAGAACTTTGAGTCTCACTCTAGGCCTCTTGTTCTGCCATATGAATCGGGAGACAAGCTTATCTTAGAGCTTAAAAGTAGATACCGGGACAGCAATAGGAAGAGAACAAAAGAGAAATAACAGCCTTGGCAGAACATTCATCCGGATAGTTTCTACCCTCCCAACCAAAGAAAGGGGAAGCATCTCGCACCTTTCTAAATCATTTTTGATCTGGGAAATAAGTTTGTCATAGTTTGTGCTGTATAGTTTAGAAGAAATAGGAGTCAAAATAACACCCAAGTACCTAAAGCCCCCCTTCAACCAACTAAATCTCACAAGTCTTTCCAATTGTGTGGGCCTTATGTCCTTAAACTTCCCCATAGTCCTTCAGACAATGCATAACCGCTGGTATAGACAACAATGGATTTCTTATAAACAAAAGAATATCATCCGCAAACAACAATATCTTATGTATCATGCCCCCCTCATCTGCAAAGCCTTCATAATTTGATCATTATCCCTTATTAACTCGGCCAGCGGCTCGATACTCAGTGCAAACAAAATTGGCGACAATAGATTTCCTTGCCGAACCCCCTTCTTAAGTTTGAAGAATTGAGAGCAGTGTCCGTTTACCCTATCTCTTGATATTGGATCTTTATTTAGAATATTAATCCATCTAATGAATGTCAAATTAAATCCCATTCGTTCCATAGTGTAATTTAAATACGACCAGTTCACCCTATCAAACTCAGCATCAAGACTGAGTAGCATTTAAGGATGGGCAGAGTCCCTTGCCACTGATTGTACATTTAGAACTTTTCTAATATTATTTGCACCTTGACGGCCCGGTATAAACCCAGTCTGATCAGGATTGACTAAATTCCCAAGGCATTTCTTCATTCTATTTGCCATATAGAACTAAGAATCTTTACATCGCTCCCAAGCAGACTAATTGGCCTGTAGGTGCCACACTCCAGTGGATCTTTCCCCTCTTTGTGTATGACTGTTATTACAGCTTCTGACCAGCTCTTTGGTGGGTCATTTTCATGTAATGCATAGTTAAAGACCCCGCAAAGCTTAGACACAAGCTCCTTTATAAAGATCTTGTAGAATTCACCAGGCAAACCATCTGTGCCCAGAGATTTGTTATTTTTCAGAGACCCAATGATTCCTTCTATTTCACTATCTAAAATTGAGGCTGTCAACTCCTCCGCCTCTGCTTCTGATTACTTTACTAAATTAAGATCTTTAAATATCCCCTCCATTTTTACTGTGCTTGATGCTTCCCCTGGCGCATCGTAAAGATTATTTTAAAAGGTTTGAAACGCCTCTGCTGCTTCTTCTGGATGTGAAACCTCAGCTAAGGATGTTGGATGCTTTATTTTAGGAACAATACGGTTTGACTGCTCCCCATCTCATATCTCTGGTTTGTATATCTGAGCGCTCCCTCAGCTTTGCGTGTAAGTAATTCATCTAGAGCAGTTCTACACTCCTGTATTGTTTCAATATATTTTTGTCCCCAGTTACTCTATGCTCATGTCCCAGTCTTTTTTTATCACTTTCCAATTGTTTCTCTTTTTCAAGTCTCTTTTTAATTAGTTTAACGGCTATTTTGATAAATTTCCCTCTCAGCACAGCCTTAGCTCCATCCCAAAGGGTGGAGGGGGATACTGCTCCGTTATCATTTATTGCAAAGTATTCTTCTATAGTTTGTTTTAATTGTTTTTGGGTTGTCGAGTCTGTTAGCAAAGAGACATTAAATCTCCAGTATTTAAAATGCCTTTCGAAACCCAAGTTCAATTTCAGTCTTACTGGGCCATGATCAGACAGAGCAATATGTTCTACAACACATTCTTTAACTTTATGAAGGCTCTGCTTTGAAATGCAAATCAGATCAATTCTGGAGTATGACCCATGAACTGTAGACAGAAATGTAAAATCTTTTGTCGTTGGATTCTTGGCTCTCAAGCTATCTACAAGCCCCAACTCTTCCAATACATGTTTTGCAGCTTTGGATTTCCTGCTAGGGGGTCCATGGTCCAAGGGTGATTTGTCTAATTTCGCATTTAAGACACAATTCAAATCTCCTCCCAAAACTATGGTACCTCTAGCTTCCCTTGCCAGTATGGATGCAATGGCCTTAAAAAACAAAGGATCATCTTCATTCGGAGCATAAATATTCATGATGGTCAGGTCTATTCCACCTATTTTTCCTATGACTGCTATATACACTCCTGATCAAAATCTTAAGACCAGTTAAAAAATTGCATGAATTTGCATTTTGCACTGTTGGATCTTAGGAAGGTTCTAAGTAGAGCTTCAAAATGCAAAAAGAAGAAATGGGAACAAGAGACCAAAAGTTGTGAGCTGGCAATTGATTGAAAACAACTATTTAACTCAAATAGGCTGTTCATCAGCTGATCAAAAGTTTAAGACCACAGCCTTTAAAAGCCAAAATCTGTGCAAAAATTTGGATTCCATGTAATTTCCAGTCAAGTAATCACACTGTGAAGATCCCTTGATGGCAAAAGCAAAAAAGCTCACTGTCTTTGAACGTGGTAGGATTGTTGAACTGCATAAACAAGGCCTCTCACAACGTGCCATCGCTGCTGAAGTTGGACGCAGTAAGACAGTCATTTTGCATTTCTTAAAAGATCCTCAGGGTTATGGAACAAAAAAATCAAGTGGTAGACCCAAAAAAATCTCACCGGCGCTGAGCCGGAGGATCCGAATGGCTGTCCGTCAAGACACGGGACGATCCTTGTCCCAAATTAAGGCCATTACTGGTGCTGACTGCAGCCCAATAACCATCAGACGGCATCTGCGAAGGAAGGGCTTCAAAAACAAGAAACGTCTTCAAAGGCCACGTCTCCTTCAACGCCACACAATTGCCCGTTTAGTCTTTGCAAGGGAGCACCAAACATGGGACATTCAAAGGTGGAAGAAAGTTTTATTCTCTGATGAGAAAAAATGTAACCTTGATGGTCCTGATGGCTTCCAACGTTACTGGCATGACAAGGAGATGCCACCAGAGATGTTTTCTACGCGGCACAGTGGAGGGGGCGCCATCATGATCTGGGGTGCTTTTTCCTTCAATGGAACAATGGAGCTCCAGGTTGTGCAGGGGCGTCAAACAGCAGCTGGCTATGTGGAGATGTTGCAGCGGGCATCCCTCATGACTGAGGGCCCTCGTATGTGTGGTAACTACTTGGTTTTTCAGCAGGACAACGCTCCAATTCACAATGCCCGTCTGACCAAGACTTTTTTCCAGGAGAATAACATCACTCTTTTGGACCATCCTGCGTGTTCCCCTGATCTTAATCCAATTGAGAACATTTGGGGATGGATGGCAAGGGAAGTTTACAAAAATGGACTTCAGTTCCAGACAGTGGATGCCCTTCGTGAAGCCATCTTCACCACTTGGCGCAACATTTGCACTAGCCTTTTGGAAACACTTGCATCAAGCATGCCAATTTTTGAAGTGATCAACAATAATGGTGGAGCTACTCATTACTGAGTCAGTTTTTGACACTTTAATTTCTGTTTTAGGAGTGTTGAGCTGTGGTCTTAAACTTTTGATCAGCTGATGAACAGCCTACTTCAGTTAAATTGTTGTTTTCAATAAATTGCCTGCTCACAACTTTTGGGCTCTTGTTCCCATTTCTTCTTTTTCCATTTTGAAACTCTACTTAGAACCTTCCTAAGATTCAACAGTGCAAAATGCAAATTCATGCAATTTTTTAACTGGTCTTAAGATTTTGATCAGGAGTGTACCTGCCCTGAATATCTTTTACTTCCCTATGTACTACCAGTCCACTGGATTGACTAATCAAAATTGCCACTCCTCTCTTTCTGCTATTTGGACAAGATGCATAGAACACCTGCTCCAACCAATCTCTTCTCAATGTCTTGTGTTCAGCCTCATTTAGGTGAGTTTCCTGTAGTAACCCTATCAAACATTTGAATTTTTTCAACTGAGCTAGAATCTTTTTCCTTTTTATGGGATTATTGATACCTTTAACATTGTAACTAACAACTCCTAAATCAGACATACATAATATTCTTTCACATTATTTTTTCCTTCCCCTAAAATCCCCTGTATCTAAAACAAAAAGCTTTACCTCAAAAATGTCCTCATGTGCTTGTGTGGACTGAACAGACATGTCAAGGATATACGAACTAAGAACAAACACATTTAAAAGAAAACAATGAACACATTTGACTTCCAAAAACCCAGCTGGCTGAATAAATGTGTCCAGCCGCTCCTGTTGTATTATAGGCACACAGTTGTGACTTCTAACTCTCTCTGGGGAATATGCACAAAGTGCAAAACAAACCACAGAACAAAGAAAATAACCAATTCCCTGGTGAGGTTTTCGTCCCATCTTGGATATTATCTTAAAAAAGAAAATGGGAGCCCTTCACTCCCTCTTACCTTTTATTATCAATCACATATACTCATCACTTATATTCAGTGTGGTTAGCTGTTCCAAGTGTCATATGAGGGGATAGATATAATGTCTTTTTCCTGTCGAATGTTAAACTTAGCACCGGCTTTCAAAAGTCTGTAAACGTTACCTGAGCACAAATGTCCTTTTCTCAATCCTGCAGAAAAGACCGTAGATCAGTGTCCTTCAAATCAAATCAAAGTTTATTGTCACATGCACCAATGACAGCGTCATTATATGCCAGGGTACACCATATGTTTTCATGGCTGTTCTCAGCTGCAAGTAGAAATAAAAAGTGGAATGTTGCAAGTTGAACCGGAATGTGAGCTCTTCAAAAGAGTATAGGCCCCTGTCCCCAATAATGTCACCAAGGGAATGAATTCCCTTGTCATACCACTGGCGACACTGACCAAACTTAAATGGGGATTTACCAATTAACAAACGATAATTATAAAAAATAGGTGAATACGGGTTCCAATTAGATGAAATACCACACATTTTTTCTGCTGCCCTTCAGACTGCTAATACGTGAGATACAATGGGACCATAACTGACTTGAGATTTCTTTAGGGGAACATTGGAAAATAAGATTTCATTTAGTTTCAATGGACGAACCATATTCTCCTCCAGTGTTCGCCATGAAGTCTCGGTACCGTCGTCGAGCCAGCTGATCAGAGGTCGCAGAGTGAAGGCCCAGTGATATAATTTAGGGTTAGGCAGTGAGAGACCCCCGTCAGCTCTATCTCTCTGTGCTGTGGATAATCTGAGACGAGGACGCTTTCTATTCCAGACAAAGTTAGAAATTATCTGCTGGGCCTTGACCCAAAAACGTGGGGGTGGTGGCAAGGGCGGCATCGCACTCACAAAGTTAATCCTTGGTAGCACATTCATTTTAATGATAGATACACAAGATCTAAGAGAATTTGGCAGCGTGGACCATTTATCAAGGTTGAGGGTTATGTTGGAGAAAGTTTCTTCATAATTGGACTTGACAATGGTCTGTACTAATGAGCTAATCTTAATGCCCAAATACTTAAAGTGGTTGACTACTGGTATATTTACAGGTAAAGCTATGTTTCTCATTTGGTCATTCAGAGGTTAGAAAGCTGACTTTGTCCAATTTATTCTGTACCCAGATATATCACTGAAACGTTGGAAAATAGATAAAACATCAGGTAGAGACTGCTGCGCGTTCCTTAGATATAAGAGGATGTCATCCGCATACAGAGATATATAATGTGTGGTCCCAAACACAGTAATAGGAGTGATAGTTTTAGACATCCGGATTGACTGAGCGAGAGGCTCCAGAGAGAGTGCAAACAGGAGGGGACTCAGAGGGCATCCCTGTCTGGAGCCCCTCGCAATGTTAAATAGGGATGAGCAAGTCCTGCCCGTAAGTACCATAGCCGTTGGATTGGTTAGGGCTAATCATATGTAAGAAGTGAGGAACCTCAAAAAGCTCCAGCACTGACCAAAGGAACTGCCACTCCAAACGATCAAATGCTTTCATAGCGTCTAATGAGAAGACAGCTGATGGTAGTTGTAATGAGGAGGCCCTGTGTATTATATGTATTAATCTCCTCAAATTGTCTGCAGGCTGCCTGGATCTGATGAATCCTGTTTGATCACAATTAATGAGTTTCGTCATAAGTGGTTGGAGCCTACGTGCAAGAAACTTAGCATAAATTTTTAGATCAGCATTTAAAAGGGATAAAGGTCTATAATTGGCACATTCAGAAGGATCTTTATCCTTTTTCAACAACAGTGAAATGATAGCTACATTCACATCTCTGGAGAAAGCACCTCTCTCCGAGGAGGCCTGAATCATATCAAGAAGTAAGGGCCCCAGACTATGCCAGAAAGTTGTGTAAAATTCTGGGGGGATCCCGTCCAGGCCAGGTGATTTGCCCTTGTGCATATCATCAGCTGCATCCTTAAGCTCATTTAAAGTGATAGGGGCATTTAAACTTTGGGAGCCATTGTCTGTCATTTTAGGTTCAAGAATTTGTTGCATGAATTTTTGTCGTGAGAAACCTCTGAACTGTACAAGTCAGCATAGAAACTACGAAAGGAAGCATTGACTTCAGAGGGTTCTGTTAACATATGCCCGTCGTCTGATCTAATGGAGGTGATGTCAGCGAAATGTTCATTAGCCTTCAGCCTCAACGAGAGTAAATGGCTGGGTCTGGCTCCATTAAAATAATACGTTTGGCATGTTCTATGGATCGAGAATTCAGCACGCCGTTTGAGAATAGCATTAATGTCTTTTTTCACCAGGTCGTACTGCAATGCAACCTGATCATCGAAACTTTGTTGTAATAAGTTGTCCAATGTTGAAAGTTTGCGTTCCAGCTGGTTCAACCTGGACGAGCAGGCTTTTCTTAAATTAGATGCATACAGTGTAGCATTATTTCAGATAAAGCCTTTAACGGCGTCCAGGAGTATTCTCGGGTCACTGACTGACCCCTTGTTTATATTGATAAATTCAATAAGTTGAGCCATAAACTGAGTTCTAAATGACTCATCACGAAGTAAGGTAGTATTAAAACGCCATTTAGGAGCTCGCAATGGGGTGGAGCGAATCAAAGCAAGAACAACTACAGCCTTGTGATCTGAAAGAGTGACTGGCAAGAGAGTGACCTCCATAATTTTTTTAAACAAGCCTCTGGAGGCAAAAATATAATCAATACGCGAAAAGGACTTGTGTCTTGATGAGAGGTGGGTAAAATCTCTAGAGATAGGGTGCATCAAACGCCATAAATCGACCACACCAGTGTTATTTGACCAAGCGCGCAAGGCATCCGAACTATGCTTTTGTTCTTTGTTTTCAGATTGGCTAGATCTATCAAAAGAGTGGTCCAATACAGCATTAAAATCAGCACCTATGATTAGCTTAAAGTCAGGAAGATCAAGTAGAATTTTAGTTATCTGTTCATAAAATTGTGAGTCAAAAGTATTAGGAGCATAAAGCGACACAAGCGCAAAGTCTGTATTTTCTATATGAATTTTGGCAATAGTTATCCTGCCTTTATTGTCAGACCATGTATCCAGCAATTTAAAGTGCAGATTGCGACGGCAGATAATTGCTAAACCTTTGGTTTTATTGGTGGCAGAAGAATGAGCAAGTATCCGGAAAAATCTATTAGATAAGCGGTTCACATCACGTCTAACCATATGAGTTTCTTGTAACATGACAAAATGGGTTCCTTGTTTGCGAAGGAGGTCAAAAATAGCAACTCTTTTCACTGGATTATTTAAACCCCTTGTATTGAGGCTTAGGACTTTCAACTGGAAACCCTCACCCATTACAAAGTGAAAACAGAGGCAAAAGGAGGGCAGCGTATTTGAAGACTATGGATATAAATCTCGGACAGGGGAAGCGAAGGGGGAAAGAAAAACCTCTGGACCTGCAATAACTCAAGAATGTCTGAACAATACAAATACAAATAGAAACATAAAACAAGGAGAAGACAAGAACACCCATGTCTGTAACTCCTATGGAAAGAAAATAAGCTAGTCTCCATCAAGACTTCAAAACCACAAGGAGGTGTCAAAGTCTTTACTTTAACCAGCTTGAAAATGAAAAGGCTTCCTTATATATACAAAAAATCACCACAAGGTGGCCAACTCCCCCGCTTAGATGGCTGCATAGATGACCGCACCACCACACAAAAGTTAAGGGGTGCAATTAGAAATATCAAGCACAAATGATAAAGAAAAAAACAAACAAAACCAATGTGATGTGTGGGGAGCCGGTCACTAAAGTTAAATGTGTGACTTACCAGCTGCCAGCAGTACAATGAAAGGCAGATAACGGAAAAGTCACCGATTTACACGTTACCGTCCAAAAATTTCTTTGCATCCTCCGGATCCTTGAATGACTTCTGTACCCCGTTTACCCTGAATGACAGCACGGCAGGGAAGATCATCTGGAAGCGGATACTTCGCTGAATAAGATCGGCGCAGACAGGGTTGAAGGCTCTGCGCGCAGACCGGACCAGCGGAGGGATGTCGGGAGCGAAGCGAATAGCCTGGTCCTCATGTTGGATGGTTCCTTTGCATCTCGCTGCAGTCCATATCATGGAAACATCTCTGGGGCGATGGATGTTGACAATGACAGGGCGAGGGCGACCTTCCAAAGGCGGCCCGAAACTTCTGTGTGCGCGGTCAATTGTGATGGATTAGACCGGGAGCTCCAGCACCTTGGGAATGAATTCTTCAAAGAAACGAACCGGGTCACCGCCTTCAGTCGACTCCTTGGGGTTTAAAATTATGATGTCTCGGCGCGAGCGTCCCTCTAGATCTGTGATTTTAGCTGTCAGCTCGGCATTTACTATCTCCATCGCGGTAAGTTTCCTCATCAGCGGTGTAACGTCATCCTCCAAAGCGGAGACACGGGTCTCGTATTCGGTCTGACGTGCAGTGAGGGAGTCGGTAGTTGCCGCGACCTTATCGATGCGCTTCAGCATGCTGTCAACTTTTTCCTCCAGAATCGTTTCGAAGCTGGAGAAGACCTGATGGATCTTAGTTTGTGTCCGCTTACCCTCCTCAGCAACGACAGTGACGAGCTTTTAGCGCTAGCATTATGCTCGGTGTTAGCGTTAACCTCACTGGAGTCTTCTGCCATATCCCGGACCTGGTCAAGTTTTTGTTGTCTTGCAGACTTCGGCATTGCGAAGTGGGGTTAAGAAGATAGATTGATATTTTTTTATGCTGGTTTATGCTGGTTTAGCTAGTGAAAGATAAGTTATATAATACTGAAACGGGGGAGAGACGACGCCACGCTGCTCTTCTCTACCACACCATACCGGAAGTATTATATCTTAATTACAGGTTTCTATGGATTAATCAGGATTAATCACATTACCAATTTTCTTGGTATATTTTGTGAGAACAAAAAAGATTTATGACAACAAACATATATACATTTAACATTTTTCTTTTTTTATTCATAAATAAACAAAACAATGGTGCTGTAACTCAGCAGTTATTTTGCAGTTCTCTTTGCTATTCCATATGGAACATTCATCCTTAACAGAATTTGGGCTTCTTAGCCATTGTATGGGTTAATAAAACTTTTTTATTTTCTTTTTAAATCAAGCAGAAATTATTTGGGCCTCTTAGTCAGTGTTTTTATAGTATGATTGAGCATTTTTCAATTTTTTGTCAAACAACCAATCACCACACCATGGCACAATCTAATACCTCTAAAGACCCTCTTAGCTAGTCTTCCTTCAGCCACTTGGTGAGGCAAACTAACTTGTTCACATTCTCTGACAGTAAAGCTGACCGCTTCTTTTGCACAATGTGTCCTGTGAGTGAAGCTGGTTTGGCGCATTCCCCTTGAACGCCCCTCCCCGACCAAAGCATGCTACGCGTTGAGGTGGAACTTTAAGCGGCTTTGCGACGGTGAAACAATAACGTCTTCCCGCAGAGTGTGCATATCACCTTGGTTTTATTGAATGTTCCATCAATAAAACCAAGGTGTTAAATACGTTAAAAAAATTAAAGAATTAATCCTTTAATTTAATCATAACGCGTTAACACGTTATTTTTCACAGCTCTACTTGTTAGTGATGAAATTAACTTTGGATCCCAAATCGGTCTGTTACAGATTTTCTACCCCTTGTTTTGGGGATGCGAAATTACGTTTTGTGAAAATCTTTAAATTAAAAAAAAATGTAATTAATTTTTTTTGGGGGCGGGCCAATTTAAAATGGATGGCAGCGGCAGATGGCCTGCAGGCCGTAGTTTGGAGACCCCTTCTCTAAATAAATAATTACTGCCGTGACACTGGTGCGGGATTCTGTGTGACGTGTGAATGGAAGGATGAGGAAGAATGGAAGGTTCAGCGATTTCTGATCAGCTGATATAGATTCTACTGATCTGGGATCTTTTTTTTACTTCAGGCTCCGTTATTTCTATAGTCTTCACGCTCACACATTGTGTTATCCACAGAAGCGGCAGAGTATCAGTGTATTTTCTTTACAAGTGACATCACTGTCCCATTAAATTGTTCTTCACCTCCACCCCACTAACAAACACCTCGATGTCAGTGTCAGAAAGTTTCACTTCCTATTCTCCTCGCTTGATGCCGTGACTCTGTCATGACTCAGCATAATTTATTATTCATGTCGTGCTTTGCATTGACCATTTATGGTTGAAAGAAGGCGTAGGGCGGATTTTTGCGGCAGATCCACGTGTGAACATTTCCAGCAGGACTGGGATTTATAAAGCGAACATTGCCTTCAGGTGTGCGTGCGCACAGCAATTTCCGGCTTTTGTGCGTATGTACACTTAAAGTATGAATCCTACGCACTGTTTTATAAATGAGTCCCCTGTTCTCATGCACAGATATTATCCGCCATTCACACAATTATACTCACGCAGCTCTTATGTAAAAGTAGTTTATGTTAAAATACACAAAGAAGCTCCTTCTCCTAAATTTTGACTTCTATATCTTTATGATCTTATTGATTACAACTCACCTGCACAGGAGATAAATCCTCAAAGGCAAACGAAAATGGAAAAAAATCAGCACATTTTCATATTTTTCATTATATAGCTGACACTAGTAGCGGAAGTAGCAATGCTCGCTAAAGTGGCGGCTGTGGCTGAAGGTCGGCGGTTCGATCCCCAGTCTGAACCATCTGCATGCCGAAGTTCCCTTGGGCAAGATGCTGAACCCCGAATGGCCCCCCCTTAGAATAACAAAGTGCTGGGATAGATGCACTGTATGAATGTGTGTGTGAATGGGTGAATGTAAAACTGTAATGTAAGGCGCTTTGAGTGGTCATCAAGACCAGAAAAACGCTATATAAATACAAATCCATTTACCATTTAAAGTAGCAATGCAAAATATCCCCCGCATAATGCATAATCTTCAGTTGTGAACGCCGCCATTCTTACACCTTCAGACCCTGCTGCAAATGTAATCAGTTTATACAGGGTGGTGACTTGTTGAAAACTACCAATCATAAGAGTTTCAGTGCCTTCCCTAGGTTTCTGCCAACAAACTATCAAGTCAGATTAACATGCGCGGCCAGAGCTCCAAGATCGTATGTGCCCATTAGAAGGTGCTTTTTGCACCTGCAGGTTGTTTTGTTATTACTTACATCTGCTTGTATTATTCACAAGTTGTTCACCACAGTTGTTTGACATAGATCTGACACCATTCCAACCTGAATTGTAAGAACACTTACTGTACCTGTGGTGTCCCTCAAGGTTCTGTTTTAGGCTCCATCCTATTCTCCTTATACAGTTGCAATCAGAATTATTCAACCCCCTCACCTCAAAAGACATTATAGTGATGTGGATGACAGGTCATGACAATAAATGACAAAAAACCTCATTAAACAGCAAAGGATATTTGTTGATACATATTTTTGTTATTTTAAAAACGGAGTTGACTTAACTTTGAAGTTCGAATGAAAAATGTAACTTAGTTAACACATGTGCATGTGCAGTATTATTCAACCCCCAGCTTCAGTACTCTGTGGCGCATCCTCTAGCTTTTATAACTTCTAACAAATGTTTTCGGTGAGGGCAGACAAGCTTCTTACACCTCTTGATCAGAATCTTTGCCCATGTTTCATGTGCAAAAGCCTCTAGCTCAGTGAAGTTTGATGGTTTCCGTGCTGCAACGGCCTTCTTTACATCCAACCAAAGATTTTCAATCAGATTTAAATCACTCCAGGACGTTCCTGGATCTTTTTTCTCAACCAAGCTTTGCTTGATTTGGAGGTGGGCTCTTGATCATTGTCTTGCTGGAAAGTCCGATGATCACCAAGGTTTAAGGCATCCAAATTCCTCCTGGCATCTTCTAATCGACTTTTGATGTTCCTTGTGGTCAAGAGCTGAGTGCGTCTTGGAGTCCGGCCATGAAGTCCTTGTTTATTCAGTGCAAGTCTTATATTTGCCACTGAAGCACTTGCACCAGCCTTCATCAGGTCATCCTGTAGGTGTCTTTAAGTCAAACTGGGGTTTGTCTTAGTTGTTCTGACTAAGTTGCTGAGGGCCCTTGATGAAATGTTGGGCTTTCTTCCACGACGAGGCAGGTTTGAAGCAGCTCCATACATTCTAAACTTCCTTATAATGCTCAAAATGGTGTCTCTTGGAATGTACATTTTTGGGAAATCATCTTATACCCAAGGCCCTTCAGGTTTGATGAAATAATCTCCTCTCTCAGCTTTTGTGGAAGCTCCTTTGTCTTTCCCAGGGTTCCAACTCACCTTGAATACCTTCAAGGGTGGGGTTTATATATTGATCAGCTTAATTATGTTTCAACTCCACTTTAGGCCATAAAAACTGTCAGACAGCTTTAAAAACAACAATATTATATAGGGGTTGAATAATTGTTACATGGCTATCTTAACAAAATACACTGTTACAGACAAATACTACATCATGCATTTTCTGTGTTGATTATATGTATGACTCAATTCATAAAGAAGTCATCCAAAGCAGAATCTTGCTCCTCGAAAAAAACTGTAATTGGTAAATCCTTAAAATCTTTGGGGGATTGAATATTTCTGATTGCAACTATATATGCTCTCTCCACAGCTTTGTGGAAAATGTAAAAAAGCTACTTGACATTGATTTTAATAAGATAGACAAGAGTGCAGAAGAGTTCACTGCAGCCCATGCTTTATTGTCTAAATGACAAATAAATCATGGATGAGCTTAAACTTTCTCAACCTAAATAAAAAGAAGACTGAGGTCATTGTGTTTGGACTCCCTGAACCTCTGGATATGGGCAGCCTTGGCCCTCTAGCGCCTAATATTCACTCCTCTGTGAAGAGTCTTTGTATTTATTTTGACAGTGTTTTTGAATTTGAAAAGCAGATTTCCTCTGTTATTAGGTCTTACTTCTTTTGGTTGAGACTTATAGCCGAGGTAAAGGTCTGTCTCCAATCTAAAGATCTAGAGAGGGTGAACCATGCCTTCATAACTTCTCAACTTGACTACCGTAATTCTTTGTATATGGGCTTAGACCAGTCATCCATTCGAAACCTACAGCTCGTCCAAAATGCTGCTCCTCGCCTCCTGAAAGGAAAGAAAAACAGGGACCATAGTATAACTGTGCTGCGCCCACTCCATTGGCTTCCTGATAATTACCGGATCGATTCTAAATTGAGTTGGACTTGCACTGCCTTACTTAGCTGAACTCCATCATGTTCGCATTGTAGTTAGAAAGCGGAGGTCAGCCCCTCAGATGATCCTGGATTTGCCTGAAATGAGCGTCATAATCAGAGGTGATCGTGTCTTTGCAGTAGCCCACAAAAATTTGTGGAACAGTTTACCACTCCATATTGGATTATCTCCCTCTCTTGCACCCTTCAAATCCTTGTAAAGACACATCTCTTCTCTGTGGCCTTTATTTCGAGTTGAGAAAGTTTATATCACAGCAGAGTTAAATAAATAAATTTTTATCATCATTAGTAGTTTAAGGCAGTGGTCCCCAACCTTTTTTGCGCTACGGACCGGTTGGATGTCAGACAATATTTTCACGGACCGGCCGTTAAGGTGTGTCTACAGAGCCTCACTACAGAGTCCCTCTGGTACGGCCTCTGGTGACAGCGGTAGATTATTTTTTTGTATTTAACGAAGTTGGAGAGGTTTTTTGGGGTTATTTAAAATAAAAAATTAATTCGTTAATTTAAAAAAATTCCACCGATGTCACTACAGATATGATGTCGGAAATGGCAACACAGTTTTCAGTGCTGTTGTGGCGATCTCAGGTTATTCTGCCATGACTTTAATCCAGGACACCGGCAGAGTTGTTTTCTCAAACATACTTTTAAGGCCGCCGTCATTTGCGATCTCCAGCAGCTGATCTTCTTCTTAAACAGACATGCTGGATTCACCTGGTTTGTGACAAATGCGTCCGACAAATACTGTGTTGGTTTGTGTTCAGCGAAGAAGTGACTTTACGGAGACAAGCGTCTTGAAATGCGTAAAGCATAAAGGAGAGGATCCGGTAATTTTTCAAAATAAAACACCGTTTTATTTTGAAAAATGACTGGATAATAGATAAAACAGAAAAAATTTAAATTGTTTATTCTTTCTGTGCGGCCCGGTACTAAATGACCCACGGCTCGGTACCGGGCCACGGCCCGGGGGTTGGGGACCACTGGTTTAAGGTATTAAGTGTTGCTGTTTTCTTGTTGTACATTTCACTTTGTAAGGCACTTCGGTCAACCAAGTTGTTATATGTGCTATATAAATACATTTGACATTTACACTATCAAAGCCGGTGGTGGTGGTGTTGAGAATGTCTTCTTGATACAAAATTTGGTTCAGACATTCATGTTTCTCTCAGGATGAGACGTAATAATATCAGTGATTCTCTGACTGTTCATCTAGAGCCATTATCAAATCAAAGTGTTAAGTGTTTGTTAGATTTATTTGTTATTTGTTTTTAGGATTGTACCTGAACTACGGTCAACTCTGAGTTACTCATTTAGTCCAAATATTCCAATTGTGTTTAATGGGTTATGTGTTTTGCATCTGGCACAAACATTCACATTGACTCAAGGAATTTTGAACCTCATTAGAATTTTCAAGGTCACCATGACACCACAAAACCCTTCTATGCCCCTGATAACATTATGCCTGTGATAACATTATGGCCATGATAACGCCTATAAGGCTTCCTATGCGAATTTGTCCTCACAAAAAAAATTTTAGGCCTCTTGAACATAATATCTCAAATCTATGGAATTTCTTACATTTTTAACTAATTATTTGGATTCAAAGATTAAATGTCTTCTCTTTGATTAATTTTCAGTGGTCATTGCTGAAAGTCATGGTGACTAATGTCTTAATTTTCTTCCTGCAGACACTGAAGTATGCATTTCAAACCAACGATCGGCTCTGTTTTGTAATGGAATATGCAAATGGAGGCGAGGTAAGTCCTCGCATGCACACAGTCTTATGGAGATCTATTTATGTGTCATGTGTTGTCAACAACTTGCTGTGCACACTCAGATTTTATGGAAAGGGTAAGTGTTTGATTCCAGCCGCTCTTGATTTAGCTCTTCTTCCACCTGTCACGAGAACGAGTATTCACAGAAGACCGGGCACGCTTCTATGGTGCTGAGATTGTGTCAGCACTCGAGTACCTGCATTCACGTGATGTTGTATACCGTGATCTTAAGGTGAGTACTCATTAGGTCCTTCTATATGAAATACAATATCCATACACAGTGTAAATCATGACTTCAGAGATGATTGATTGGTATGTGTATTAGGGCAGAATGATTTATCGAAAATGTAAAAGGCAATAGTAACTAGGGGTTGGAATTGGCAAAAATGTGATGATTCTATAGTATTGCGATATTTGGGCCACGATTCAATATTATTGCGATTCTTAACATATTGCGAAACAGCAAGTATTGCGATTCGATTCTGCGATATATTGCGATTCATGTCCCCCATATTACTCAAAGGCATTACAAAACTTAAGGAAAATAAGACTGCTCAAATCAATTCAAATGTGGGCGGCTGTGGCTGAGGAGTAGAGTGATCGTCCTCCAACCTGATGGTCGGCGGTTCGATCCCCAATCTGAACCATCTGCATGCCGAAGTGTCCTTGGGAAAGATGCTGAACCCCGAATGGCCCCCCCCTTAGAATAACAAAGTGCTGGGATAGATGCACTGTATGAATGTGTGTGTGAATGGGTGAATGTGAAACTGTAATGTAAAGCGCTTTGAGTGGTCATCAAGACTAGAAAAGTGCTATATAAATACAAATCCATTTACCATTTACCATTACATTTAATTCTGTGAACAACATTGTCTTCTACACATTAACTGAGGTGCAAAAAATAAGAAAGGGTAGTGCAAAAACTTTTTCCTTGAACATTCAGGACACAGGACCCTGTAATTATTTTCTGAATAGGAGACCTCTCACATGAACGCTGAGCTCCCCGCACATAACTTAGAATTATTTAAATACAATAGAGTAACATAAAGCAGACATAATAGAGTAACATAAACCTGAGTAATTTAGAGCTTCAATCAAATTGAGAAAATTAAACAAAAATGTGTACTGCTAGAGTCCAGTCGGCTGCAAGGTCATGAACCAAAATGTTAAATTAATTTGGGAATATTGACATTTTTGTTCAGAAAAGGAGTTGGTCAAGAGAAGCAATTTAACATGCTCAGATGTTAAATTGCTCCTCTTCGCCGTTACTATATATCCTGCAGTGGAGAACACCCTTTCAGCAGACACACTAGTGCCTGGAATGCTCAGGTTTCTTTTAAACTCTGAAACTCTCCTCGTCCTGCTTTGCCAGCCAGGGGCTGTTACATACATAATTAAATATTGCTAAAATTGTAAATAAAGTATTAAAAAAGAAAAATTGCAATACTTTGTGCTACTGTATCGATATAATTGCGTGCACAAAATATTGCGATACTGAACAGAATACACTAATAGTAACTCAAATAACCGAGGTATACTATCTCTGAACGCACAACACGTCGAATCTTGAAGCAGATGGGCTAGAGCAGCAGAAGACCACAGTAGGGTCAGAATTTGGCGTAAACAACATGAAAGCATTGATCCATCCTTCCTTGTATCCATCCTATTGAATCAATGGTTCAGGCTACTGGTGGTGGTATAATGGTGTGGGGGATATTTTCTTGGCACACTTTGGAACCCTTAGTTGCAATTGAGCATTGATTTAACTGCACCTTGTTGAATCTATGCTACGAAAAATTAAGGCAGTTCTGACGCAAAGGGGGTCCAACCCGATACTAGCAGAGTGTACTTAATAAAGTGGCCAGTGAGTGTATATGATTAATCAGATGACTCCATGCCGCCCCAGACAAACAATGTAAGATATTCAGATCTTTTACAGGTTTTTCCATCAATGAATCATTGTTAGAACAAGACAATAGGAAGAGAAAAGAGAGAGAACAGAGAATTGCAAAGTGCTCCGTCAAATCTTACTCCTCCTTCTCAAACTAAATTCTAATGTGGAAACTCCTAGTGATCACTTTTGTCCCGGATCAAATCCATCACTGTGAGTGGTTGATTATATAAAATTATTAAGTAGCTTATTTATTATATTCCCACAATCGGAGGGCAAAGTAAAACACACACACACTCTGATGCTCTCTGTTTGTGTCTCTGTCTCTCTCTCTCTCAGACTCCGCTGAAGTCTCTGAATCGCTAAAGTTTAAATGTAAAAAATGTTTTAAATGACGTCAATCTATCAACCCTGATCATCACATGATATACTTTTCCTAATCAGTTAAATCTTTATTCAGAGCATCGCACTCATTAATGCCCTTGCTCAAGCTTTTACCCTCTCGTTCTCTCTCTTTCTCTCTCTCACACACGCACACACAGTGTGATCGGACACCTGTTTAAACTGAGACTGGGTTAAAACAACTGTCAATGTATTGAGATGTCGTGGTGCGCTCGATTTGGTTTTACGCCATTGGGGCAGCACACAGCGCAAATCATAGAGGCACAGAGAGGAGCAATAAATTACTTACAGCTCAAAACTGTAATAAAAAAATTTTTTTAGATCAAACAAGTAGTCTGACTGTATGCAGGTTTACAAATTTAAAAGTGTACAAAATTTTGCAACAACGACAGACAATTTGGGGTATAATGTGTTTCTAAGTTGTTCATCTGTCTATCCGTCCCATTTTCGTGAACGCAATAACTCAAAAATACCTTGGGCTCATGGATATGCTGATAATGCGATATATCAGGTTCATGATCGTTAAACTCAGGTATTTGTGTTTACAATAGAAACAACAACACAGTCCTATGAAATTATGAATGTGATTTGAACATTAGGTTTTTTACATCATTGATCTGTTTTTAATTTTGTTCTGTCTCAGCTGGAGAATCTGATGCTGGACAAAGACGGCCACATCAAAATCACTGATTTTGGCCTTTGTAAGGAGGGTATTACTCCAGATGCTACCATGAAAACCTTCTGTGGAACTCCTGAATATCTTGCACCTGAGGTAAGACTCTGAAAATGATAAACAGTAAGACAAAGATATCGGACAATGTGATATTTTACAGCCCGCCGAGTACATAAAGGAGCTCTAAATATTATGAACTTATAGAGATAAAGAAAAAACTAATGACTGTCTTAATAGAGCGGCTGTGGCTGAGGGATAGAGTGGTCGTCCTCCAACCTCAAGTCGGCATTTCGACCCCCAGTCTAACCCATGTCCTTCGGCAAGATGCCGAACCCCGAATGGCCCCCCATAGAATAACAAAGTGCTACGAATAGATAGCACTCTATGAATGTGTGTGAATGTAAGACTGTACTGTAAAGCGCTTTCAGTGGTCATCAAGACTAGAAAAGCGCTATATAAATACAAAACCATTTAATCCTGGAAAATCTCAAGCAAAATTGAATGAGTAGCCCTCCACGTCAATATCACATCAAATACTGAAGACGCAGATATGGTCTTTAGTTTTTATTTTGTTGGATATGATGAAATTATACAAGGCATTTTTCAGACAGGACCTGTGAAGGAAATTTAGAGAATTGAGTCTGGACCTTCCCCAGAGGTTGCCTTTCACACATGAACAACGCAGCACTGCGACTGTCCGCTAAGATGTGTTAGCATCCGCAAAAAATCCTTGATGTGAACATTATTGTGGCTAATGTGTGTTCTCCCTCAGGTCCTAGAGGATAATGACTACGGCCGAGCAGTTGACTGGTGGGGTCTGGGTGTAGTCATGTATGAGATGATGTGTGGACGTCTGCCTTTCTACAACCAGGACCATGAGCGTTTGTTTGAGCTTATCCTCATGGAGGAGATCCGCTTCCCCAGGAATCTGTCGCCTGAGGCCAAGTCCCTACTGGCTGGACTGCTCAAGAAGGACCCCAAACAAAGGTGTCTTACCACACTCATCCTGTGTGTTCATTCCTTCTGGAAATACCCTCTTAATTCATACATGATTTTGTTTGGATTGACAGGTTAGGTGGAGGTCCTAATGATGCCAAAGAAGTAATGAGTCACAAATTTTTCAGTTCCATCAACTGGCAAGATGCGGTACAGAAGAAGGTACGTGACTCTGTAGCTTGAGGGAGTGGAACTAATGTTTTTTTTGCTTTGTCACAGACACAAACTCCTGTTTAGTCATCATTGACTCTGATTTCCGACACTTTCACCGAGGTTAAAAAATTGTCAACTCTAGCTACACTCAAATCTGGCTAAAATTCTTTGATTTAATTTTTTTTCCGTTACTCAATCAGTATTGAATGAGTAAATGCACAGATTTGTTATGATGTATCACCACTAGGAAAGCTTACCCAGTATACAGGCTTCTCAATAGGTGTGTGCAATTTCTTTAAAGGCTTCCCAAGAAATACTGCATTCTCAAGCGTAAGGGGTAGTTGGTGACTGAGTTAGTACGTTAGTTATAGCCAGCCAATTGAGCCATAATTACATTGGAAATTGCTATTAGTTTTCTGGGTTGGCTAGCAATGCAATAAGACTAAAATATGACAAACTGGCATTTTGTTTGTGGGCTGTCTATGTTAGAAAACGTGGGTGTCCCCGTTGAAACATAAGATACACTCCTGATCAAAATCTTAAGACCAGTTAAAAAATTGCATGAATTTGCATTTTGCACTTTTGGATCTTAGGAAGGTTCTAAGTAGAGCTTCAAAATTCAAAAAGAAGAAATGGGAACAAGAGACCAAAAGTTGTGAGCTGGCAATTTATTGAAAACAACAATTTAACTCAAATAGGCTGTTCATCAGCTGATCAAAAGTTTAAGACCACAGCCTTTAAAAGCCAAAATCTGTGCAAAAATGTTGATTCCATGTCATTTCCTGTCAAGTAATCACACTGTGAAGATCTCTTGATGGCAAAGGCAAAAAAGCTCACCATCTTTGAACGTGGTAGGATTGTTGAACTGCATAAACAAGGCCTCTCACAACGTGCCATCGCTGCTGAGGTTGGACGCAGTAGGACAGTCATTTTGCATTTCTTAAAAGATCCTCAGGGTTATGGAACAAAAAAATCAAGTGGTAGACCCAAAAAAATCTCACCGGCGCTGAGCCGGGAGGGATCCGAATGGCTGTCTGTCAAGACACGGACGATCCTCTTCCCAAATTAAGGCCATTACTGGTGCTGACTGCAGCCCAATAACCATCCCAATAAGCATCTGCGAAGAAAGGGCTTCAAAAACAAGAAACGTATTCAAAGGCCACGTCTCCTTCAACGCCACAAAATTGCCCGTTTAGACTTTGCAAGGGAGCACCAAACATGGGACATTCAAAGGTGGAAGAAAATGTTTATTCTCTAACGAGAAAAAATGTAACCTTGATGGTCCTGATGGCTTCCAACGTTACTGGCATGACAAGGAGATGCCACCTGAGATGTTTTCTACGCGGCACAGTGGAGGGGGCGCCATCATGATCTGGGGTGCTTTTTCCTTCAATGGAACAATGGAGCTCCAGGTTGTGCAAACAGCAGCTGGCTATGTGGCGATGTTGCAGCGGGCATCCCTCATGGCTGAGGGCCCTCGTCTGTGTGGTAACGACTGGTTTTTTCAGCAGGACAACGCTCCAATTCACAATGCCCGTCTGACCAAGACTTTTTTCCAGGAGAATAACATCACTCTTTTGGACCATCCTGCGTGTTCCCCTGATCTTAATCATGGTGCAAATTTGCATGGTGCAAATCAGACATGATTTTTAGATATTTGAGGTGGTGAGAATGTTTCCTTCGCAGACATGTCACTCTCAAATCTCTCGGACCTGTGCTTATATCCGCCACAAGAAATCGAGGAATTATTTCCGGATCGATCTCTCATTGGAGCCCCATGTTAATTCTGAAGATTTTTCTGAAAAGATTCAAACTGAAAAATAAAACGTAAATCGCTCCCAAGGCTCCATTTCTTAGCTCTCGCAAATAATAAATATATTGTAGTGTCAAGCCTTGTGATTCTCAAAATGTTTTCATTTTCCAGTTAGGACTTATAGTTTTTGAGTAACAAGTATTTGTTTGAGCAGAGAGCTAGAGTGTGGAAATAAATCTGCTTCATTAAAGTTAATGTAGCTTCTCGGAGGAGAATTATGAAATGAGAACTACATTTCTAAACTGCTCACACTGCCTCATTTTTTGGCTTTAAACAATAATATAGATATGTACTTGTTCGTCCAAGCCTTGTGATTCATTCATTTCACTGATAGGAGTTATATATTTTGAATTAGAGCATTTTGTTCGGGACGTTCTCCTGAGGTCTGATGTCTCCCTCTGTCACGTCGCACCTGGCGTAATCAGTGACTCACACACGCAGAGGGAGGGGGGCCAAAGGGGGAAAAGGGGAGAGAGATCTTTTTTTTCTTTGTCTTTCAGTGGGGAACTGTTGAACTCTTTAAATAAACAACTGTCAATGATTTTGAAAGACAATGTGATTGGCTCTTCATCAGATTCCTGTATTAGTGTGTATGAAGTGATAGTGATAGCGCCACCTAGTGGTCGGTGTGAAAATTCACTTTGAGCAATCAACGCCAAAATCCTGTCACATGATCAGAGTCAAGGGCTGATCAAGTCAAGACTATCACTGCATACACACTAATAGTGATCGCGCCACCTAGTGGTCGTTGTGAAATTGAACTTAGAGCAATCGGTGCTAGGTTGCACACACTTCATCAGATTCCTGACCTGAACAGATATATTTGTGTGTATTCATGATAGTGATAGCACCACCTAGTGGTTAGTGTGAAAATTAAGTTGAGCAATCGCCCCCAAAATTCTGTCCTTATCGAGCTTTTAACATATATCCTTTGAAAAATGTTTAACAACTAATCAAGAGCAATTTATGTTAACAGAGCCACATAGTTATTTATTGTTTTGTCTGTGTTTTTTCTTAAATTTGTATTTTGATATGTTTGATTCTTATTAAAATATCGACTAAATATTCTTAAGAAGAAAAAACATTGTTCTTTCAAAGAGTTTACTTGCACTATGATGGTCTCAAAATTATGACAATAACATTGTTTTTGCAATAATTTCTGGAACAATATGGCCTAGATGTGGGGGGCGATACCCCGGTATTCAAATACCGGGGTATCGCCCCCCACATCTAGATCTGTATGCTTCTTGTGTGAACGAGCTCAACTTTGAATGTATGTTCAACATAAATACAAACTGTATTTAATTCCATGACATTGTCATCATATGCCGTTTAATTGTATTGTATTGTTATGAAAAAGTTCTCAATCAAGATATTTCAGTTTGTAAGAGATAGTATGCTACATATCCCTTAGTTGATGTACTCTATGAACAATACATTTCAGAAGACCATTGTTTAAAATCCAGCATGTATCCAACTCTCCCCTTTCTGCCTTAGCTTACCCCACTCTTCAGACCACAAGTGACATCAGAGACAGACACCCGGTACTTTGATGAAGAATTCACGGCACAGACCATCACGCTCACTCCTCCAGACAAGTGTAAGTATCCTTAGCCGCAGGGAGCACCTACACAATCTGATTCATGATCACCTACTGGTTTCATGGATTTGAATGTGACGACGCACTTCTGTCTTCTTACAGATACCAGTCTGGACTGTGAGGATCCGGGCCAGCAAGCACACTTTCCCCAGTTCTCCTATTCTGCTAGCATAAGAGAGTGATAGCATCTGTGACACACACACACACACACACACACACACACACACACACACACACACACACACACACACACACACACACACACACACACACACACACACACACACACACACAACCACAACCACAGAAAAGGCATGAACACCTTGGCCATAACACTTACAGCTATAAAATGACCAGACCCTCCATCTTTTTGGTCTCAGCTAGATCTACATTGCCTCAGCTGGCAGCCATATTGCTCTGTAGAACCTTCTCTATCCACAAGACCAACCGTGGCCACACTGGCAGCACTGCAACTTCAGTACCTCACATAGTCGTCAGCACAAGTCAACAACACACTCAAGACTCAGTCTGTAGCACCTTCGGATGGCCTGTAAACAACTGCTGCTGCTTTTCGGGCTGAAATGTCTTTTCTTTAATGCTCTCTGTTCTGTGGTGTGATGAGAGGTCATAAAGCTCTTTTGTGATGTTTCAAAGTGCTCTTCTTCACAACTAGCTCCTACCACTGGTGATAAGTCAAGTGCATCTATGAGGGAGGAAAAAGTGTGGCTGTTTGTTTGGTCTGTCAGTCTGTCCGTCTGTTTGGGTGTCTGTTTTGTTTTTGAGAAAATGGGGGCTTCAAATACAGATTGTGTGTTTTATTAGGACACTTGCCCAGTGTGCATTAGGAACATTATCTGAATTGATAACACACAAGGATCAAAGTGTCTTCATGGAGAACAGTTTTGACCATGTGAAACATAAGGGGACTGTCATTTACATATTGTACGCAATGGAAAGAAATCACTTGCACATCAGTTTGCTCTCACCTTATACGTGATCTTTGTTAACAGGTCTGTCAAGTGTGGCACCAAAATTATTGGGAATTGGGAATAACTTAATGCACAAGGTGTATATGTTATTTAAACGTTTTTTTGTTTTTTTTGACACATTTTTGATCTTTCTGGATCGGATAAATACACAGCAACCATGTTATTTAAGAGGCTCATTAAGCACTTACTTGTTTAAAGAAGACATTATTCTGTCTGATGGCCTATGTTCATAAGTAGGCTGACAGCTTTGTGGATTGTGTGCTTGCCTATATCACCTATATATCATAAATGTTGGCATCAAATTGTCCCATTTACTTTAAAATGCATGAGGTTTTTGCATTTGGCCTTTTTTAGATAATTTAATTTCAACAACCTTCCTTTATATATGCAGTATATGTATAGTATAACCAACCCCAGCGCCAAACTGAATTACTAGCACTTTCAGAAAACATGTTCATAATTGGAACATCATTATCTCTTGGCTTCCAAAGCTGCTCTGTAACATTCATGTCTAAATTAGATATATTTTAAATTGTTCCAGTGCATCCGATCTGCTGCTGCTGCTGTTCAGACATGAATGTGCCACTAGATTGGATTGGACTTGTAATAACTTCCGGGCTATAAAAAAACATCCAGTGATATCAGTGAGCTGATATCATGAACATTGCTCATGTTGAGATTTAGTTTTTTAGTGCAATGTGGACTTGCAGGGGACGTCTTTTGTTCATTTCAGTTCTTCCCGTGTGTTATTAACAACATGAAGTGGTTACCAGGAGGCTGGCAGAGATTTGCAATATTGGGTGTTACACAATGTTAGATTCATTTTCATGTACAGTTTATGTGTCAGTCATGATAAAGGGCTGGGGCAGAAAACCTGCTCAGCTTCCTGTTACTCTCAGGGCCTTCTACCACCACAAGGTGTTCTGGCATCATACCGGTATCCGTTATTTTTGTTTCTTATCTTCTCGTTTTACTTGTCCACTTGCTATTTTCCCTCATCCTTCCTCTTCCCTGAGCCTACTCTTATTAAAGGGATAGTTCACAGAAATGTTTTTATTGACTCATCTACTCATCACTATGCCGATGGAGGGCAGTGTTGAGTCCACAAAACACTTTTAGAATTTCAGGGATAAACAATTTTGCAGCCAAATCCAATACAATTGAAGTCAATCATCACTCCTTCAAACGTAATAAAAAAAATAGAAACCCTCAACATTCAAATCTGACTTGAAACGTCACTATGTCTAAAAGTCTGCTACCGGAAGTAGCGATACCAGCAGATGTAGTGGTGTAAACGTGCACCCCCGCATGGCCTTAGGCGAAAGCTTGTGAGCAGTGTGTGAGATGTTTCTGGTAAATATCAGAGGACATTTGGGCTAAAAACATGGTGTATATCTCCTTGTTTCCAGTCGAATTTGTATGTTGGGGCTTCCTGACACTTGAATGGCACAACACGAGCAGTATGGATGCCGCTGTACTGTTCGTGTGGTGTCACCCACTGTTGTGTATTTTTTGGGGCATTTGAGAATGGATTACCATTTACTTTAATTGTATTGGATATGGCTGCAACGCTGTTTAACCCGAAAACTAATTAAGTGTTTTGTGGACTCAAACACTTCACCCACCACTCCATTAGCATAGCGGTCAGTACATGAGTAAATTTTTTTTTGTGAACTATCCCTTTAAGGAAGTTGATCATGCTTGTCACAAATGTATGTTTTTCAGTGACATTATTCTATGAAACAGTTCTTTACTATTTGTCTATGAATGTAATTCTGAAAGACAAGAATCCAATACACCTGTTTAACTGTCTTAGTAAACCCTTCTCTTTGTGTTTTGATTCTTCTCATCTCTGCTCTGTTTCTCCACTTGGTGTCATAAACAAAACAGGTACCAAGCACAAGTCAGTTTCCAGTTTATCAGATTGGTGTCAGTTTAACAGCAGTTTATCTTCAAACAGGAAGGTTTCTGTTAGTCCTGGCCTCGTTGTGGCGGCTCTGACACTTACCGGACCCATAGATTTAATTTGAGGTATTGGTACTCCTAAAATGATATATCAGTGGTTTAAAGTAAGAAAAAAGCATTTCCATGTCCTCTCTTCTGCCTGTCTGAGACAGAACAGGCTGTTTACCTCTGCCTCATTAATTAATAATGCATGGAAGAACTCTCAGGTAAACACAAATAGAGTAAACTACAGCTTAGAATCACATTATTATGTTTGGATAAAGCTGAAGAAGACCAACCACTCACTCATGCCCACAGTTAGTAATGATTTCGTAGATAATAATAATAATAATTAGGGCTTTGAAAGTTAACACGTTAATCTGAGATTATTGTGGCCGAGATTGATGCGATAAAACTTTTTAAACGGAGTTAACACAACTTTGTTTAGTTCCAGTGTGCGAAACCGCCGCTTGAAAGCAGTCAGTTAGCTAGGAGAGATCGAGTTGAAGATGAAGAGAGCTGAGGGATTGTTGGGCAAAAATGTTCTATTTAAGAGGCAAAATGACGGAATCGTCAAAACAAAAGTTGTATGTAGCAATTGTCAAGCTGAATTTAGCTATCACAGAAGCAGCTCTTCTGTAACATATCACCGTAATGCAAAGCACTCTACAGAAAGCAGGCCCAGGTTGGATGGCCGCCAACCCACAGTCGACGACTTCTCTAGAAATATGACTAGACCAGTCTGTGAAAAGGTTACAATGCCTTAGCAGTTTGGGTTGCCAGTGACTGTCTGCCCATCAACATAGTTGAGGACGGTGGGCTTACTGAGGTGATTCAAATTGCGTCAGGTGACAATTAGTACGATTTACCATAGAGGGGCACCATTGTGTCTCGCCTACATTCCTTGTATGACGACGAGAGAGCACGATAAATTCAGCTCAATCAATCAATCAATCAAATTTTATTTGTATAGCCCATATTCACAAATTACATTCATCTCATAGGGCTTTAACAAGGTGTGGCATCCTCTGTCCTTAACCCTCAGCAAGAGTGAGGAAAAACTACTAAAAACCATTTTAACAGGTAAAAATAAGTAGAAACCTCAGAGAGAGCCACATGTGAGGGATCCCTCTCCCAGGACGGACAGAAGTGCAATAGATGCTACGTGTAAAAACATTCATCATTAAAGTCTTTAGCGGCATTGATGCAGTCCCGCTGCAATCACAGTCCATGGTCAGCAACCAGCAGGACCACGATCCACCATCCAGACCAGAGGCCACTCAAGTCCTCAGTCACCGTCCACCGCCGCCCACCAGGACCCACCACGAGCCATTGCCGCGGCCCTGGTCCACCTCCTGTACCCAGTGCCAACGCGACACAGGGTCCGCCACCAGCACCACGATCAGCCCACACGACACAGAATCTGGGGGGGGGGTTAGGGATGGAGAAGAGGAAGGAGAAGCTGGAAAAAGAAGCTCCGTGTGTCATATGTCATTAAATAGAGCAAGTTACGTTCTGCCTCACTAATTAACTCTAACTATAAGCTTTATCAAAAAGAAAGGTTTTGAGCCTACTCTTAAACAAACAGATGGTGTCTGCCTCCCGAACTGAAATTGGTAGATTATTCCACAAGTGAGGGGCTTGATGGCTAAAAGCTCTGGCTCCTACTCTACTTTTAGAGACTTTAGGGACGACAAGTAAGCCTGAATTCTGGGAGCGGAGTGCTCTAGAGGGTTTATAAGGTATTAACAGCTCTTTAAGGTAAAAAGGCGCTATATTATTAAGGGCCTTGAAGGTGAGGAGGAGAATTTTAAATTCTATTCTAGATTTAACTGGAAGCCAGTGTAGCGAAGCTAATACTGGAGAAATGTGCTCTCTTTTCTTTGTTCTTGTCAGGACACGTGCTGCGGCATTTTGGACAAGCTGTAGAGTCTTTAACGACTTACTGCTGGAGCCTGATAATAATGAGTTACAATAGTCCAGTCTCGATGTAACGAAGGCGTGGACTAGTTTTTCTGCATCTTTTTGCGAAAGGACATGCCTGTCAAATGATCGTGAGTTGAGCGCACAGCAAACTGCACAAGGACAGTAGGAGGAGTCCCTAGCTCAAGATGTTGCCACCTGGTGGAATTCTGCCTTGGAAATGATGAAACGGATCGAGCGAAACAAGGGTCCCCCTGGCTCAGCACAAGACCAACATCTCGATGTTGACTGCACGGGAGCTGGCTAAACTGTAGAAGTTGGAGCAGCTACTTGAACCATGCAGGCAAGTCCACGAAGCCTCATACTGTTTGTGTGTTTGTGCGTGTGCATGTTTATGTGTGTAAGCCTACCTACTCTTACTCTGCTAGTATTTTCTGAGTGTTGCCCAAGCTACTCCTCTCCCCGTCTTCTCTCATTGGATCTGTATCTCTGCTCTCCCTTTCTTTTCGATAGGGCCTATATTCGTACTGGATGTCTCCTCACACACACTCTCTCTCTCTCTCTCTCTCTCTCTCTCTCTCTCTCTCTCTCTCTCTCTCTCTCTCTCTCTCTCTCTCTCTCTCTCTCTCTCTCTCTCTCTCTCTCTCTCTCTCTCTCTCTCTCTCTCTCTCTCTCTCTCTCTCACACTCATATGTGTATGTGTATTTGAAAGTGATTGTCTTAAGGCCCTTATTAAAACATGTCGGCACCTTCATTGCAGACATGTGACTGAACTACTGGGTGGAGAGCAGTATGTTTCCTGTTCAGTGGTCTTACCAGCCTTGTGCCACCTGTCCAAGATGATGGAGTCATCTGATGATGATCCCATCCAATCTGAAGATGCTGAAGATTGCGACACTGTGTGAACCCAGGTATAAGGACTTGAAGTGCCGTGTGAAATAGGAAAGAGGTGAGGTGGGGGCTTTACTGCGCAACCTGATGCTAGAGGACAAAGGTGGGATGCGTTCTACACCTGCGAAAAGTCTATTGACAAAGCACTGGGGTCGGATTTATAAAAGAGTGTGTAGGATTCGTACTAAAAGTGTGCATACGCACAACTGAACGCAATGTTCAGAGTCCACCTGGAAACATTCGTACGTGGATCTGCCTCCAAATCCGCCCTCCACACACCAACTTTCAACCATGAATGGTCCATGCAGAGCACGGCACGAATATTAAATGCTGCTGACCAATGTGAGTCCTGACGGAGGCTAGGCATCAAGCGATGTGAAGAGGAAGTGAAACTTTCTGACACTGACATCGAGGCATCTGTAAGTGAGGTGAAGAGCGACTTTATGGGACAGCATTGATGTCACTAATAAAGAAAATACACTGACAATCTGCCGCTGCTGTGGATAACACAATGTGTGAGATCAGAAATCGCTGAACCCTCGCTTCCTCCTCATCCTTCCATTCACATGCACACATCGCGCTGAACCCTGCACCACTGTCACAGCAGTATTTATTTATTTAGAGCATCAGACCGATTCCCTCACATCTGTGGATCCTCACCTCCACTCTGGGATATTATTTGGAAAGTGTCTTCATTTCTTGTTATGATCTCCTGTGCGGTCAGTAAGCTCCGTGCGCTCTCTGCGCTCTGTGGAACGGTCCGTTCACTGCAGTGATTTGATGATAAACGCACAGTGTTAAAAGATATTATTAATGACTCGGCTCTGTAACTCCATTGTTAAATGGAATCTAAACGAAATTTGCTTTATGTTTTATATATTTTTTAATTAAAAGGCTTGGGTGGAACAGATGTCGCGCGAGCAAAACTAAGATGTTGGTTTTCATGTAAATGATGAATTGGATCAATAATATGGGTCATTTGAAACTTAAGAGAGATTGGGTAGGCAAAGTTTACTTTTCCTCCCATTCACAGAATAAAAAAGGTACAGCCATTCTTATAAATAAGAACCTTCCCTTCATCTTGGAACATGAAGAAAAGGACTCAGAGGGGAGATTTATTTTGATTAAGGGTTTGATTCTTGAACAACATATAACTATACTCAATATTTATGCACCAAATATTGATTCACCCCAGTTTATGTCACAAATGATTTTGATGTTTAACCATCATTGCAAGGGCTTGGGCTTCCTAGCCGGAGATTTAAATTGTATAATGAACATTTCTCTGGATAAATCCTCCTCCGCAAACATGTCTAACCCGAAATCGTCTGCTGTCCTTAAAAATGTATGCACAGATACCGGATTGACAGATATATGGCGACATTTAAATCCTAAAATGAGAGACTACACGTTTTATTCACATCCTCACAACTCGTATTCTAGATTAGACTATTTTTTTATTCCTAAAGACTTTTTACACTCTGTCCAGACTTGCGTTATAGACTCTATTGTCTTATCAGATCACGCTCCGGTGCATCTATGCATTAACCCATTATTTAACATTCCTAGAACTCCCACTTGGAGATTCAACACTTCATTTTTAAATAGTGACTCTTTTTGCGTTTCTGTCCGGAACAACTTATCACAATTCTGGCAAGACAATAAAAGTTCTCCAGTGTCCTTTGCTACGATCTGGGATGCTGCTAAAGCCACTTTACGTGGTCACCTTATATCCTACAGCTCTCATCAGAAAAAAGCTTCAGAGGAAAATAGAAAGAATCTTGAAAAAGAACTGACTAGGCTGGAGCAAATACATAAACAGTCACCTACTTTAGCAAACTTAAAGGCGCTACTCGCTGTTAAGACTGCACTTAACTTGGATCATACTCGTCATGTTCAGAAATTATTACTTTACACTAAACAGAAATATTATGAATTTGGCAATAAGTCCAATCGCCTGCTTGCCCACCAATTGAAAAATCAAAATAATGATCGCTCCATTAATATGATAAGAACACAGAATGGGGGTGTCGCATATGATCCAACGATTGTCAATAGTACTTTCCGCGATTTTTATAAATCCCTGTATAGCACAGATAAGGCTGACGAGGCTGATATTGCTTCATATTTGAACAATGTCCTTTTACCTACTATTGCGGAGGAGGATCGCTCCAGCTTAGACGCTGCATTCACTCCAGAGGAGGTCTGGGCTGCAATTCAATCTATGCCTAATGGGAAGTGCTCCAGGCCCGGACGGGTTTCCACTGGAATTTTTTAAGGAATTCTGGCCAGAGATCCAAATAATTTTCATGCCTGCCGTTAATGGTATCTTGAGAGATGGCATCCCCCCCTCCTGGAGATACGCTTCCATTAGTTTACTTCTAAAAAAAGATAAAAACCCTTTAGATTGTTCATCATTTAGGCCTATTAGTCTTCTCAATGTGGACTACAAAATTATTGCAAAGGTATTGGCCCGGAGATTGGAAAACATCCTTCCGAAAATAATAAACCCAGATCAATCGGGGTTTGTAAAATCAAGATATGGCACAGACAATGTACGTCGCGTTCTTAATGTTGTTCAGTATCTTAACACACATAAAAACCCAGCACTTATAGTCTCTCTTGATGCCGAAAAGGCTTTTGACCGGGTAGAATGGTCTTTTCTGTTTCTGGTGTTAGCAAAATTCGGCCTGGGCTCTAATTTCATTAACATGATTAAAACTTTCTATTTGGACCCAATAGCCACAGTTAATACAAATGGCTTGATGTCTGATTGCTTCCCGGTGCGCAGGGGATGCAGACAGGGGTGCCCCCTGTCACCTTTACTGTTTATATTGTTTATTGAACCTCTGGCCGAGGCCATCAGAACTAACCCTGATATATTTGGGATTGGGGTGGGTGAGGAAAACCACATTATTTCCTTATTTGCAGATGATGTCCTTTTATATATTTATAAACCTGAGAAATCAATTCCGGCAGTTTTGAAATCAATAGCCACATTCAGTGCCTTGTCGGGTTATAAAATCAACTTGGGTAAGTCGGTTGTTACACCCTTTAATATCCCCCAGGATATGTCTATACAATCTCCTTTCCAAGTGTCCAGGAGGGGTTTTAAATATTTAGGTATCTTTGTCACCCCTGATTTAAATAATCTGTTTGAAACTAATTATTCACCTCTAATTCAAAGGGTTAAAAATGATCTGAAAAAATGGGCCTCCCTACCAACCTCTTTCCTCGGGAGAATCAACACTATAAAAATGAATATTCTTCCTCGATTTAATTATTTATTTCAAAATCTCCCGTGCTATCTGACCGCTGCACTTTTTAAGTCTCTGAATTCTTGTATAGCTTGCTATATTTGGAACAATAAACACCCAAGAGTTAAGTTCTCTACACTTACTAAGCCAAAGGATCTGGGAGGCTTGTCCCTTCCTTCATTACAACTATACTATTGGTCAGCACAACTTAAAATGATGTCAGATTGGTTTTTGAATAGGAAAGATTCCCTATGGTTGGGTCTTGAATCTCAATCTTGTTATCCCAGAAAACTTACTTCCCTTCCTTTCATCAATAATATAGACCATTTAAATCATCTCAAGAATAACATAATTGTCTATAACACACTACTAGTTTGGCGAGACGTGAGGAAACACCAGAATATTCCTCCTGTCTTCTCTTTCCGATCTCCCCTGGCTCTGAATCCCGATTTACCAGCACAGATTAGGAGTATTGGTCTGATAGAGTGGGCATCTAAGGGCTTATCTAACTTTATGGACCTGTTGGACTCCGACTCTGTTAAACCATTTGAGCAAATCAGGGCTGATTTTAATATTCCTCATAAAGACTTTTATAAGTATCTCCAAATTCGTCACTTTATAGGGTCCCTTCTGAGGACAGACAAGATTCGCATGGGACTGTCAGAGTTGGAAAACACAATCATCTTGGCTAAGTCTCCTAAAAAAATGATATCAAAGATTTATGTTTCACTATTTCATTTTGAATCTTCAGGTTATGACTCTTTGAAGCCGTTATGGGAGCGCGACCTGGAGGTGACGTTTAATCCTATAGACTGGGACAAGATCTGTAGTGGGGTTTTCCCTAAATGTACCTCAATCTCCATACATGAACAGAATTTTAAATTTTTTTTTAGAACATATTACACACCTGTTCGCCTCCAGAGAATGTTCCCTGACACCTCTAACCTTTGTTATAAATGTCAAATACATAAAGGTACACTTATTCACTTGTTTTGGTCATGCGACCGTATCCAGACTTTCTGGAAGGGGGTACACTCTGTAATTCAGGAGGTCACGGGTAAAATATTTTTGCTGACTTCTTCTTTCTGTCTCCTCAGTCATACCCGAGACATTCTCTTTGATGAAGACACCAAATCTTTGTTGATAATTCTTTTATTTCTGGCTAAAAAATGTATTTTGCTGAAGTGGTCAACTCCCCAGGTCCCTACAGTCGACATGTGGATATCACAGATTTCTGCTCTTTTTCCAATTGAGAAGTTGACCCATGACCTTAACCACAAATCAGTCAATTTTTGGAGGATCTGGGAACCGGTGCATTCCTTCTTACAGATTCCTTCTTACAGAAACCATAACCAATAATCTTTTTCTGGAAAGGGAGGCCTGACTGCCTTTTTATTTTGTTTCATTCTATTTTTTCTATACACGCTATTCACTTGCCTGTCTCCTGTTATCCTGCTGATTGTGTGTGTAGGTATATATGTATATATATGTATATGTGTGTATATATGTGTATGTATACATATACAAATGTCTATATGTGTAAAGATATATATTGCAGTGCTCTCGGTTAGTTTGGGGTGGGACTTTCTTTTGTTTTGTTTGTTTTGTTGTCTGTTTTGTTTTTCTAATGTTTGTATTCATAAAGCGGTATAATAATATGGGTCAGAGTTTGCTTTGAAATACGCACATTTTCCCGTCAAGTTCGTTTTTATAAATCCCAACTTTGCGGCGCAGGATGATGTGTGCCGCACAATGATGTACATTGCACAATGTTGTACATTGCACAATGATGTACATTGCCCAATGATGTGATGATGTGCACTGCAGGATGATGTGCGCCGCACGCTGATGTGCGCCGCAGGGTAATTTGCGCTGCAAGATGATGTGCGCTGCAGGATGATATGTACCGCACAATAGTGTGATGATGTGCGCCGCACGATGATGTGATGATCTGCACTGTAGGATGATGTGCGCTGCACCATGATGTCCGCCGCAGGATGATGTGCACTGCAAGATGATGTGCGCCGCACGGTGGTGTGCGCTGAAGGATGATGTGCGCCCCACAATGATGTGATGATGTGTCTGCGCAGGATGATGTGATGATGTGCGCTGCAGGATGATGTGATGATGTGCGCTGCTGGATGATGTGAGCCGCACCATGATGTGTGCCGCAGGATGATGTGAACCGCACCATGATGTGACGATGTGCGCTGCAGGATGATGTGCGCCGCAGGATGATGTGCGCCGGACGATGATGTGCGCCGCAAGCTGATGTGCGCGGCAGGGTGGTTTGCGCCGCAGGATGATGTGATGTGTGCCGCACGATGATGTGATGATCTGTACTGCTGATGCCGGGCGGCTGTGGCTGAGGGGTAGAGTGGTCGTCCTCCAACCTGAAGGTCGGCGGTTCGATTCCCCAGTCTGAACCATCTGCATGCCGAAGTGTCCCTTGGGCAAGATGCTGAACCCCGAATGCCTCCCCTTAGAATAACAAAGTGCTGGGATAGATGCACTGTATGAATGTGTGTGTGAATTGGGTGAACGTGAAACTGTAATGTAAAGCGCTTTGAGTGGTCATCAAGACTAGAAAAGCGCTATATAAATACAAAGCCATTTACCATTTACGATGATGTGAGGATCTGTACTGCAGGATGATCAATCAATCAATCAAATTTTATTTGTATAGCCCATATTCACAAATTACATTCATCTCATAGGGCTTTAACAGGGTGTGACATCCTCTGTCCTTAACCCTCAGCAAGAGTGAGGAAAAACTACTAAAAACCCTTTTAACAGGGTAAAAATAAGTAGAAACCTCAGAGAGAGCCACATGTGAGGGATCCCTCTCCCAGGACGGACAGAAGTGCAATAGATGCCACGTGTAAAAACATTCATCATTAAAGTCTTTAGCGGCATTGATGCAGTCCCGCTGCATCAATGCCGGATGATGTGAGCCGCACCATGATGTGTGTGGCAGGACGATGTGCGTCGCAAGATGATGTGATAATGTAAGACAAGAGTCGCGACCTGATGACATCTACAAAGACACCATGACTTAAAATCATAGCGCCACCTGCTGGCTACAGGAAGTAATGCGTGTATCCTTGCTGCAGAGCTTAAAATACGTGCGCTTGGTCATCGATCGCTCTCTTTACCGACCGCAACAGACTTGAAATCGCCTGTGCTCGGGCTCGTTAATGCTACGACGTAGCCCTAGTTTGTATTGTTAGAGCAAGTGTCATATGTCATGAATTAAATATTTTGGGGAGTTTCTCTCTCTTTTACCCTATTTTACGTCCCTACAACGCCTTGGGCATGAGGTACAACAATTAAAACCAGTATCTTATTTAAAAAAAAATGTAGGGTGAACAAAAAACTCCATTCCCAAAACGGAAAAGGAATTAAGAAACACAGCAAACCCTGAACTGAAAACAATATCCACTGGAAGTCCACATACAGCTTCTCACACTGCCGCTTGTCCTACTGGTGACAGCTGACTCTCTTCTCAGGGTTTTATTTGCCACTCCTTGATTAGCTTCAGCTGTGCCAGCAGAGGTGCTTCAGGGGCACCCACCTGGATTAGATTTGAGGAAGAGAGAGAAACAAAACACGCCAAGTAAAACTTAACCTTCTTGAACTTGGTGTCTGTGTTAAGTATCCAGCAGAGGTCTTTAGTAATGAAAATGCAAAGGAATGTGAAGCTTCTTACCCTCTCAATTTCAGAATCATTAATTTGGAAGGGGGGGGTCCACCTCCCCGCTTTCTTCTGTTATCCACAATCTTCTTGTTTGTCTAGCTGACATCAAGAAATTAACTTTAACCGTGTTGTTTCTGTGCTGTGATGGATTTTGAATCCTGATTTAAAGTCTGCAAACAAACGGTTACTGTGCAAGTAATCGCATAACTGGTTAGCAATGGCTTTTTCAAGGTTTTTGGAAATGAATGGAAGGTTGAATGGCTCTATAATTAGATGAATAAATTGGTCTCAAGAGTGAGCTTTTTAAGTAAATGGATAAGTACCTTATACCTTATAAGTATGTAGCCAGTTAATAGAGATATATTAATATGATTTGAAATGGAACTACCAATTAGACGAAGAACTTCCCTAAAAGGGTGTAATCGACAAGTTGATTGTTTAGAGGAGTCTAGTAAGGTCATCTCAGAAAAATCAATTGAAAAAACATGATCTAAATATAAATCTGGTGCTTCTGCTGGCTCTGATTCTAAGGTTTAGGATAGTGTTTCTGCGCTATTCATAGGAGATAGGTGGTGAACCTTTCCCCCTTTTTCCCTATGTATATACATATACTGATTTTGTATGCTTAATACTACACTTTTTTACTACACTAAACAGGTCCTGTGGTAGCCAAAACTTTAAGAACCCACATTAACTCTTGTTGGCCGACACCCCACATCTGGAAGTACATGTATTTAGACAGAAATTAACCAAATATAACTTGAAATTCTCGCAGGTGCTTACAGTCAACCAGGTGCATTGTACAAGTAAACTATTATTATCTAATTAAATTGTATTTATAGACTTTTTTTGACTGAGGATGTTGGAGGGGGCGGTGCTCCAGCCACCCATATTGAAAAGTTGCCACTTGTTTTATGTAGTTTTAAAAATAGTTATTTATTTTATTCATGTCAGCCATTTTCACCTATGGATTAGGTCTGGAACTTGCGAATGCATCGGTCTAAATTGGTGGTTGACCTTTTTGAATCATTTTAAGTCTGTATATTTGCAATTCTTTTATTAAAAGACATATCTTTGAAAAATATGTTTTATGAAATGATGGAATAAAAACATTAACAAAACTTTTTATACTTTCCTTTTATTATAGTCATGGACACATCTTGAAAACTTACAACAACAAAAAAAACTGCTGTTATTGATCGCTTGTGGTTCAGCTTCAGTACATTCAAATTTATAATCATAAGCATAATGAACTCTACATGTAGTATGCAGGGGTTGAGTACAACAAATAGGGACTGAGTTTACAGTCTGTTGATGCAAAGCTGCTGTTGTCATGGGACTGGCGGCGGTAGTACCTGCGTAAGGCGGGACTACCAGGGTGGCACTGTCTCACATGAAGGAAATACTCATCAGGGCGGCTTGAGGTGTAACCACAATCCTCACACACAAAAATCTTGGAGCGTCTCTGGCGATAGGCATACTGTTGGTGAACGCTGTGAATCTTCCTCATATGGGACTCCAGGGAGCAGCGCTGAGTGAAGGCTTTCTCACACAACTCACACTTGTAGGGACGAATACCTGCAGCAGTGGATAACAAAAGCGTTTTTTTCTCTTGGCATATTTGTATGGATGCACTTCAGAGTTGTTTTGCATTTCGGTGACAAATCTCGCAAAAAATTGTTACTGTAGTTCTAAATGTGTCTAAATCTATTTACAGTCATATTATAGGAGCCATCTTTATGGTAACAAAAAGCAGGTCCTCATAACATAAACCATTACATTTAAAGCTGAAAACAGGATGTTGATATAAGTCAATATGATATCCTCTGAATTTCTGTATGTGTGTGTATAATGCTGATTACCGACCTGTGTGTGTTCGCATATGCCTTTTGAGGTCGAAGGTATCGTTGAATCCTTTGCCACAGAATCGACAAGGATGTTTCTTCACCAAGCTGTGGCACTTGAGGTGGCGGGTTAACATGCGCTGCAGAGGGAATATCTTGTGGCACAATGAGCACACAAAGTCGCCTGAGCCTGGGGAAGGACGAGGATGGGGCTGATAGGGAGAGATAAAAACGTAATGAATACAAGACAGAATCAGAGCCATCCTACCAAGCTACATTATTGTGCACTAGCAAAATGAAGGGACCAATTACAGATGTTAGTAATCCTCTTTATGATGATGAAAACACTGGCTTCAGGAGGATGTGGCACACTAATTTCACTCAGTAGGTATTTCTGAACCTTAATACAGATGAGCTGACAACCAAAATTCTAAATCTGATCAGCTGTGTAGCCTACTCTGACAAAAGGTAGGGTGAAATGAAACACTACATTGAATGTTGAAATGTGTATGTCAACATGTTTAATTTTGTTATGTTATTTGAAATTACATTTAGCGTATTGTTAGCATGTGTTAACATTTTCTAAATCAAATTTTGACTAAAGCTAATTTGACATTTAGTGCATTGAACTTGCCTTGCTACTCCCAATCCTTTCTACAAGTAGATGTCACTCAAATGAATAACTTTCTCTCTTAAAGATTATCTGAGTCTATTATCATATTTAGTAAATAAAATGTGTGGCCTCACATTTTAACATGTCAACTTGTTAACAGCTGTTACATCCTCCAACTCATTGCAGTTTTCACAGCTGCCCCTCACAGGCATATATTTTAAAATCAGATATCTAATACCTGTAATAATATGACATATATAATGCTGTTAACAGCATTATCTATGTTATGTCTACAAGCCAACACTAATCTAGAATTATAATATACCAAAGGCAAAGAAAACACAAATTTTTCAAATTATTTATCACCTCTGACGTGTGTAAAATCACTCATTTGATTTATTTTCTTAAAGACAAGAATGACAACATCACTTTTTGTACAATTTGTCCTCAGCAGTTTCATTGGAGAAAATGTTCATTTTACATTCTATAATAACCTTTAGGGACCTAAACCCTATTTTAATCCTCTGTTCTTTATTTTCTCTGCTCTATAAGCTTTTCAGGGGGGGAAATGACAATATTTAAGGGCTATATTGACAATACTTGAAAAAAAATGTGACCTTACCTTCGCACTGCTGACTGGTGGCAGTATACTGTGATGGTACAAAGGGCCCGGAAGCATCAGTGTGGACCAGTCAAGCCTTGCGTCAGCCCCTGGCCCTCCTGATCCTGCCAAAGGCACTGGCAGGATCATTGTTGATGCTACCCCTAAAGTGGCTACTGACTGTGGCACAGTGGAAGGATGTTGGAGGCCAGGATTGCAGGGTATCTGCTCATTCATGTTTTGACTCACTGCAACGGAATAAAATATCTGTTCATTAGTACATTTAGTAAATATCAGGTTAAATAAATAATACACACTAACAGTGTTGATCCACCATGTATGTTACTGCTTTCCTTTGACAGCTGAAAATAGACTATAGTTTCTTGTAATTCTTACCTTCTATTCTGTCTTCTTTCCACCCATGCTGTTCTGGCTCTTTCCATTGCCATGCTCCACATGTCCCACGTTTCTTTTTAACAAGGAAAGACCTTGGCATCATAAAGATTCTTTCTGTCCTTTTCTACTTCTTCAGTCCTATCTACTTGATCTGTCATCGGTGATGAACTCCTAGAACTGTGTATTGTGGGAGGTAGAGGCAGTCAGGGTTTTGACTGGAGTACACCTGTGTTGACTATGCGCATGTGCCATTTTAACTGGCCCCCCACTGGTTTTGCATGTCAGGTAGTGAGAATCCGGGGAGCTTCCCATTCAAGTGGTCCTTGACATGCAAAGTTTTGCCCCAGACCAAGCCCTGGCCCCACACAAAGGGCACGGTCTGAGTAACAGGAGCAAACACAGAGGAGCCACAGCTTTAACTGCTAGGTAAATCAGACCTTTCTCTTTCTCCTCTGTTCTGTCTGTCGTAATTGTGGGACTACAGAGCTTCTAGAAATACGTACAAAGGCCATTCACATACTGACATCATTGACTGTGATGTTGACATAATTGCACATACATGATGGCACATTTTCGATCTAGTGTAGTTCCCAGCCACTCACACAGCACATGCTGGGATCGACAGCATGCACTCTGCCCCTGCCACTTTGAATGGAAAATGCTTGTATAGAGAATGAATGAGGGAATTCAATGTCCAAAACTATTAAATCTTCTCGAGATTCACATATATATATATATGACGTATTAATGTATTACTTTAATGTTGAGAAATCCTGCTCATTGAGAATGACAAATTGTGAAGGTAAACTGCTTATCCTTTTCCAAATGTTTGCACAGTCAGTTATACTAGAGACGAATGAACTGCAGGCATCTTCATCTTATTTCACTGGATCTGCATGGCAAATACAAAGTTGGCCTGGGACTATAGCCCATCATGCAAATATCGCTAGAGGTCACTCCAAGAACATAAGGAGGATAATGTAGTACAAACTGTACAACAGTTTAAACACACCTTAGCCCTTTATTATAACTGCATTAATTGACTAAAGTGCTGAATTCCATTGAAAATGATTATTGATAAGCTTGTACAACAAGCGTGAAGAACCTATTTGTTGTTTTACTGAGGGAGGATATGATTTACAATAGTTCTTAAAGCAATTGTATAAAATTTTGTATAAAGTGTAAATGTTCGATCACAAATCCCTGTAAACACAGACAAATTATTATCATCAATCAATCAATCAAATTTTATTTGTATAGCCCATATTCACAAATTACATTCATCTCATAGGGCTTTAACAAGGTGTGGCATCCTCTGTCCTTAACCCTCAGCAAGAGTGAGGAAAAACTACTAAAAACCATTTTAACAGGTAAAAATAAGTAGAAACCTCAGAGAGAGCCACATGTGAGGGATCCCTCTCCCAGGACGGACAGAAGTGCAATAGATGCCACGTGTAAAAACATTCATCATTAAAGTCTTTAGCGGCATTGATGCAGTCCCGCTGCAATCACAGTCCATGGTCAGCAACCAGCAGGACCACGATCCACCATCCAGACCAGAGGCCACTCCAGTCCAGTTAATGGAAGTGTTAAAGCAAAATAGTGTTAGCCTTTGCAGGAGTCTCCTGACTGTACTGTGTGTTGTTGCTATTCGGACCTGCGCTCTAACTGTATGCAAAATAACAGCCAGAGTGCTGCGGCATGAAAATGAAATGGTAAAAAAGGTAGCTCCAACTTGTAAATGACAAAGAATTTCCTTCAATGACTTGTGTCTAAATTCAGAACCTTTATCCGATGACTGCAGTTTAAGACACATCGACTAACGTAGGCTATAGATAAATCACATAGGTTGTGTATTTAATGAAGGAAGGGCCTCTTTTCAATACAGCTTATGATAACACTGACAAGTAAAATCTCATATCTTTTTTATTTCCCAGTAAGAAAACAAACAACCACCTCATGCATTATTATCATTGCCAAAGAATGTTCATTTGTTTCTTTTTGTCTATAAGTAAATGACTTGTCTAAACTTGAACACACAGAAGTCCATGTTTAACCGGTATGCCACACCCTCGCCCCTCTTATACTAATACTTTGCTCTAGCACTACTACCTTTCAAACACAATCCTATTTCCCCAAAATAAAGAAAAATAGACTCAATGTGAAGGATTCCAAGACTTGACGCTTTGTCACATGCAACAGCAATATGTATAGTGACAAGTAAGGGAGCCTGCTGTTACAGTTGAGTTTAAAGACCAGTGGAAAATATAAATATAATATACAGAATTAAAATATACATTTTGTTGATTCTTTGGATAGGCTTGGCTGTATGCCTTGGATGTATATATTGTAGTTATATTCATTGTTTGATTTGTATTTGTATTAATACCATGTGTGTTTGTATCGGACTGCAGATGGAAAGTGGTTTGTAGCTAAACCTGCTTCATAGAAATGAATGTTTTTGTTTTTGAGTTCAAGCATAAATCTATTGGGCTAGAGTTAAAACTCAAACCCTCACCACCGGCTCCCTCAGAACCGCAGCAGCAGAGATAGCCTGTAACACAGTCCCAATAACCACTGCAGTGGTGCTTGTATGATGCCCCTGTCTCATTCCGCCTTCTCAGCTAAAACCAAGAGCTCATCTTCTCAGCTTCTTCAGAGAGCTCCCTGATGAATTCATGTTGCTCTTTGCCCCTCAGCCTTTGAGTGGGTTTGACGTTGAATTACCCACAATCCTCTTGTGCCAACTTCTACTGGGCAGCGCCTTGTGCACTTCGCAGCCAGGACCACGTATTTCATTTTCTTTCTCTCACGTAGGCTGCCTCCAACCACCAGCAGCTTCGCATGCAGGTCATAACTGGTTCAAATGTTCACATTAAACGTCCCATACACTCCACACAGTACTCAAGTCTCTGTTGTGAGTGAATTAATACACTGACCCGCCTGGATTCCCTGACTGTAAAGCATTTATGAATGTTTAGTCACTTAAAAACAAAAAAATGTCGTGCTTATAGGCTAAATTATAGGTGATTAATGATACATCAAGAAATTATATACTGATAATATCTCCATGATTAACCAATGTGTACAGAGAAACTTTTTTACATTCAAAAATAAAGTGTTGACGGATTAGATTACAGCCCCAGCACTTGGACCAAATACTTTCAACAGCGGTGACATAAAAACATGACCAATTTGAATTTGGATGATTGGACACATGCAATAAAAGCAATAAAAAACATGCAAACATGGACAAAAATGTGAACAATGCATAATTCTGAGCCCCGAAATTGGTTTCACAAAGCTTCCACTGCACTATCAACTTATTTAAATCAATATACTTGCATTGCAAGCAAATGTCATAAATCAGATGCTTCATTTACTTCAAAGACCACTGGCCATCTTGCCTGGAAGTCTTGAATCATGGGATATGTCACGTACCACTTAATATCTCTTACATGCAAAAGTCTTTTCCATTTTCATCCCCAACACCTCCCTGTTATTCCTCTTTTTAACATCTGAAACAATTTCCATTCTCAGACTCTCAAGGCTCACTGCAGATTCTCCAATATAATAAAAGGGACAGTAGTTCATTACGAACCGAAACCTTGAGGAGAGTATGTCAGTGTCAACACAGTACTAGACATGGATAAGGATTCTTCAAGAACATGAGCGGTAGCTGAGGTGGAGAAGCTATAAGCAAACTGGGGAGTTGAGGCCTCTGTTATGGGTATTACTCTGATAGTCCCTCTATCCTGTGCTTCATCCAATGAAGCGAGATTAATAAATATAGATTCACTTCCAAATAGTGCATCGATAAATTGAAGTCTGAAGTTGGAGTTAAGACTATATTGTCATCGTCCCTCTCTTACCAATTCTTTAATGTAACCAGGAAGTCCATTTTGGAAAGTCAACCTTTGGTTGCTGTTGTCAACCAGGATTACTTTGCATTACTTTGAATGGTCGGAAATAAATCCTTTTACGTCTTGGTCTGTGAAGTGGATGAAAAAGATTACATTTTAAGAAGGTTGCTGCATTTTGTTTTATGATAAGACACACTTTTTTCAGATTCTACTTTAACACTTCATAAAATGGTGATTCAGACTTTTTATGCAAATTGTTGCTAAAATTATTTATTACTTTTTGATATTTTGAATGCCCGGCAGACACCCTGTGATAAAATACATCAGTGCTTTTTTTAAGTTCAACCTGCAAAGTAGAATTATTAATCATCCATCAATCCATAAAATTTAATTTGTATAGCCCATATTCACAAATCCCAATTCTCTGGCTCCGACTCTACTTTTAGAAACTTTAGGGACGACATGTAAGCCTTAATTCTGGGAGCGCAGTGCTCTAGTCTAGTGTGCTGAAAAGGTACTATGAGCTCTTTGAGGTAAAATGGTGCCATGTTATTAACTTGCCTTGACAGTGAGGAGGATTTGGACAAGCTGCAGAGTCTTTACCGACTTAGTGTTAAAGAATATAAAAAGGCTCTCCACAAAGCAAGAGCCGCCTACTATTCAAAACTAATAGAAGAGAATAAAAACAACCCCAGGTTTCTCTTCAGCACTGTAGCCAGGCTGACAGAGAGTCACACCTCCACCGAACCCAGTATTCCTCCATCCCTAAATAGCAATACCTTTATGACCTTTATTAATGATAAAATTCTAACCATTAGAAATAAAATCAACAATCTCCTGCCCTCAATTGGCACTAATACCCTCCCAATAACAGAAATCTCAGAAATGGCTGAGAATCCTAACCATTATTTAGACAGCTTCTCTCTGATCACTTGTGATCAGTTTACCAAAATAATCTCAGGTTCTAAACCAACAACCTGTATCTTAGATCCCATTCCTACAAAATTACTTAAAGAAATTCTGCCCCTAATTGATAGTTCGTTACTTAACACAATCAATCTGTCATTATCATCAGGTTATGTACCACAGTCTTTTAAAATAGCAGTAATCAAACCCCTTCTCAAAAAACCCACCCTAGACCCAAAGGTTTTAGCCAATTACAGACCAATATCTAATCTCCCCTTCATGTCTAAAATCTTAGAAAAAGTAGTAGCCAATCAGCTGTGTGAGTTTCTCCAGGAAAATAATATATATGAAGACTTTCAGTCGGGGTTTAGAGCCAATCACAGCACAGAAACAGCCTTGGCAAAAGTCACTAACGACCTTTTAATAGCCTCAGATCAGGGACTTGTGTCTGTCCTCGTTCTGTTAGATCTCAGTGCAGCATTCAACACAATTGACCATCAAACTTTATTACAAAGACTCAAACAGTTAATTAAAATTAATGGAACTGCCCTTAATTGGTTTAAATCTTATTTTTCTGATCGCTCCCAATTCGTGCAAATTAATGATGAGACATCTGTGCGCACCAAAGTTAACCATGGTGTTCCACAGGGCTCTGTGTATTTTTTTCAAAAATAAAACTCAAAATGCAGTGTTCCAAATTATTATGCAGAGTTTCTGAGTTTCAGAGTTTCAAGATATTTTATAGGTTGTAAAGAACTAAAAATGTCAAGTTTTGAATTTGCAGCATTAAGAGGTCATATTTACTGAAATCAAAAAAAGTTTTAATCAAAAATATCTTAACAGGTCAAGTGACATGTTAACATAGGACCCCTTCTTTGATATCACCTTCACAATTCTTGCATCCATTGAACTTCCATTGAAGTTCTTTGATAGTTTCTGCTTTAATATCTTTGCAGGATGCCATAATAGCCTCCCAGAGCACCTGCTTGGATGTGAACTGCCTTCCACCCACATAGATATTTTGCTCGATGATAATCCAAAAGTTCTCAATAGGGTTAAGGTCAGGGGAAGATGGGGGCCACACCATGAGTTTCTCTCCTTTTATTCCCATAGCAGCCAATGCCCCAGAGGTATTCTTTGCAGCATGAGATGGTGCATTCTCATGCATGAATATGATTTTGCTTCGGAAGGCACGGTTCTTCTTTTTGTACCACGGAAGAAAGTGGTCAGTCAGAAACTCTGCATACTTTGCCGTGGTCATTTTCACACCTTCAGGGACCCTGAAGGGGCCTACCAGCTCTCCCCCCATGATTCCGGCCCAAAACATGTCTCCGCCACCTCCTTGTTGACGTCTCAGCCTTGTTGGGACATGGTGGCCATTCACCAACCATCCTCTACTCCATCCATCAGGACCATCAAGGGTTGCACGGCACTCATCCGTAAACAAAACAGTTTGGAAGTTAGTCTTCATGTAGTCCTGAGCCCACTGCAAACTTTTTTGCTTGTGAGCTTGGTTTAGGGGTGGCCGAATAACAGGTTTAAGGAAACTTGCAAACCTCTTGAGCATCCTACATCTTGAAGTTCGCGAGACTCCAGAGGCACCAGCGGCTTCAAACACTGTTTGCTTCTATTCAATGGCATTTTAGTGGCTGCTCTCTTAACCCTACGCATTTGTTTGGCAGAAATCTTCCTTATTTTGCCTTTGTCTGAACGAACCCGCTTGTGCTGTGAATCAGTGACAAATTTCTTCACCGTCCGATGATCACGCGCAATTCTTTTGGAAATATCCAATATTGTGATACCTTGACCAAGGTATTGCACTATTAGCTGCTTTTCAGCAGCAGATAGATCCTTTTTCTTCCCCATTTTGCCTGAAACATGTAGCTTGCTTAATAATGTGGAACATCCTTCTTAAGAAGTTTTCCTTTGATTGGGCTCACCTGGCAAACTAATTATCACAGGTGTCTGAGATTGATTTCAATCATCCAAATAGCCCTGAGACACAATACCATCCATTAATTTAATTAAAAAACTAAAAAATGAATGTTTATGACCCTTAAATCCAATTTGCATAATAATGTGGAATGCGGTATAAGTACAGGGCAAGGCTTGAACCAGAGAATGACATGAGACTGTCGCTGTCTACCATTTTGCCATGAATAGACAAGCAGTGTGGACTTCACCATGCCCAGATATCACACTGATAGGTCCCACCTTTCTCCACACACACATACAGAAGTACCACTCACCCACCACCTTCCCCCCCCCAACACTAGCAGTAGGTGGGATTTGCTGCTGGTGATCATGAGGTTAAACTTAAGTAGGCCTCAATTGTTTGTGTGATATTGTATGATTATCATTTGTGACATATTCTGCATTACTTTGTCATCTTCCCTCTTAAGTTGTAGCCCCAGTTTATGTTGATTGTTATTGATCACTGTTACCTTAACGTTCTCTCAACATGTCAGCTACATGTCTGTACATTTTAGTCATGATTGTTATATATTGATGTACACATGGTTCTGAGATGCAGTACAACTACAAACTGCCTTTTAATTTTGTTTTCAATTCTTCAGCACTGAAAATCAAGCGTTTTTGTTGTTTTTTACACCGATTTTTCTAGATTTGTTTGAGGTTTTTAAATAAAACCAAAATGGAAAACCAAATGTTAAAACTTCCTTCTATCCAGATGCATGCACGCACACACACACACTTAGGTTATGATATAGGAATCGAATAACTGCAAAAATCGAATACCATGTATCCCAAAGAAATACAAATCAGAAAAACCTAATACAGAAATTTAATCCAAGCTTTGTTTTGAGCACAGGTCACCTGAATGTGGAGTGCCCTGACCACGGCTATAGACTTACTGTTGTTACTGATTTTTCAATTAAAAACCTTTAAGCGCACATGACAACAGTAACAGTCTAAAATACTCTTTAAGCAAAAATCATGAGACTAGTGAAGATGCACAATGTGCTGGGAACCAAGCGTATCTCTATCGTGATTTTCAGTCTGGACAGACAGCCAAGGTACTTCCGAAAAAGTCCATGTAATTTCTTCCTCATAAGCTCATAGCGTTGCATCTCACATCACGTCACGTGAAAAGTTCGTACTCTAAATACATGCTCGGAGGATCTCGTTAGAAGCTTTTAGTCCTTCATTTTCTTTCTGGTCTACTTGAAGTTGGGGAAGAGTGGGGCAGGGAAAGAGCTGCTTAGTAGTTTGTGCCGTTGGAATGGGAGAAGTCAGTATGTGACACCTCACTGTGCACTCAGGAGACCTCAGTGTAACAGTGTCTCTCCCAGGCCTCGACCTCCCCCCATTCGGCACAAACTAGCAGGTAGGACTCACTTGTCACATGTGGCAGGTGAACCTGGAGGGAAAAACAAAAAAACACAATAAAAACAAAACAGACAATAACATCTTTGTGTCTTTATATTTGATGTAAAATAAATAAAATTATACAACAGGTTGATTTCGGTCATTTGATTTAATGTGTGCAAACATATGATTATGGTAACGCTAGAATTGCAAAATACAATTATTATTAAAGGTCCCATCGTATGCCCATTTTACCACAGTTGATATGGTTCCTTGGGGTCTAAATGAAATGTCTGTAAAAAAAATTGGTCAAAATACCAAAAGGATCATTGAAAACAGCACCTTTTTACCCTGTCTAAAACAGGCCTCCTCAGATTGAGCTGTTTTGAGCCCCCCCCCTCTCACCGCCCCGCCCCCCCTCTCACCAACAACCCACCCCCCCCTCTCACTGTCCCGCCCCCGAGACACACAGACACGCACACACACAGACACAACCACACAGACACACACACACACACATTAAATCTACCCTTAGCATATTTAAGGTTGTAAAATCATTTTAAGTCAATGTCCTACACATATATTGCTGTATCTGTTTCTTGTGTTTCTTCATTGAATATACAATTTTCAAACTACTACACCTTCTGATAAAGATGTACATTATTTAAATACATGCATTAGATATGTGGGTATACACTATAATTGTATGTGTATATTTATTCATACAGGGCATATATTCTGAGTGCGCACACACACACGCACACACATCCAGTTTCACGTCTTAAATCTCCCCTTAGCATATTTAAGGTTGTTAAAATCATTTTAAGTCACTGTCATACACATATTTCTGTATCTGTTTGTTGTGTTTCTTCATTGAAGCTACAAATTCAAACTAATACACCTTCTGATAAAGATGTACATTATTTAAATACATGCACTAGATATGTGTGTATACATAATAATTATATGTGTATATTTATTCATACAGGGCATATATTCTGAGCGCGCGAACACACACACACGGACGCACGCACACACACAGTGGAGGGGCTAGCTATGGATGCTAACACTGCTACAGTTTTGCGAAGAAATGCACTTAAAACCCCGGGTATGAATTTATTTTAAAGCGAGCGACGGAGGCGGCAACGAGCTGCTGGTGAACGTCACCGATTCGTGCAGCTCGGGGTGCGTGGAGCAAATCTGTACGGGACACTGCTCTCTCCCTCGCTCCTCCGCCTCGCCGGCCGGGCATCACAGGAGAGGCTGTCCGCTGAGCGGGGACCCGAGCCCGGCTACGATGCAGCCGGAGTCCTGGAACATGATGCTATATTCTAGCAAAGCTCCACAAACAGCTGTTTTAAGTTATACCTGCTGTTTCAACCGGGCGAAACACACAGAAACTACGACTCGGGTTAGCCTCCGAGTGCATTATTTTATATTAATAGCTGTTTTTTCTACTAGAAAGTGCTGTAACTATAAACACAAGCTAACACGGAGCTAGCGTTAGCCCGCTGCGGCTAACCGTAGCAAAACACACACAGGCTGTGTCTCAAACCGCGCACTTGTGCACTTCGAGCACTGACTTTTAGGGCTTAGGGCGTTCACACTGACAGAACCAGCAGAATTCAGGGCACTGAAAGTACCCGGATGGCGCACTGCAAACGGTCAAAAAATGCAGTGTAAAACGATGGACACTTCTCGCCCTAAACGGGCGCCATCTTGGCTACGTAGCGGAGGAGGAGGAGCCTTTTTGGCAGCTTTTCATTTCATTTCTAAAACAGATTTGCGTCCGTCACTTCCGCCAAGTGGTTAACGTAAGTGTTCCATTTGAGACAGCACTAATCAGCGACGGTGTGCACTACAGATGTAAGTGCACTGTATTGCAGTGCACTGTATTGCAGTGTACTTCGTAAAGTGTTCGGTTTGAGACACAGCTACAGACAAGCTACAACTCCCAGAGCATTGTCCCTCCACTCCAGACCCGAACTGGGACCTCTCCCCCCACCTCCCAGTCCGATGCACAAGCAGCCATTCCAGAAAGTGCTGTAACTAAACAACAGAAACAGAAGCTAACACGGAGCTAGCGTTAGCCCGCTGCGGCTAACCGTTGCGGGACACACAGGCTGGAGATTTGTCACAGATCGATAGTGATCAAGGATGAAAATGAGACATACCCGGCAGACATGGGGAACCCTGAGCCGGTGAGAAGTGTCCGGCTCTCAGGTGTGTGAAGTGAGCAGGAGCAGCACCAGGCTCGCAGTGAGCCACTCGGATACAGCCGGGGTCCAACCCGGCACCGAGCAGCCGTCTGCCCGCTGACGCTGCCGCTGACGCCAGCCGGCGAAAGAGAGAGAGAGAGAGCTCAGTCAGGCGGCTGCTGCTCACCGTAAACAAACACCGACAGGTCCACCAGAAGCGAGGGGGCTTGGGCTCGTCCCTTACCCTGACCGCAGGCTCTGCTTCTCGGCCAGATCTCCGCCTCTCACCTGCTCCCCGACTGTTTAGCGTCCCCCCTCGGCTAGCTTCCCAGCTAACACCTGCCGCCTCGAGAGGAGGAGGACGCTGTGAATCGTTACGTAACCCGGTCTCCTCCTCCACCAGATCTACGCCTCCGGGGGGGGGCTATGTAGTCTATGACGCCAGAACAAACCGTATTCCCATAGGACGCACTCTAAAGTATAGTTTCTGACATAGACGAACCACAACAAATCGCGGGAGTGGTTTTTTTCCAGAGTTTTTTGGAGGGTAGACATGCCAGATACCCAAACTAACGTGTAGAAGCACTATAAAAGTGGATTTTTCATATGTCCCCTTTAAGTAAGTAAGTAAAGTTTGTTTAATATAGCATCTCCCACAGAACAGCCACAAAGTACATTTCAAAGAGATGTTAAACAAAACAAAACTAAATCACAAGCACTAGACTTAACAAGGTGACACAAAGGCAAGTTTTAAAGGCGTCACCCTAACTGGTTTTTAAAGGCGTCACCAGAGACGTATGTCCATAGGAAAACCAATATAAGTATATCGTAGTAGTGATGATAATAACAGAGATGTTAATGTCAACATAATTTCAAAGCTTTTCTACCATGATGACTACAATTTAAAATGTTAATTCTTGGAAAATTCTTGCATAAACATGGTCAAATTAAAATATTCCAAATACAGACGGTATAGAATCTGTATCTTTTCACTTAAATCAATATTTCAGTTTTGTTTGTACCCTGTGGAACAGGAGCAGGTGACGGTGGAGAGGAATCACCAGCGGGTACTGGCAGTCTGGGGGTGCTCTCCTCCTCTGTAACACATACAAGTCAGACCAGTGAGCAGACAGACGCTACTGTATGTAGGAACATGTAAAAAATCTTGGCCTGCTGTAAACATTTCATATATAAACTCTCTGTTTGCCCGACATCAAACCTGGTCTTTGTTACTTATGCAAAGGTTAAAAAGAATTAGACCGTCACACCAATTTACATGCTAAGTTAAAAAGTTTAAAATGTTTGATAAAGCCTTGGCAGTCAGGAGCCCCGGAGGTTTGCAAGGATTACCTTTACAGGTCAGATAATAGGTACTTAGAGGTTCTTCAAATAAACAGATCTATTTAGACCTGACTCAGACCAGCACCACGTTCTTTACATTGAATGATGCCATCTTCTACCTATCCTCGAGACCTTATGTCAAAGAAGTCATGTGACTGACCCTGGGAGGCTTGGCTCGCCACCAATAAAAGCCCCAAGATGAACCTGGAAGTAAGACATTAATGTTTGGGACTCCATTCTCTGCAATCCGCCTTTATTGTGCAATTGCCTTAAATCCCTGAGGATTTACATGCTAAGTTAAAAAGTTTAAAATGTTTGGTCAGGCAAGAGAAAGGAAGTGGATTAAATATAGGCTTACATCCCCTGGTATGTCCATACAGTGGGCAGCCAGAGCAAAATATGCTGGACTCAGCTCTGTGATTGGACAAGAGAGAGGAATGTCAGGACCCATGTTGTGCAGCAGTGCTTTTGCAGGCATATATTCTTGGGATGCACTGCTGGTTTGCCAGATTTACAGGTAGACAAAGAAAGGGACCAGAACCAAGAACAATGTATATTTGTGGTGATGAGAGGGATTACAGTGAGTGTGGAGGGAGGGAGACAGCAGTGACTGAATTAAAGCAAGCCTCTGAGTGTTTTTGTGCCAATAGACATGGAGTGAAGTACAGTACATATTTTTTGTCCACATACTTTTGCCTAATTACCCCATTAGTCCAGAAGGAGGGAAATCCTCACCACTGCGTCTTTATAAGGCACATGACACTGTTGCTTAATGGGAACAGCCATCCAAGTTGCTGCATACAAAGGCTATTCTTACAGAGGTTGTTTACCACCTTGTCTTGAATAAGGCCTCCAATATAAACAGATGCTGCAGGCACTGTGCTGGACTGTGTTTATTCAAAGTGGCTCAGATTGCCTGGAACTCATTCTGCCTCCAATTTGTTTTGTTCTTAAAAGACACTGGACAGTAAAGTAGTAATTGGGTTTAATGGATGTCTCTGTCATGGGGTAATGTTAACAAAATACTTAACATTCTTTAGATAAGCTTTTTTTAGAGGATTTTTTTACAAACTGGGTCGCATTTAAATGGTAAATGGATTTGCATTTATATAGCGCTTTTCTAGTCTTGATGACCACTCAAAGCGCTTTACATTACAGTTTCACATTCATCCATTCACACACACATTCATACAGTGCATCTATCCCAGCACTTTGTTATTCTAAGGGGGGGCCATTCGGGGTTCAGCATCTTGCCCAAGGACACTTCGGCATGCAGATGGTTCAGACTGGGAATCGAACCGCCGACCTTCAGGTTGGAGGACGACCACTCTACCCCTCAGCCACAGCCGCCCACCACTTCCTTTATATTCTCCTGTGGATTTCATTGCTTATCTAGGTTAATCGATATTTGAAAGTTACTTCTATATATACATATATACATATATTGTTCGATGGCTGTGGTTGTCATGTTGTAGAATTATATTCCTATGATTCCGTGGTACAATAGAGTGCAAGAGGGAAGAGCAACCCATGCAGTAGTGGGATGAATTACACTGATGATGAAGATGATGATGTTATCTCTGCATATATATTGTTACTACTATTAACTAGTGCTGCTCTTATTGACACATCATCAGATCTTAGAGTATCATTGGTTTCATTCCACATTCTCTTTTTTCCACATACCTCTTCTCTCCTCCTTATTTTTCTCGGCTCACCACAAACGGTTGAGGCCGGTGGTCGGCCACATTGAGTCTTTGGGAGAAGCATTGACTTTTTGTTCCCTCCACAGTCACCAATGTCTGCTCATTTTGGAAAGTTTTCTATAATTTGTCAGGTCTTGACAGTAATATGTAAAGTGCCTTAAGAAAATGTATGTTGAGATTTTGGGCGATACAAATTGAATTGAATTGAATTGAATATGATTGAACTGAAGTAAATTGTTCCCTTGCCTGTTTCCTTGGAGACTTTCCAGTCTGGCATGTCCCCTTTCAATCTCTGAATTTCTTTCTGCAACTCACAGTGTGTCCTCTGTGCTTCCTGTAACCTGCTGGTGGATGAAGAAGTAAAGACTGTGAGTTTTATAATTCACCTATACCTCAAATTCTCCAGTTGAGGAATGTTTAGTTAAAGTGAATAACAGCAGTGTCATAAAAACTTCATTTCAAGCCCACTGCAGTACATTATAGTCTGTATCTCTATATTACTGCATCCAGGAAATTAGACCATATCGCTTCAGTCTTGTTTTCCTTCTAAGTATTTTTTTTAATTAATTTGAACCTTTTATAGTTAAGTCAAGGTTAGTCATCAGTAGTGATAAAGCCTTGGCAGTCAGGAGCCCCGGAGGTTTGCAAGGATTACCTTTACAGGTCAGATAATAGGTACTTAGAGGTTCTTCAAATAAACTGAGATCTATTTAGACCTGACTCAGACCAGCACCACGTTCTTTACATTGAATGATGCCATCTTCTACCTATCCTCGAGACCTTATGTCAAAGAAGTCATGTGACTGACCCTAGGAGGCTTGGCTCGCCACCAATAAAAGCCCCAAGATGAACCTGGAAGTAAGACATTAATGTTTGGGACTCCATTCTCTGCAATTGCCTTAAATCCCTGAGGATCATATGTGGTTTATTCCACTCTCTCTTATTCTTGAGAGCATTGCAATACATAGAAACTGAAATAAGTAGTGCAATATAACAGTTTATACAGTCTCTAAGGTAATTATGTATCACCACTAGGGTTGCAAAGGGGCGGAAAATTTCCGGAAAGTTTCCATGGGAATATTCAGCTCGGGAATTTTGGGGAATTTTGAAAAAAAAATATACACAAATTAAACGCTGAGCACTAAAAAAATCATTCAAAACTCTATTTTAAAGACGTATGGAATGCAGCACAAGCTGCACGTTGAATTTCAACCCTGCACTGTGCATTTCTCCATCACATGCACAGATAATTGCCAGCATCCTGCACATTACAGCAGGGCTATTGAGGCCTGCTGTAATGTGCAGGACTAGTCAGGTAAGTTTCGATGATATTACTGGGGAAAATATGTTAGCATGCTGATTGAGGATTGTTCATCTGTCCATCTAGCCTATTTCTATTCATTTATCCATCAATTGTAAAATATTTTTAAGGATGATTCCAATTGGCCAACTATTTATATCTCTGGCATTGCTTTAGTGTTTTTTTACAAGATTTTTTCTCATCTTATTCTACAGAGCAATGCTACGTGCACTATCTCATGTGTGGAGACATTTCACCCCAGCCAATGTAGAAGGAAAGACTTTGTACATTTGCAAATACTGTGCAAAGACCTATGTTAAGATCAATCAATCAATCAATCAAATTTTATTTGTATAGCCCATATTCACAAATTACATTCATCTCATAGGGCTTTAACAGGGTGTGGCATCCTCTGTCCTTAACCCTCAGCAAGAGTGAGGACAAACTACTAAAAACCCTTTTAACAGGGTAAAAATAAGTAGAAACTTCAGAGAGACACATGTGAGGGATCCCTCTCCCAGGACGGACAGAAGTGCAATAGATGCCACGTGTGACACAAAGATCCAGACGCATATAGTCAAGTGCCCAAAGCTTCCTCAGAGTCTGTATATGACAAGGTAAATACAGTTAGTATAAATTACCCACATAATTTCCAGTTTATTCCTGTTAATTCCCGTTAATTCCCGTATATTCCCGATAATTCCCATGGAAAGTTTCCAGCTTTGAATATTCCCGGAATTTTGCAACCCTAATCACCACTTTCTCTGGTGTGTACAGTCTCTCATGCTCCTTGAGCCTTCTGTGAACAATCTGCATCATGATGTTGTGACTGCTGTCAATGGCACCCGTCTGACTATAAAAAGGGAGAACAATAAAACAACACCCTGGAAGACCCCATACGGACGTCAGTTAGAGCTGCATATAAAATATTTATCATATATTAATTTCACCTGGTAGCTGTGTAAGAATATCCGACAAAAGCCAAGTTTACTCCCTTTGGTGCTCTTCCCATTACATCAGAGAGCGTCTCCTGCAGAATATAACAGATATCAATTTACATACCAATTGTATAAAGGAATTGTACGCAAGCAACTTGACTCTCAAAGATGTTTCTATAATTGTATTGTTGTGCTAAACATGCAGTGGGTCATTGGATTTTTTGAAGAAACACAGACAAACCCAGATGTCTATGTATCGATCAATCAATCAATTTTATTGGTAAAGCCCATATTCACAAATCACAATTTGTCTCATAGGGCTTTACAAGGTGCGACATCCTCTGTCCTTAACCCTCAACAAGAGTAAGGACAAACTACACTTTACATATGCACTTTTGATTGCTTTTATGCACTTCTGGTTAGATGCTAAACTGCATTTCGTTGTCTCAGTACTTGTACTTTGTGCAATGACAATAAAGTTGAATCTAATCTAATCTAATGTATACATGCAGAACTCCTGAACATACCATGACCTTCACAGATATGCATGACATGGAGAGTAACATTCTCTAAAAATATACCATTTCGCTAAGAGAGTCATCTAGAATGTCAAAGTTGGAGGTGTCTGTAGCATTAGATACATCAGGCAGGAATGGTGCAGATAGTTGATTCAGGGAATTCCAGTCTATTCCAGAGAAGAATGGATGGCTCCTGAAGTCACTGGAGCCTCTCCTCCCCAGACGGATTTCCCTCTCACAGATTAGCCCAGTGATGAATGAATGAGTCTTATCTGAAATCTCCGGGCCAGAGGGAGGGAACACAAAACAATCCTGGAGTTTTTTAGAAAAAAAATGACATTATAGAACACAACTATTGTTTATATTATGATTATTTATATACAATTAAACTATAAATATTCCCCAAAAACCCTACTCCTGGTTCGAGGCTCCATCTAGTACTCCATTTTGTCTCTGTTAAAAAGTTAATTTCTGTGGTAAGTGATTGCTATTTTGGGTTGTGAATAAATTATACACATTAGCCTATTTAGAATTTCCTCTACAAACTCTTGTCTATTGTTCCTTAATAAGAAGGTCCCCTTAACCCTACTGGTGATCATTTTCTTACTATCAATTGTATTTGGACCAACAATCCCCTTAACCAAAACTTCTCTTTAAATTGCACATACAATTAAGTTTGATTCTAGATAGACTGGCAGATGGACAGATTGACAGACGGACAGATAGATAGATGTGTGTTGATGTGTTTGTGTACCTTGAAGTGAATAATCTTGGCATATGTTTCAGAGGTGGACTCTGCGTAGAATGGTGTGGTCCCCAGCAGCATTTCATAGGCACAAATACCCAAAGCCCACCAATCACATTCAGGACCATAACCTCCACCTCCCTCTACTGCTCTTAAAATCTCTGGGGACAAATAGTCAGGGGTGCCGACTGCTAGGGAAGAGTGAACCTGCAGTGAAAACAACAAAGACAAAAGTGGTCATGACCCATATTTCCAAAGCGATTGCGATTAAATATTGCTGACATGAAACAATTATTTGCTACCAGTCAGTATCTTTGAAATTTAAACTTTTTATGTAAATGCTAACTCTCACCATCCCATCATCTAAGAGCCTGAGACAGGAGCCAAAGTCCCCAAGTCTGATGTGTCCATCAGCTCTCAGCAGGATGTTGTCAGGTTTGATGTCTCTTTGTAAATAACAGAGTAAAATGGCAACTGGTGTAATTAAATAACACATCGAGCATGTTTACAATGTTTTTTATCAACCGCATGTTTAGCTCCTGAGGATAATTTATGGTGTGATTAACAATGAGCTTCTTACTCAGAAAAATAATTTGAACCATGTTACAAGAAATGTCACTGTTTATTTATGATTTCTATGCACTGCATCGGATCGAAAACAATGTGTAACTCAAAGTGATATAAGTGAGGGAGAATTATCTACCTGTGCACATAACCCAGTTTGTGGACAGATTCAATGGCCTTGACCATCTCTGCCAGGTAGAACTGAGCCATGTCCTCAGGGATCCTGTCTCCAAATTTACTGAGCAGAGACAGCAGGTCCCCTCCTACGTAATAATCCATTACCAGGTACTGAGAGAGGATGGATGAGCAAGTGAAATGGCTGTTGGATATAAGTTAAAAAACAATATGCACTACTACACAAACAAACAAGACAGAATTATTGCATACAATAACTTAACTTGACATTTCTGATTGGGCATGTTCATACATACCAGATAGTTGTCATCCTGAAAGGCATAGTGCAATTCTGTGATCCAGCGTCTGTCACCCCTCAGTAAAACCTCCCTCTCCTCTTGGTAACATGCTGTCTGTATAAGACACAAAAACCGAGATATAAGACACAAATAGGAACAGATACATCTTAAATCAAACAGCATAACAGCATGTATATTAATTACTGTCCTTCTTTTGTCTTCCTTATCAGTGCTGCATATGCACTGAGAGAACTGCCGATGTTTTTAGTCCTGTGTATGTAAGTGCAGATTTGTGTGTGTACCTCTCCTTGCCTCAGCATGTCCCACTTATTCATAATCTTCACAGCATACACTTGTTGAGTGCTTTGCATCCTTGCTACAGCAACCTGCAACAGTGGCAACACAGAATACCCACATCAAGCACAGAATGGGTGTACACATTACCAAAGACAGTAGATCCATTCTGTCCTAAAGCTCGGTGACAGTGACTCATTTGAAATAGTTAAATTCAGTGCAATAGTGGTAACATACTCTCTGGCAGTACAGTTGCCAGAAAGTTTATTTTTATTTTACTACAGTACTGGCATTGTACTGTATTGCAATTCATAGTAAAAAGCTCATCATTGATTTTGTCATGAAAATGCATAATAACCAGTAGAAAATCTATAACTGACAGGTCGGTGAAACTCAACATGACTGAAACAGAAATGCACAAAGCTGAAACCTTTTAGCCATAGTACTGACAGAGATAGACAAAGAGCATACAAGTAAAGCACTTTATGTTGTCATCTAAAATAGTAAAAGGGTTTAGAAATAGGGGCGCGCGGGTAATGTGGGACATTTTTTACATTTGCTCCCCTCTAGGCAAGCTAAAATGATATATCAGTAAAATGTACACATTTCCCATTAATTCAGGATGTTTTCTAGCAATGGAAATGATCAGAATGTCTTCAGGAATAAGGGCAGTGAAAGTATGATTGTTTTAAAAATCAATCAATCAATCAAATTTTATTTGTATAGCCCATATTCACAAATAAAAATTCATCTCATAGGGCTTTAACAAGGTGTGGCATCCTCTGTCCTTAACCCTCAGCAAGAGTGAGGAAAAACTACTAAAAACCCTTTTAACAGGGTAAAAATAAGTAGAAACCTCAGAGAGAGCCACATGTGAGGGATCCCTCTCCCAGGACGGACAGAAGTGCAATAGATGCCACGTGTAGAAAACATTCATCATTAAAGTCTTTAGCGGCATTGATGCAGTCCCGCTGCAATCACAGTCCATGGTCAGCAACCAGCAGGACCACGATCCAGCATCCAGACCAGAGGCCACTCCAGTCCTCAGTCACCGTCCACCGCCGCCCACCAGGACCCACCACGAGCCACCGCCGTGGTCCTGGTCCACCTCCTGTACCCAATGCCAACGCGACACAGGGTCCGCCACACTGGGTCCACCACTGTGACCCCAATGCGCGATCCACAAACACCAATCCATGGTGCGGGCACAGAGGCACTAGATCGGCGGGTGATAAAGCAAAGGGATTCCGGGGAAGGGGGGATAGGGATGGAGAAGAGGAAGGAGAAGCTGGAAAAAGAAGCTCCGTGTGTCATGTATCATAAAATAGAACAAGTTACGTTCTGCCGCACTAATTAACTCTAACTATAAGCTTTATCAAAAAGAAAGGTTTTGAGCCTATTCTTAAACAAACAGATGGTGTCTGCCTCCCGAACTGAAATTGGTAGATTATTCCACAAGTGAGGGGCTTGATGGCTAAAAGCTCTGGCTCCTACTCTACTTTTAGAGACTTTAGGGACGACAAGTAGGCCTGAATTCTGGGAGCGGAGTGCTCTAGAAGGGTTTATAAGGTACTAACAGCTCTTTAAGGTAAAAAGGCGCTATATTATTAAGGGCCTTGAAGGTGAGGAGGAGAATTTTAAATTCTATCTAGATTTAACTGGAAGCCAGTGTAGCGAAGCTAATACTGGAGAAATGTGCTCTCTTTTCTTTGTTCTTGTCAGGACACGTGCTGCGGCATTTTGGACAAGCTGTAGAGTCTTTAACGACTTACTGCTGGAGCCTGATAATAATGAGTTACAATAGTCCAGTCTCGATGTAACGAAGGCGTGGACTAGTTTTTCTGCATCTTTTTGCGAAAGGACATGCCTGATTTTTGAGATATTACGCAAGTGGAAAAAGGCAGTCCGAGAAATTTGTTTTAAGTGACTATTAAAAGATAAATCAGGATCGAAGATCACTCCCAAGTTCCTGACTGTTTCGTTGGAAGCAAGGGCAATGTCGTCTAGCGCAGCTATATCATTAGATAATTTATCTCTAAGGTGTTTGGGGCCAAGTATTATAACCTCTGTTTTGTCTGAGTTTAATAAGAGAAAATTGCGGGTCATCCAGGTTTTTATGTCCTTGAGACATGCTCGAAGTTTAGTTAATTGATTACTTTGTTCAGGTTTTATTGACAAGTATAACTGGGTGTCATCCGCATAGCAGTGGAAATTTACCGAGTGTGTCCTGATAATGTTTCCTAGTGGAAGCATATATAATGAGAATAAAATTGGGCCGAGCACAGAGCCCTGTGGAACACCATGGTTAACTTTGGTGCGCACAGATGTCTCATCATTAATTTGCACGAATTGGGAGCGATCAGAAAAATAAGATTTAAACCAATTAAGGGCAGTTCCATTAATTTTAATTAACTGTTTGAGTCTTTGTAATAAAATTTGATGGTCAATTGTGTCGAATGCTGCACTGAGATCTAACAGAACGAGGACAGACACAAGTCCCTGATCTGAGGCTATTAAAAGGTCATTAGTGACTTTTGCCAAGGCTGTTTCTGTGCTGTGATTGGCTCTAAACCCCCGACTGAAAGTCTTCATATATATTATTTTCCTGGAGAAACTCACACAGCTGATTGGCTACCACTTTTTCTAAGATTTTAGACATGAAGGGGAGATTAGATATTGGTCTGTAATTGGCTAAAACCTCTGGGTCTAGGGTGGGTTTTTTGAGAAGGGGTTTGATTACTGCTATTTTAAAAGACTGTGGTACATAACCTGATGATAATGACAGATTGATTGTGTTAAGTAACGAACTATCAATTAGGGGCAGAATTTCTTTAAGTAATTTTGTAGGAATGGGATCTAAGATACAGGTTGTTGGTTTAGAACCTGAGATTATTTTGGTAAACTGATCACAAGTGATCAGAGAGAAGCTGTCTAAATAATGGTTAGGATTCTCAGCCATTTCTGAGATTTCTGTTATTGGGAGGGTATTAGTGCCAATTGAGGGCAGGAGATTGTTGATTTTATTTCTAATGGTTAGAATTTTATCATTAAAAAAGGTCATAAAGGTATTGCTATTTAGGGATGGAGGAATACTGGGTTCGGTGGAGGTGTGACTCTCTGTCAGCCTGGCTACAGTGCTGAAGAGAAACCTGGGGTTGTTTTTATTCTCTTCTATTAGTTTTGAATAGTAGGCGGCTCTTGCTTTGTGGAGAGCCTTTTTATATTCTTTAACACTATTCTTCCAGTCTATGAGGTTTTCAACATGGTTGCTGGAGCGCCACTTCCTTTCTAGTTTTCTTGATAATTGTTTTAACTCATTTGTCTGGGAATTATACCACGGAGCTAATTTACCATGTTTGACATTTTTCTTTTTTAGAGGCGCTATTGAATCTAATGTTAATCGTAATGAGTCTGCAGAGCTATCGACGAGGTGGTCGATCTCAATGGAGCTCGGGTTTTTAAAGAATTTGTTCTTTATATCTACGGATAATACGGGTTTAAATGTAATTGGAATTATTTCCTTAAATTTAGCTACAGCACTATCAGGTAGACATCTAGAAAATGAGTTTTTTATTGGTGGCATATATTCATTTATTGAAAAATGGAAGGTTATTAAATTATGGTCTGATAGAACTGGATTGTGCGGGAGGACTGTTAAATGTTCAATTCCGACACCGTACGATAATATAAGGTCAAGTGTGTGGTTACAACAATGAGTCGGTTGGTGCACACACTGACTGAAACCAATTGAGTCTAGTATTGAATTAAATGCTACGCTACGGTAATCTTTCTTATTGTCAACATGGATATTAAAGTCACCAACAATAATAATTTTATCGCTCTTTAGGACTAAGTTTGATAAAAACTCAGGGAATTCCGTTAAAAATTCAGTATAAGCCCTGGGAGGATGGTAAACTACAGCAAATATGATTGGCTGTTGGTGTTTCCTGGATTGGCGTGGAAGACTAAGAACCAGACATTCAAATGATTTGTAGCTTAGGTTAAGTTTAGGTTTTGGATTAATTGATAGACTGGAGTTAAAAATAGCAGCAACTCCACCTCCTCGCCCAAATTCTCTGGGAACCTGTGCATTTATATGACTGGGGGGAGTAGATTCATTTAGACTGACATATTCATCAGGATGCAGCCACGTCTCAGTGAGGGACAATACATCTATGTTGTAGTCAGAGACTAGTTCATTAACTAAAAGAGCCTTAGTTGATAGTGATCTAATGTTTAAAAGACCACATTTAAAAGTCTTAGTTCCCTGTGTTGTTGCAGAGGTTGTTTTAATTTTTATTAGATTTTTGTGTGGAGTTCTCGCTCTGTTATTGTTTAATTTCAATAATTTAATTGGACGACGGACAGACACAATATCTATGGGGTTGTGTGACTGATCCAGAGGGAGCGCAGAGAAGTGTTTAGCACTGCAGCTCTGCTTCCTGGTCCCAACAATGGGTTGTCATGTTATAGACTTAGTAATATTCCTAGATAAGAGGGCTGCTCCATCCCAAGTGGGATGAACGCCGTCTCTCATAACAAGACCAGGTTTTCTCAAAAAAGTTAGCCAATTATCTACAAAGCCCACACCGTTTACAGGACACCACCTCGACAGCCAGCGGTTAAAAGACAACATGCGGCTAAACATGTCATCACCTGTTGTATTAGGGAGCGGGCCAGAGAAAACTACTTTGTCTGACAACGTTTTAGCAAAAGCACACAACGACTCAACATTCACTTTAGTGATCTCCGACATACGAAGCCGGGAGTCATTGCTGCCGACGTGAATTACAATTCTATTGTATTTACGTTTAGTTTTAGCCATTAACTTAAGTTTAGATGTGATGTCGCCGGCTCTGGCCCCTGGGATACAATTAACTATGGTCGCTGGTGTCGCTACCCTGACGTTTCTCAGAACCGAGTCGCCAATAATCAGAGTTTGTTTATCAATGGGTGCCTCGCTGAGTGGAGAGAATCTATTTGAAACGTGAGCTGGTGGCTCTTTAATCATGGGCTTTTTAAGACTAGCACTATGCCCCCTCCGGACCGTCACCCAGCCGCCCTGGGCTCCCTGCTGCACGGGACTAGTCAGGGGATTGCTAGTTGAAGCTAAGCTACGTCCTAAGCTATGTGCTAAGCTAGGTGGCTCCGCGGCTAGCAGGAAGCCGGCTAACTACAGCTAACGGAGTTTCTAAGCTGCGGAGCCGAGCTTCTAAGTCGCTAAGCCTCGCCTCCATTGCTACCAACACACTACATTTATTACAAGTACCACTACTGTTAAGTGAGGCAGAGGAGTAAGTAAACATAAGACACTCGGAGCAAGAGAGAGCAGTGGAGCAACAGGGAGAAAGAGAAGACATCGCTGCTATAGAGCTACGAGGGTGAGCTAACACAGAATCACTAAGAACGATAGAGTATGGGTTGTTATGTGTGGGTGTTTAACTACAGACCGTAGATTTTAGCCGTAGTGCTACAGAGAAAAGGCTGTGTTTAGCGGAGGAGCTAATACAGAGAGCGACCAACACTAGCAGCAAGTAAACAGGAAATGACGCGGGCACGCTTACCGGAAATGACAACGACAACACCCCGGTAAGCGTGCAACAGTTTTGATGAACAATATTCACTTTTATTATTCTTGAAACAAAATAACATAAAACAATTTCTTCATTAAGACTTGTGTCCCCATTGCCCATTAAATCGATTTGAATAAAATTGCTTATTTGCCGCTCTTTTTGTGCTGAAACCTACAAGATGCAAAGATTTGACTTGCCTGAAAAAGGGAAAAGAATAAAGAAACATGCTTAAGCTTTTCCTCTCAGAAAGATAATAGAAGATAGATATTTTCAGTATGTGGGCTTTCCTCAGAAGAAACTAGAGGAGCGAGGAGAACCAAAACAACAGCAAGTTCTGCAGATAAACCTTCAACAGCATTCTCCTTTCTGTTTGCAGACCGAAGCATCTGAAAAGATGGGGCTCTGAGCAATAGTAGCTTAGAATTCGCCAATACATCTCTCCTGGTCTTGCAGAGACAATGGCAATTTTCCCATGCTACAGATGATGTTTTACATCCATCAAATCCCCCTTTGAATAACATTGATCATTTGGGTCTTGGGAATGAAAAAGATTGGCATGTATTTTACAGAGGGATGTGTCTCTGATGATGGATTAAAAATCTGGTTGCTTCAGGATGCTCCATCCTAAATTACTGGTGTGGTGTTCTCATCGAGACAACCAGGAGGTGCTTTTGCATTCTTTTATGTTCTATCTAATTGTTTCCTTCTTTCCTGTTGTTATCCAACTGACGTTGTCACTCGCAAGAAATATTATTTTTTCCTCCACTTCCAGGGGCATTTTTTGTTTGGTGGCCATTGTCCCATTTTCTTTTATCAGGTTAGGTGGGAACCCACTCCCTTTATGCAAAGCTGGCCAAGTGGTATTTTTTCTATAGTTTATCAGACACAACTTTGGTGATCACTTACTGAACCTTATCTGTGCACATTTTTTGATAATTATTTTTTATCTGTGAAAAAATGTAGAATGAAAAAGCAGAGTTCTTAAATCAATTGATCTCTGTCTCATCTGCTGGTTGGTCTTGAGCTTTGGTGAATCAACCATCTTTTTTATTCAAGTCTGTCACATCCTCTCTTGTATTTTTCAACCTTATGGCATCTTCAGGCTTTGCACTAGTTGCATACAGATATCTGACGACCTTTGCCCCTAGTCTTTGCAAAGTTTTTCCTCTCTTTTCTGAACAGACTGCTGGGGTGTTTCAGATAGCTCAAAGTAGCTTGAATAGTCAGGTGGCACAAATTCTGGGTCAACCCCAATGTCTTCTTGTGAGTGTGGTGGTGTTGAGTCAGCCATACAACTGTCTATTGCCGCTACTCTTTTTAACTTTCTGCATTTTGTTGAGACGTTTGCCATTGTCTTCAAATTTGTCTTTAGTCTCCCTCCTTTCACTGTTTGCTTGGGAGCTCTCTGCTGTGGTCTTTCGTGCCATCTTAAATAACAAGAGATGGTGGAGAAATTCTAATCTGTCGTTGACAAACAGTGCTTGCAATTAGTTTTACTTAAAAAACATACAAATGAATTAGGTGAAAAGGTGTTTTCTTTAGTTGTTAAATTAGATATAGAATATTTTGGGTTAAATAAGTCACACTAGCATTGTCATTTTTTATTGTGTAAAACACAATAAACCACACTTACCAAACTTCCAAGAATCCAGCGCTTCTCCTTTTCCAGTTACTAAATCTGGTAAGGAACCTAAAAAAATACTCTGTGGTGTTTAAGTTGATGTGACGTCAAGTGTCAAGTGTTTGTACTTAAAAAATGTATAGCATTATTCTTTGTCTACTGTTAAAATATCATCTAAAGTTATCCTGCACGTTCGTCAGTATTTCATTGGGATATTGGAAAACTGAGCTACATGTTTATATTGTACAATGTAATAGACACATTTCACACATAAAGTGAGCAGAATGTTGCAAACATCTGTCAGTATAATGCAGCCTCTGAATAACTGAATCACCTTTATTGTTGATGGTGAAGATGAAAAGTAGTAACTTTTCAAATATGCTATTAAGAGGGGGGCCAATGTAAACAGCTGTAGTTGAAAAACAACTGCTGAAAATAGAAAGAATTAGTGCAAATGTAAGTGTAATGGTCTAAAAACATCTGAATAAATATTTTAACTTCCCTAGATGCATTCGTAATCAATACTTTGTCAGATCTTGCTGTTTCAAAATATAAAACATTTTTTAATTCCTGCTCCACACATGCTCACCTCACTGAATGTGCCACGACCAATCACTCTCAGGATGTGAAAGTCTTCTCTTTTGATGCAAGTCTTCTTCACCTGCCTCACCAGAGGCTCAGCTGTAATGGAGGCGAGAGAGAGAGAGATTGTGACTCATTGTTGTAGCCACACACTTGACCTTGTATTATCATACGGTGTCAAAATTGAAAATCTAGTATTACTTCCACATGATCTGATTCTATCAGACAATTATTTTATAATCTTTGCTTTCTCATTATCAGACTACATGCCATTAATAAAAAACTCCATCTCTAGAAGCCTGAAATGGCGTGCGCAAAAGAAAATTCTGATTTATAAAACCGTGCACACGCACACCTGAATGCAATGTTCGCTTTGTGCTGCTGACCAATGGTTTTCCACCATGAGTCATGACAGAGTCACGGCATCGAGCGAGGAGAATAGGAAGTGAAACTTTCTGACACTGACATCGAGGTGTTTGTTAGTGGGGTGGAGGTGAAGAAAATACACTGATACTCTGCCGCTTCTGTGGATAACACAATGTGTGAGAGTGAAAACTAGAAATAACGGAGCCTGAAGTAAAAAAAAGATCCCAGATCAATAGAATCTATATCAGCTGATCAGACATCACTGAACCATCTCTTCTTCCTCTCCTTCTATTCGCATGTCATGCACACATCACGCAGAATCCCACACCACTGTCACGGCAGTATTTATTTATTTAGAGCATCGGACCGATTCCCTAATGTCAGTGGATCCTACATCCTCTGGGATATTTTTGGGAAAGTTTCTTAATTTCTTGTAAGCAACTGGTGACCAGTCTCTCTACTGTGCACAGATTATAAAACTGCTTTCAAAGGACCTGGCAAACAGGCTGAGAAAGGTGATGTACCAGATCATTCACTGGACCCAAACCTTCTGTGTGCCCGGTAGGTCTGGAGACGGATTGGAGATCTTTTGGAACCCTCTGGTTCATTGGGCTTAGATGCTGGTCTGGTTTCTTTGGACCAGGAAAAGGCATTTGACCGGGCTGAGCACCGTTACCTTTGGAAAGTGTTCCAAAGGTTTAGCCACAGCCCTGGACTTATCGCCAAGATTAAGGTAATATAGGAGGACATTGAAAGTGTACTGAAAATTTTGTTTTTTCTATCCTCTGAACAGTCACCATGTACATTCTGCTCCCCGAATCATACAAATACTCTTACTTCACATATACTTATCTTATTTAATATTCCCCACTTCTTCACCCTGAAAACTGTTGCTTCATTTGAATTTATTTGACTACGTTATATGTTATACATATATTCATATTATTTTATTTAATATTCCCCACTCCTTCACCCTGTTAACTGCTGCTCATTTAACTTGACTTTAACTTGACTTTAATTTGACTATGTTATATGTTATACATATATTCATATTACTTAATTTAATATTCACTTGACTGTGTTATATGTTATATGTTACAATGTATGTTATATGTTATGTTACATACAATGTTATTTTTTTTCTTTTTTTTAAAGTCGCCTACTGCGTAGATGTTTGCCTACCATGTCATAAGAATTTCACTGCTCCGATGACGCTGTCATTGGTGCATGTGACAATAAACTTTGATTTGATTTGTTTTTACCCGTTTTTAACAAACGTTTAAATGTGTCTGTTTATGCAGATGATATTTTGTTATTTGTATCAAAAACCAAGTAGATGAGAACAGGTTAGGGGAAATTTTTAAAACCTTAAAGAAAGTCTCTGCTAAGGTAAACTCAACAAAACGCGAGGTTATAGCAGGAATTGGTCTGCAGGTCTCTCTCAGCTGCCAGGACGGCTAAGCTGGAAGAGAGGAGGCCTAAAGTACCGGGGGTTCATTAAGGAGACAATGGCACAGTAAAGAAGAACTGGTAGGGAGTGGTGGAGAATGTGGAAGGGAGGTTGGCCAAGTGGAAGTGGCTACTACCTCAAATGTCATATAGAGGAAGAGTTATATTTGTTAAGAACCTGGTAGCATCAACCCTCTGTGACAAACTAAAGTGTGTAGAACCTGTTGCTGGTCTGCTACAAAAAGTGTGGTCAAATTTCTTCTGAGACAAACTGCACTGGGTACCACAGAGTGTACTAATCTGCCTTATATAAGGAAGAGGGGTGCAGGGGTTAGTACACCTGGGGAGCATCACAGCAGTTTTCAGACTACTGAACATAAAAAGTTACCTAATAGGGAAGGATGATGTGGTGTGGTAACCAGCTGGAAGCATAATTTTAAGGGCAGTAGCAGGTCTTGGTTTAGATGCGTCTTTGTTTTTAATGAGCTTGGATTTCAATCCATTTGTGTGATCTGCCTCCATTTTCTATTTTCCCTTCAGGGACTATTTAGAGCAGGGGTGTCCAAACTTTTTATCCCGAGGGCCACATACAGAAAAAATACGAAGGTCTTGGCCACGGTATATGATGAATGGGACAGATTTATACAAACACTGTGTTCAAGCTGTGAAAAAAAAGAAGTTGAGCGGCAGAAAAGACAGGGTGTGGAGAGAGAGAAATTCTTCGGTCCAGCCGTTCCTGGGACATTTCCGGTGAAGGCATAGTCTCCCTGCATTATTTACAACTTATATCGTATTCCCCCAAAGAATACCCTCTAACACTAACATCGGGTGAAAATTACCCGAACACGTGCCTATTGAAAAAAACAGGGATGGGAGCAGGAAAACTACCCTACCTTCTAAGATGTCAGTGAGAAGCATGAAGCTACCCAGGGACCCACGCCACTCATACAGCAGCAACACAATGGAAATCGTAAAAAAACACCCGACGTTCGTGTTCTAGGGTTAAAAAACCTTTAAAACTGCAATGAGTGTTGGTCATAAACTGTAAACTGTCAAAATTGTAAATAGACTATATTTATATAGCACTTTGAAAAACCTAGAATGCTGGGGGAATTCTCATCATGCACTCAGCACTTTCTCTCTATCCTACCCTTATTTTATCACTTATTTGTGTTCCTTTCCTCTCTCTCTCTCCTTCTCCCTCTCAAATTATGCAGGTATCTCTGACTCCAGGGCTGAAGGATCCAGATGACAATAACTATGATTATTATAATTATTATTAATATAATTATTATTTATCATAATCATCAAAAAATGTGTTATTGTCATTATATTAACTGGTGGTGCTATAATTTAAAACAAATTTACATCTATAATTATCACACTTATTATTCTTATTATTACAACAAGTCCAACAGAGCAGAAACATGATGGGTAAACAAATGTAGCTGTTCTCTCTCCCCCCTCTCCTCTCCCCTCTCTGATAGAGCTCCCCTTTCTTCCCCATTTTTCTCCACTCACACCAAACGGTCGAGGCAGATGGCTGCCGACATTGGTTCTGTTTTTTTTCTTCATATTTAGAAAATTACATAAACGGATTATTAGGCATCATGTTTTGGCTGAGACCTTGAGTCTGGTTCTGTTAAAGGTTTGAGCAAAAGAGGAAAGTGAAAAGATTGTTTAAGGACCAAGGGCGGCTGTGGTTGATGGGAAGTGCGGTCATCCTACAAACCGGAAGGTCGGTGATTGATACCCAGTCTTCCCCATTTGCATGCCGAAGTGTCCTTGGGCAAGATGCTGAACCCCGAATTGCCCCTCATAGAACAGCAAAAGTCCTGCTAATAGATGCACTGTACGAATGTGTGTGTGTGTGTGTGTGTGTGTAAAACTGTACTGTAAAGCGCTTTGAGTGGTTATCAAGACCAGAAAAGCTTAATATAAATACAAAACCATTAACCATGTCACAAGTTCAGCTGTGGACAGCCACATGAGCCCAATTTTTAAAAAAAGTGAAAGTTTTTGGAAAATTAAATAAATTTTACTATTGGATGTCATTGAATTACTTTGATACAGTATTGAATCATTCATATTCCTATCCCAGCATATGCATACAGTTATTTACACAACTAAAACGTTTTTTTGCTAAATATGTTGAAAGAAAAACTCATAGTGATTACATTAAATCATATTATACAACAATCTGCCAAGTATATTTACTGCTCTTAAAATCAGATCTACTCCAATTCATAAAATTCATAAAGAAAGTGCCCAAACTAGCAAATTGTGTGTATTAAGAATGCAGCACTGCAGAAAACGAACTAAAGTTCAGAGTTGTGACGTGTTCGTTGACATTTACAGAAACTACGGACGTTGTGGAACTGTTTTCAATGAAAGTTGGTTTAATAGAGTTTGATAAGATCTCTTTGGAAAATGTTGATATTGCAAATGGCCTCATCTTTTCCTTTCTGATATACCTTTTTATTTCCTTCAGTACTTTACTCACCTGCTAGCTTGCTAGATTGTTGCACAGAATTAGATGAACAAAGTAAAGAGGAGGAGGTCAGGGAAGATGGACGGATTAAGGACACTTCAGGCTATTGTTAATATTCTGCACTTCAACAATTGTCAATATTTTAACCATGCCAATGATCATTCTCTGTGTAGTTATTTTATCCCAAACATTAGCTAGAACTGTGTCAGCTCAGAAACCAGGTATACTTTTGCAATAGCATTTTGTAAAGGTTTTGAAAGCCATAGACAAATTATATTCTGCTGATGGGCTCATCAGATTATAAAGGAGAAACCACTTCCTTCAATGACGCTGAACACTTGGTACTGAATATAAACAGTGAACTTTTGGATACACTGTTGGCCCTGTTTTAGTTGCTAAAATGCTCAAATGAATGGACAAAAACTGAGACTTTTGGATACAATGATACAGTCACTGTTTCCTACCTTGTTGAATCTCATTAAATCATAACTGAATGCAAAGTTTTGCTAACACGTCCTGTAATTTAAAGGTCGACATCATTCTCATGCTAAGAAAATGTATCTTCTTCTTACGACAATGGGCTGTTCAAAATGTACAGCCTTCAGTAGCTAGTAGATCTAATGTCACACTAACAGTCAGACTTCATATAAACATCAAAGTTTATCTATAACACAATGCTCTGAAGGCCTTATCACTTATTCTTGCTCATCACCAGTGGCGAAGTGCACCTCAGGACTGTAGGGAAATTTCCCTGTGGCCTGGTCTTTTCGGCCTTGAATTGATAACTTGACCAGCAATAATGTGGAAAATAGGAATGAGTTGTCAGACCTTTATAATCCACTTATCTGGCAACCGACGCAACTGACAAAATGACGTCAGACGTAAAGTCTCTCTGCGACGCACATAGCATCCTATGGATGTTACAGCTCCGCTATCTGAAATCGTTATAACAAGTGGCTAACGAAATGGAAGGTCGTGGTCAGGAAAAAAGGAAGGTGGAGTAAAGAAGGAGAGAAGCAAAAAGAGAAAAGCTCTCCAATCAGATATAGCTAAATACTGCAAAATAAGTGGCATGTTCACCAGGAAGGGACCAGGCTAGTTACACTGTACAGCAGTACAGGACTGTGGTCAAGGCTTCACTCTTTATAATGAAGAAAAACTTCAACTGTCATTGAGGAACTATCTGTTACCACAGAATAATTTCACTTTACAATTTCACCACCTCAGCTTGTCACCAAGACAATATCAGGACTATCTGGTATAGAATTTTTAAGTAAAAGCCCTTGGAAATATCCCATTCTCAATGTTTTGGTTGCAACAGAGAAAGAGATTCGTATGGCACTTGACAATAAGGAAATCACAGAAAAGATAGCACAGTGCGGTGAGTTACTGTGCTATCTCTTTGAGCAAGATTCAAAAAAAGCTGTTGCTCTTTTTGCTCTTAGAGCAAGATTCTGCTTCGGATGACTTCTTTATGAGTTGAGTGATACAGAAAATCAACTTGGAAAATGCATGATGCATGATTATTTGTGTGTAGCAGTATATTTTGTTAAGATAGCCATGTCACAATTATTCAACCCCTATATAATATAGTTGTTTTTAAAGCTGTCTGTCAGTTTTTTTGTACTAAAGTTGAGTTGAAACATTATTAAGCCTTTGGGAACTCTATACTGATCCTTCATTTGCTTCAGCTGTGATGCATATATAAACCCCACCCATGAAGGTATTCAAGGTGAGTTGCAATCATGGGAAAGACAAAGGAGCGACACAAAAGCTAAGAGAGGAAATTATTTCATCACACCTGAAAGGCCTTGGGTAGAAGAAGATTTCCCCAAAAAATTATATTCCAAGAGACACAATTGGGAACATTATAAGGAAGTTTAAATCTGATGGAGCAGCTTCAAACCTACCTGGCCGTGGAAGAAAGCCCAACATTTCATCATGGACCCTCAGCAACTTAGTCATAACAACTCAGATAAACCCCTGTGTGACTGCAAGACACCTACAGGATGACCTGATGAAGGCTGGTACAAGTGCTACAGTGGCAACTATGAGACATGCACTGAATAAAAAAGGATTTCATGGCCGGCTCCAAGACGCACTCAGATCTTGACCACAAGGAACATCAAAAGTCAACTAGAATATGCCAGGAGGAATTTGGATAAGACTACTGAGTTTTGGATGACAGTTCTATGGACTGATGAAACCAAACTGGAACTGTTTGGATGTATGGAGCCGGCGGTATGTTTGGCATTCGAAAGGCCAGGCTTATTAAGATTAAGATCCATTTATTGTCCCAAACACATGCACAGACATGCAAAGGCACACTCATGCAGGTAGGGAAATTTAACTTCTGCTTTTGACCCATCTGTGTGCAGGACACACAGAGCAGTGAGCGACCATGTACGGCGCTCGGGGAGCAGATGTTGGGGGAGTAAGGTGCCTTGCTCAGGGGCACTAGACAGGGTAGGGAGACTCTTGGATTTTTGGGCAGATCAATCCAGGTTCTTCTTTTTGTTGTCTCTCCGTGAAGTCGAACCAGAGACGAACCAGAGACCTTCTCTGCCCATAGTCCAAATTTCTGCCACTAGACCACCGCCTCTCCTATAGACCACCGCCTCTCCTATCCTCTCCTATAACTCTTATGACCAGAAGAATACCATCCCCACAGTCCAGCATGGAGGTTGGTCAAAGATGATGTTGGGCTGTTTTTCTGTGGCAGGAACTAGCAATTTTGATTGTGTACATGGCATCATGGATTCACAGAAATACCAGGCCATTTTAAAGAGGAATGTGATGCCTTCTGTTGACAGATTAAATCTTGGTGATCATTGGAGTATCCAGCAAGACAATGATCCAAAGTAAACCTCCAAGTCCACCAAAACTTGTTTGAGAAAAAGATCCTGGAACGTCCTGGAGTGGCATTCACAGTCACCAGATTCAAATTTGATTGAAAATCTTTGGTGGGATTTAAAGAAGGCAGTTGCAGCAGGGAAGCCATCAAACATCACTGAGCTAGAGGCTTTTGCACTTGAAAATCATTTATTGTCATTATCTGTCATCCACATCACTAAAATGTCTATTCAGGTGAGGGGGTTGAATATTTCTGATTGCAACTGTAACTGTTGTGGATGTGGAGTAGAGTGGTCGTCCTCCAACCAGAAGGTCGGCTGTTCTGTCCAAGTCTTCCCCATCCACATCCTGAAGTGTCTTTGGGCAAGATGCTGAGCCCTGAACGGCCCCTCATAGAAAAAAAGATTTCTGCCCATAGCTGTATGAATGTGTGTGTGGATTGGTGAATGGCAACACTGTACTGTAAAATCCTTTGAGTGTTCATCAAGACTAGAAAAGCTCTTTATAAATACGGACTATTTACATCAACAAATAGGATTAGCATATAATTAGAGGTCTGGTGCTTTGAAAACGGTGGCCTGCAAAGGGAATGCATTTCTGAATTGAATTATTGTCCAAGTCCCCCCCTGCTCATCACACAGACCAGTTTCCTTGTACTAAATTGACAGTGCCACTGGTCAACCATTGGTCTGTTACCAGAAACATGACTCGTGTTTAGCCTGGGGACGGTATATCTAACATTTTAACACTGTCTTATTTTAGTCAAATTGTATAATTAACATTAAACTAATCCCCCCAAAAAACATGACTAGCCTATTACTACAGACTATTTAGTCTAATTTATCTTTGCGAAAACAGTCACAGTTCCTGAATAACAAATCAGAATAATTATTGGTGTTTCAAATGTTTCCAACAGTGGACCTGTGGCAGAGTTAATGAAAAATAAATAATGAGTGAATTCATGTTTTTCTGGTTGGGAATGTCACTTTGTAACAAAACAATCTGTCACGATGTTATGGCTGTTGCATGACTCGTCGGTTAATTGTTCTCAATAAGGGGCCAAACAAAGTATACTTGTAAGGCTAATAACAGATTGAGTACAATTTAGATCTACAGGTTAATATTTGTTATTATTAAAATGATAAAAGTAAATACACACACACACATACAAATAAGAGAAAACACTCACCCCATTGCAGGAAACGAGATACATACTTCTCCCTTGCAAAGGGTGAGGAGTAGAACTCCTGATAGACCCCCACTAGTAGGTCCAACAGGGTCTGGAGCCCAACAGGTCCAGTGGTCTGTGAGCCCCCATTCTGGTCAGGTGCACCAAGGCCAGGGCTGGTCGACATGATGCCAAATGGGTGAGGTGCGTGCTGGTTTAAAATAGCAGTGAAACCCTGATGTCCATGAGTTATTATTATTATTTGCATGAATTTAAGATATTTTTCCTCTTCCTTTACAGTTTCTCTATTTGGTTTCTTGAGAATACAGTAACAGTCCACTCTCTCTCTGGTTTCACCTCTGCCAAACAGACAGTCGCTTTTTGGGATCTCTTTCTGTATCACAACCTAACCCTTCCCTTTACCCCGCCTAGTTTTTTCTCTTTACCTGCTCAGCTTGATCACTGTTCAAGATTGTGTTGTTTCTATGCAAAAATCCTCTTTCAACAGGTCATGTTCCCACTCACGTTTTTCCTCTCTCCGTTTTGTCTTTGTAAGTCAGATCCCTCCTCTCTTTGTTTGTCTCTGCTCTCGTTCTTCTCTTCCTGTGGCTCTCCATGGCTGTGCAACATCTGTCAAGCCTGCAGTTTCTCTAGCTCTGACTCAATACCTTTTTTGGTGTTTGAATCTCTCTCTCTGTCTCTACCCACTCCCTCTATTCAAAGTACTTTCCTTTTTTGTACTACATCAGTTAAACCTAATAGAGAAGTGCGTGCATGGTCTAAAACAATTCCTCTTTTTTTTTACCTGCCCTTGATTGCCTTTCTTATGTTTATTCTTTCCCCTGTGACAAATATGAACTGACCTGAATCTGAGCTTTTACTTTTCTCTCATGTCATGTTTTGTATAGTGCAAATCTTTTATTTTGTCCACGATACAAATATTTTTATTTGGATTCCTTAATTATTTTGTATCTCTATTGTCTCACCACCTCTCCCCTTTGTCACCCCACGTTAACCCTTTTTTAATCTTCCCCCCGCCACTCAATCTTTTTTCAGCAGCAGAGATAATATCTTCTTGCCAAACTGAGTGGTTTTGTAAGTCAACTGTTTGTCTTTTCATCCACCCTTTCAATCCATCATTTGATTCCTTCAGTAGTGTCTGTAGATCTGTGTCTGTGCTCTTTTCCACTGACTCTCTCTCTTCTGCTCAACTGTTCAGACTTTACGATTGAGCGGTTTCCTTCCTCTTCTCTTTTTAGAAATACACCACAGCCGCCACATATAGGACCGCCTTAAACTTGTAATATTTTAATTTCATAGTAGTTTAAACTGCTTTTTGTTTCAAACTGAATGGCCTCACAACCACATTAAAGTGATTATGATTTTAAGCCTCCGTGCTGGCAATAGCTAGTGGCCTGAGGCATTATGTTTTGGGGTTGTCGTCCATCTCTCTGTCCCATTCTATTGAAAGCGATATCTCAAGTGTGCCTTGAGTTTCGTCACATTTGGTACAAACATTCACTTGGTCTCAATGATGAACTGATTCGATTTTGGTGGTCAAAGGTCAAGGCCCCTTAAGGGTATCTTCTCACATTTGGGACGAACATTTACTTGAATCCAAGAATTTTATCTGATTTGATGTGACCAAAGGTCATGGTCATGCTGGCCTGTTTTTTTTTCTTGAACATGATATCTTGAGAAACTCAACATAATTGTTTGAATGTTTGATATATATGTATCAAACATCCCTAAGAGCTGATTGTGTCACATTTTGCCACAGCTTCTCTAAAACCTTTAAACATTACAGCCCTGGAGATGAGCATGGACAAGTTGATGTCAACCACTGCAGAACAGTAGACAATTCTCATGATTTATTTATTCATGACACCACGACTTGATGCCATTGCCCACATTTCTCTTACTTTTTTCAATCAAGGACGATTTAGCACGGACAATGTTCAGCCAACACTTTGTATATCCTGCCCTTAAACCCGTCCATCCAGCATTTTATCTTAGTCTACATTATGAAATAACATATTTTCCATAGTTTTACCCCATATTTGTCCAATATACTTCTATTCTGTCGTTACAATGTCACAATAGTATACAAATTATTTAGTTACACAGTGTAATTGTGTATAATATACTGTATATTACAAAAATTGTATTCCCCATTAATCCTAAAAGATGTATGTGACAATTATTAACAAACAAAGGGACAGATGACATTTATAGAACACTGGGAAATTGATCATCTATCAAACCAGGTCAGGCAAATTTGATGTACATGGAGAATACTCCAGCCCCACATACATTAGCACCTCCTACTGGTGCAAAATTTACTTGACGAGCTGCAGCAGGGGAACTTCACATGACAGCTGGATGAATTTATCTTAAGTAATATTATATGAACACTATAATAATTAACTCTCCACTGTGTTCACGTCATATGCTTGAACAGGTAGAGAAGGAAATAAAGACATGCTAACTTAAAGAAATGTGTTAATATCCTTTCCACGATAGTTTTAGTGGAAAAGCCTCTTGCATTAATCATAAAGTAAAATAATGTCCAACATGTGATGAATGAGTCCAGCCAATCAGCAAGAGAACAATGTGAGGCCCAGTGTTGCTGCACACTCACATGTTACATCAAGGCTTTACTTGTAATCTAAAGCCTATCAGCTTGTAAAGCTGGTTTATGTGCGTCAGTGTGCAAGCCATTGGAGGAAACTAAGGAAGAGGAGGATAAGAGGAAGGAGGGGCGGGCTTAAGGGAAGACAACTTGACAGTGTGACTGTCAGGAAAAAGTCAAAAAAAAGTCCAGAGTGAAAAACTTTCAATAGGAATAGTTTGTCAGCAGTAAAAGAAGACATTGGAAATACCTGTAAGGATGAGCTGTATCCCTGCCTCACACAGGTAAGATACATGACAAAAACATTCTAAATACTTAGAACATGATGTATCTACCCGCCCATGCTACCATAGCTGTGAGAAATGGTGTTCTGTGTTATATTCTTAAATCAGAGGGTACAATAAAGATAAATAAAGATAAAGATCATACATGAGACTTACTTTATTGGGACCATGAAATGGAAATTGACTGCCTGGAATGAAATCATATATCAAACTCATGACAGTAGCATCACTGTCCCTATTCAGGCCTATATAAATCCATACATAAAGCATTGTGATTAGAGACATATACTCATATATTCTTTCCCTCTAGATTTGAAATACTCTGTTTGTTTATACACATATAACTAGAAATATGAACTCATCCATTGGTTAAAAAAACATAAATGTTTGCAATGTCAATGTCACTTTACAGGATAATCACTCCATTATACAACTATTTAACTATGCCATTAATTCCTTAATAATTATTACCCTAAATGTCAGGCTGTCTTTTTAGTTTTCTACCTTTTCTCACCCTTCTCCCATCTTTGCAGCTGACAAGTCAGTTGGTATTCAAGCCTGTTATTTCATTAAGTGCTTACCTGCAGATTAACTCATAGGAAAAAAACATCTTACTTTGCCAGCTCCCTCCTTAGCCCTGAAGTCTTTTTCAATAAAGCCCAAGTATTTTTGTCCCACTGAAGCATACTCTGTTAAAGTGAGTTAAGTTAAATGAAATAAAATGTTTGGACCACATTTGCTTGTTTAGCAGTGGTTCTCAAATGGGGGTACTTGAAGGTACTCAAAGGGGTACGTGATATATTTTTTAATATATTTAAAATTAGCATCCGATCAAAAATTCTTAAAAAATTGTCATTTAATAAATATACCATAAAAAAAAAGTTTAAGTTCATGAACTGAATTTTATATTCAGTAGGCTATTCAATTTAATTATGCTAAAAGCCCAGAGTCTCCCCCATATCGATGGTTTGACCCAACCTGGCTCATCACTGCCGCCTTGAAAACTCTGACAATGGAGTCGGGGTTGAAACACAAAAGGGACAAGTGGCAAAACGTCACACTTTTCCGTTGTGAAGTTACAGATTCTTAACAGATAGTCCGTCTCTCTACGAAACCCTTTCCAAATAAAAGCATGTAATAAAAAACGGAAATGAAATTGTCTGACCTTAAAGCGAGCAAATATTTCACAATAAAATAACAGAAGGACACTTCAAGTATATTAACAATAACATAGATGGGGTTATGTACACAGAGATTAGCCAACAGTGGCATTAAACCAGCAAATCTTCAGCGGTATCTCCAGACAAACATGAAAGTTATGTTGGTAAGCCACCTGAGTTTTTTTAAGAGGAAACTTTCTGAATTCAGGTCATCTCAAGAAACAATGCTTAAAGCCTCCCCGAAGCGGAAATAAGCTACCTGTCACTTATCAGGAAAAACTCCTGGAAGTGTCATCTGACCGTGGCCTCCAGATGAAATTGCTACATCCACACCCACAAAGTTTTGGGTGTGTGTGAAGAAGGAGCAACCTCACCGGGAAAAGAAAGCTTAGGAGCAGCTATTTGTTTCAATCCTTAAAGAAGATATTATAAGATGAATGATAAAAAAATATATATTTTGAGCTAATCTTTTATTTAAAATTAAGTTAATGATTTACTTTTTGCGAAGAAGAGTTTATCTATAATTAAGTTCATGAATTCAGTTTGACAACAACTTTCTGTGGCTACCATTCATATATACACCCAGAACAGGCGGAAAAATACTACAGTTCCATGTGTCTAAATCAGTGGTTCTCGAACTTTTTATGACATGCCCCACTTTGGAGCTTGAATATTTTTCATGCCCCAACGCTCCCCTGCCCCGACAAAATAATGACAAAATGGGCCAAGTTTAACATTTGTATTTACGTGACATACACATGAACATTAAAGCCACATTACTTTCAGGAATTTCTGATGTACAAATAAAAAAACCTTTTCAAACAACTTTTTGTGACATTTGTCACTTTTTCAAAAAATAGTGCCATAAATTTGCTTAAATTTAACTTAATGGAAGTACTTTAGGTGAGATTTGTCACTAAAATCCTCCATCAGTCTATACTTTTTCAATAATAGAGTAAAAAATTGATTCAATTATTATCATTTTGTTACTGAGATGATAAAGCTCAACCAAAAAGAACACACGCATGTGACTGGGGTGAAATGTTTCTAAGTGTCTTCTTAATTTGTTGTGTCTCATAGTTTTCAGACATAAAATACACACTGGTCTCTCCTCATGTCCTACCCCATTGACTGTGAACCCAAGAGCAAGACAGGCTTCATCGTACTTTCTTTGAATTTGGTTTTTGAACACTTAATGTTCTTTGTCCCTGACCGGCCTCTCCACGTGAACGAGCTCTGATCTCCTGTGTGTGTCTCTGAGCGAGTGAGTGGGGGGCGGGCGGAGCCCCGGGGCCTGAGTGTGTGCGCTGTCCGTTCGCGAAAAAATGCGCAACACTGTAGAGGAAGCCACTGCAGAGGGGCTAAAGCTGCGGGTTGCCTCCCCCTTGCTACGGCGAAAGAGCGATTTGTTTACTGCTCCGCCGTCAAAGAGATGCGGACGTTAAAACATTAGTTCAGCTATAATATTATTTCCGCCTTACATTGCCCCCTCCCGGTCGCGTGCCCCACCTGTTATGCCTCCGCGCCCCACACAGTTTGAGAATCACTGGTTTAATTAGACTAAAACCCTCGTTAATGTGATTGGAAATCTGTGCGGTTGATGTCAAAGTCATTGCATTGTAGACTCGGGGCAAAGAAGGCATTGTGTTGCTGTGTTGATGAAATGCAGACCTTTGATAGTTAAATGCTTCAGCCAAAATTGACCTTAATTAAATAATGTGTTATGTTTTTTGCAGTATTAACACCATTCTAAGTCAAGTAGAATCTCAGATGGAGGACAGTTCAGTGGAGCGAAGAGGCAGCAGAGCCTACCAGGTACAACTGAAATACTTGACTGCCTAAGTATCCCATGATTAAATTGCATCACTTGTTTTCAGAAACACATTTTTGATTGGTTTTAATAGTGTTATCTCTATCCAATAGTTCTTCACTATCTTGTTCTTGTTTGAGTTGCTTGCTAAACAAATGATAATAAATACACACATGTGACTTTATATACTCTACATTGTTTACAATTATCCTTTTACTTTGTATTTTTCACTTTCTAATCATTATAAAAGATAGATGATTTCATTGAAAACTACCCCCTAAAAAATGCTGGGTTCAAATAAGTCCATTTTGGTTATAGCCTGTCCAGTATTGGGGTTATGGAAATAACCCAGCATTTTTAGTGTGTAGATTAGGCTGAAACATACAACATGACTAGATTGTGCAAAGTTGAGGAAGTAACTAAAAAGTGATTTGACTGATGACAGCTTGAATCTAAAGTCGGTATATGTTGCTGGGTGATATAATACAATAAATTTACATATTTATGAAGATCTCACATCATATTTACATTCTGCTTGCCCTTCCCTGTCTTTCTCTGATTGCCTCTCTACTGTCTGTGGTCACATACACATCATTTTAATGAAGCTGAATCCAAACTAAAGCTTTTATTCATTGACATTGTTTTTCTGCTTCTGTATCAGACAATGGAACATGTGTGAACCAGTTACCCGTTGTTAACAGTGTAGGACAGGCAGTCGCTACATTCAAGACATTTCCAGCTTCCGCTCTCTTCTGCTATTTCTGATTTTATAAAATTGTTTGTCAAAATCACTAGACACATGTGTTATTCTAGCGATTGCAGTGATTTCTGCAAGTTTACAAGTGAAATGATCCCTCTGTCACTCAGGTCTGTATGATCAGCTACCGTGTGATCGAAACATTTTTGTGAACTTTTTCTTAAAAAGACAACATACCTACTACTTTAAATTATTGTACATTTAATATTTTCCATTTACATGCAGCCATGCATAGTCCTGAAAAACAATCCATCAATCCATCCATCTCAATTAATGACTTGTTCAACTGTGTGAAGCCTACTCTTGTGTATGAACTTTTTTTGCATATATCTCAACCCTAAGCTTGCAAACTGTTGCTGTTTGTGGACAACACAACAGGCAAAAGGCTGTGCTCTGCAAACTGCACTAGCTGAGACATTATTATTATTATTGAAAAATATTAGTACATACAGTATATCGTGTTTTTGTTCAAACTTGCTTAATACTAAATATACAATGTTATCGTTCATGTAAACTCAGTGTGGATGGGGAATTCCATCCTTGTGTTGGGAATTGGGGAATTTTCAACGGAAAGTAACTATAGGTATTTGTCTCAAAACCTTTCATTGCCAACACTGCCTGTCCTGAGATATTAGAAACCAATTTATTTTTTAAAGAGCAACAGTCAATGGGGAAAGCCTAGTACTTGCTTTGCTGATCCATTGTGAAGTTTGATAACTCAATCACTCAATCTGTCAATAACAAGATGTATTCTCAGATTTTTTTAAACTACTTAAAGTTTGGAATAATATAAATTCTTAGCATAACTAAGGTAAATTAATACAAATCATATATATCCCTGGTCCAGATCTTTCCAGAAGCCGACAAGAATGATGACTCAGATTCCAGTTCTTACCCTGATGACTTTCTGTATAGGAGGGAGCGTCTCCCCTCTATTGTTGTGGAGCCCACTGAGCTCAGTGAGTTGGAGAGAGTGGCGCATCACTGGCCTCGTCGATGCCAAATGAGCCACAATGTGGCTGAAGAGGAGGAAAGCTCTGGTGATCACACAGAAGCCTCTGTGGATAGTGATCAGCAGGAGGAGATGAGGATGGAAGAAAGGTGAGGACACTGCAGTTGTATATTATTTGATCCTGCCTTTCAAACACATTTGACCTTTGTTCATTTATCTCTGCACAAAGACAATTAAAGGTAAATCTTATCAGGGAATTTTAAAGGGATAGTGAAAATGTACTCATTATCTACTCATCACTATGCTGATGGAGGGATGGGGGAAGTGTTTGAGTCCATAAAACACTTCTGGAGTCTCAGGGGAAAATAGCGTTTTAGCCAAATCCCAAATAATCGACCAATTGGTCAATGGTGACGATTCTTTAAATGTAAAAATACAGCACAAGAAAACCTAAAAAGTCTCCAAACTGTTCCCTAAGTGTCCGTATGCTGAGATTTTCAAATTCGACTCGAAAGGTTTTTAGATTAAATGTCCTCTGTGATCCGAGCGCAAATGCAGCTCTAGGGGAGGATATCAGAGGACATTTAGACTAAATGGATGGTAGAAATTATGCCGTTTGAAGTCGAATTTTAATGTTGGTTCATCATCACTGAAATAAAAACTTGACCTATTCATTGAATTAAATACAATATGATGGATAATATCCTCTGTGTCCTTTGTAACATCTGACAGTTTCTTTAAATTTTCATTGTTGCAGCTCAGTTGGCAGGAAGTCTTCTATTGGACCGTCCCAGAGTCAACTGTCCCTCTCCCGTCTGACTCCGCCTGCCTCCCCCCCCCTCCTTGAAGCTGCCCCACCATGTCAGAAGAGTTGAACCAGTACAACCAGAATGGACTGACACCATTGCAGTTTACCTGAATTGTGTATTTTTAAATGTATAACCAGTTCATGAGTACTATACAAATAAATGATAATCCTATTGGGAAGGGTGAGTAAAGTGAAGATGCAAGATCCATTTCAGTTAACTAATATTAAAGTGAATCCAGTATTGCTAAATCCAGATTAGAATTATCTGTGGTTAACTGCTGCACTTACTGTATCTGACTTGTGGACTGAAGTAATGAGAGCTTGTAGCGACAACCTCCAGTACTTCTTAGGATGATTGTATTCCTTTGCAACACCATCATTCCAATGCAAGCATGTGATGAATTATCCAGTTTACTAAAGCATGAAGGCCCAGACCCCAAATGTCTGTTATGGCTGTTACATAAGCAATGGGAGCTACAACTGTGGCATGGAATAACTTCGTCATGGCATAAGTGGACCCACATCATGTCAAAAGAATTGACCAGTACGTGGTTTTCACAGATATGATTATTCAATTAAATTGCCTAATAATTAAATTGTATATGTCACGGAGTAAAATCATCTTTGATGGAATTAAGACCATGTTGGGACATTACATCTATTACCCCCATTGTTGTAAATATTTACTGCAGCAGTTGACCTACATACAAGTGTACAGTCCCCTTGAAATGTATGGGGGTTTTTTTAAGTCAGAGTATAGAAGTCATAGTAACGTCACCCACTGTAGTATGGATCATTTACATAGCAGTTACAGTAATAAGGCCACATTCATCTTTACAATGCTCACTATTTCAACAACTTCATATAATTATGTAGGTTCAGCCACATTTGAGAATATAATAGATGTGCGACAGTTGAGATAAATAATGTTAATGTTTTTTATAGCCGTCATCTTGTAAGAAAAACTGTTGATAAAACTTTAAAATACAATTTCACAACTACATGTATCCTGCATCATTCATGATTGAGGATGAAACATGAAACATTACTGAATAGAACATGCTGCTACAGTCCCACCTGTGTGAAGGCTGAAGCCAGTATCCTTCAGTGCCCACATGCAAAAAAACAATGCAGAACCTTTGCATTATGCTTCTGTAATTCTAATCAACTATGGTGATATAGTTCAGACCAATATGCACCTGTCATTTCTAAACAGCCAGGTCAGTGTGGGTGGCTAATATGCCACAATACTATATAATACTATATAATAGTTCATTTTCTTAAGTATGTAAATATGAAATATGTCAATGCCTCTACACTTACAAGAGTAGAATACGTATAGGTTGTTTAGGCTATGCAGAAGTTTGACCCAAAGTGGAAAAAAAATCTTGCCCCATTGATCTCACACCAGAGGAAAACCACACACACTGGAATCAATCAAATGTAAGACACAGTTTTTGCTGTTGTTATAGTTGTAGTTTCCTAGCAGATTGAGGATCATATAGGTTTCAATAGTCCAATTTCAACTCAAATTGACCGGTTTCACCAGCCCATCAAGTTACATCAGTGAGCTTGTGTCTACAGATTCGGACCTCTAGAGGGAACTAGAGCAACACATCTCACGGGTTGATGTCTAATCCTAGTGGTAGCAAAGAAGATATATGATCGCGTTATGAAGTTCCCAATACATAACATTACCCCAGCTCAGCATACAGTCATTTCCTAACTTGGAATATAAAAAAACCTTTGTGGCAACTAAATTTCAGAAGAGAACTTTCTGAAAAGAATAGTGGTTGATCTAATGCAAAACTCTGACAGCCACTTTTTTTTTATATCAAAGTATATAGCACATATATTCTCTACAAAAAGATGTCTGAGCATTTCTTGGTTGACCATTTTAGATTTAGAATGTGTCAAAGAGCCCTTCATCAGTCAGCTGAGCAGGCATACAAGTTGAGATACACACCGAAAATATTGTCTATTGGTGCAGTCCAAAGCCCATAACTGAATTTAGACCCGTGGACAACCAGTCACATAGCTGATTACAGGCACTCACATGTCATGCTGACCCAGTCCAGTTGTTGTTGTGAAACCATTCATCAGTAGAAAAAGAGGGACTGGCCATTGTCAGGGCAGGAAAGTGTAAATCAGAAGTCTTCAACAAGGGGTCCGCGGAGGTACTGCAGGGGGGGGTCGCAAAATCTTTGGTTGATTGTAAAAAAAAATTTTTTGAACAATTTTTTCCCCACCAATTTGAATGTCATTAAATACACATAAACATGCATCCAACATATTGTGAGGCTGATTTGACCCTCTGCCTGACAACCTCCATCCGTCCAAGATTAGATAAGTTGTGTTCTACCCATGTATGTGTATGTGTGCCATCCACAGATGGCTTGAGGATTCACTGTCTCTTCTACATGCATGTTTAAAATAAAAACCTGAATCTGTGAATTACTTTAATAGCTCAGTGTTGTATGCAAGATGTATGTTTATAGATGGCAGTGGCATGTCCACCCCGTACCTTGCACATGTTTAAATTAAAAACATGAATATATGAACCTGTGTAATATCAGAAAAGCTTAGTATTGAATGCACAATAACAGGGTAGCTATGTTTATACATGGCACTAGGCCCAGTTTAATATAAAACACAATTTTATATATATATATATATATAGTATGGGGTCCCTGCTCCATCTCTCCACCAGTTTGGGTTCCTTGGCCTGAAAAACGTCGACCCCTGGTGTAAAGGACTACTAGGCGAAAAGCAACATTTCAGTCAGTGGAAATTTTTTAGAATTGACATGATCTCCTGCTATTTGTGACTATTCACAGGACGTCAGCCGCGGAGCGGAGGTGTTAGCTAATTAGCATATGACTCAGGGCGAAGCCGCTGCTGATCGCCTCTCTCAGTTCACCATTGGAGAAAACCAACCCGGAAAGTCACTCGTGATTGGTTGGTCGAAGTGATGCCATTGGTCACCCTGGTTCATTGCAGCACACACGTGGGGTAAACCCCGCCCACAATGTAACTATGATAATTATATAGCCATAATAATAAATTATTATTTTTAATATTGTTGCTTATATTTATTAATAATAATTATTAATCCTATGCAAAAGGCACTGCAGATGCTTGATGCATTCATGTCATTGTTATCATATTGGCAACACATTCAACACCGTCAATATAGATTTCTGGGGGAAAGAGAAAAAACAGTAATGCTGCAAATGTTGAATTAAAGCTTTATTTAAAGTGCACAAAACTGGCCCAAAGTAGTGGCAGCCTGAAACAACATCACATGTGCGGCTTAAAATGTTTGACTGCATCCTCTGGATTTAAGCTCTGGGTGGCAATCTATCCGAATCTGCCCCAGTGTGCAGCCGTCTGTTGCGCGTTGCTGAGTAATGAGGCCCAGCTTCCACCCTGGTCTGGAGTTGGGCACACAGGTCAGACAGCTCCTGGCTGCGGAAAGATGGAGGCCGCACAATCCACCCAGACATCCCCTCAAACATCCTCCTCATCGACATGTCGATGGTGGTTCCCCTCCAGAACTCCACCTCGACTGGCTCCAGGACCCTCTGCCTCGCTCCGAACAACTGAAACAAATCAGTACAATCAGCACAGTTCAATGACACAATGAACTTACAACATGAATAATTTTTTTTGTGTTAGCAGTTATCTTACCCTCTTCCTTCTTTGTCGAGACCGAGCCGAACTTTTCCTCGCTGATCCCAGAGCTTCATGTTCCGGTTGACTGTATACGAAGCTCCTCCTTATTGTGCCGTAATACGTCTTACATGCAGCTGGAAACCAACATGAGTAGCATTAGTTTCAATATTATTAAAGCAAGTAAAGCAGTCACTGAATCACGGTAATAAGATCCACGTTAAAACACTATAACACCATTACTACAGTAACTTACATGTAATGACGTCGGTATGTAGCCAATCCGGAGTTTCTGCGAGAGCATCAACTAAACGTGTAGTCACGCACTCGTTGTGTCGGGAGCTCACGCTGTGAAAACAATATGATAGAAAGAGTTCAGAGAGAGAATGAATTTCACACAGAAACAAAGCGTATCTTTTTTTAATCTTACCTTTGCTCTGGGTCATAGCGTCTGCCATCTGACTCGGAGTTATGGAGCCTTCCCATTGTTTCCTAAAAAATGCAAAAAAAAACATATAAATGTCACACTAATCTGTCGCGCTAATCCCACAGTTGTTCACATCGTTTTTCATATCTGAGAGTTAGCTTAGCAGTTAGCAATGGCTTCGCTCTTTAGCTGGCTCTTACCTTAATTCAGGGACTGTGCGTCCGTCTTCTCCGCCTCGACTCCTCCACACCGGGCCCGCGGCTTTGCTTTCCCACGCACTCATCTTCTCCTCCAGGGAAACAGCGTCGTGTCGACTTCAGTAAATTAGTTAAACCGAAAACAGAGTCACTCATACGGAGCAAACATAACACGATCCACCCCTGTCTGCGGAAGACAGTCTCTGCATTCTCAAGGCTATGATTGGACGAGCGCCTCAGGTGATGACGCAAACGACTGACGCGAGGTCTTCACAGTAAACCCATCCTTGACCCTTTAACCCAGACCTGGGCATTGTACGGCCCCCGGGCCGCATCCGCGCTTTGGCTGTCTGTGACCGGCCCGCGTGAGGTCAGCGGAATATTAGGAATCAAACGTAAATAAGTGAACATCATGCAAAGAATACAACAACATTTATTTTATTTTGAAGGTGCCTTTTTTTAACATTTACCTGACGTACATCCTGAATCCCAGCGAGCGGATGATGTAAAATGGTAAATGGATTTGCATTTATATAGCGCTTTCCTAGTCTTGATGACCACTCAAAGCGCTTTACATTACAGTTTCACATTCACCCATTCTCACACACATTCATACAGTGCATCTATCCCAGCACTTTGTTATTCTAAGGGGGGGCCATTCGGGGTTCAGCATCTTGCCCAAGGACACTTCGGCATGCAGATGGTTCAGACTGGGAATCGAACCGCCGACCTTCAGGTTGGAGGACGACCACTCTACCCCTCAGCCACAGCCGCCCTGATGTGTTTGCGAACGGAGTTTAGTGAGTTGTCAGCTCACGTTAAGACAAAAAAGATCGATACAGAATGCAGAGTTTTTAACGAGAAATGGACTGATAAGTATTTATATACTGAAGTCAAAGGGAAAGCCGTGTGCTTAGTTTGTGGAGAAAAGATTAAATGTTTATTTCCAGTCCTGGAAAAGTGCTTGAAAAAAACAAAATCCCAAAAGTTTTGGAGAAGTCATGGAAATTTGTTATATTAATATTTTCATGTCCTTCATTTACGCTGAGTTTTAATTAATTCATATGCTTTTAAAATAAATACACTGAAAATATAAGCAGGCATACTATCTCATACTAATTGAAAAGTTTGGTGGTGAAGCATCTTGCATTTGCTGTTGATGTCACTGCATTAATGAATGAGCTAAATACCAAACTGCAAGGCAAGGGCCTATTTGCAGATGAAATGTAAAGCCTGGTGAAGGCTTTCATGAGAAAGTTGCAGTTTCTTTCAAGCCAGTTGGAGGGTAACATTCTCAACCACATGTCAACACTGAAAGAAGCCCCACCATCAGTTGATCACCTCCGCAGGTACACTACTGGCAGAGCACGAGTCAGTATCACTGCTGGAGTTTTATTCTTCTCTCAAAGAGGAGAACTTTCCATACGTGAGGAGGCATGCTCATAAGATGTTGGTTCTCTTTGGATCTACTTACATATGTGAACAAACATTTTCTGTGATGAAGTTTAACAAATCCAGATACAGACCCTCTCTCACTGATGATCCTTCACATATCCACCTCAGATATTCAACCTGACTTCATTGCACTTGTTCAAGCCCAAAACAGACTTGATTTCTCTTACTTAACAAGAAAAAAAACAGAAAACCAGCAAATGGCGTGATTAGACTATATGCAAATAGTTATAGTACTTTGTATAAAGTTAATTTAAAGCTGATATTTGGAATACTGCAACAAATGTGCATATTTTGTTCACAACTGTTCTTGTAAATGTTGATTAAAGTGTGATTTAATGTTGGCGTTATTACTTTACCTGCCTCACTTTTTCAATGCCTAACCATAACATTTACTCTTACCTGTAGAAGCTTATCAAATTAATATGAGTTGAATTGAGTTCAGCTTATTGATCCGGCCCTCCACAACTGTCCATGTTTCTCATGTGGCCCCTCGGGAAAATTAATTGCCCACCCCTGCTTTAACCGAACAGCGACCAGGTATTATAAAGCAGTTCATAGTTCTTAATGTCATGAGAAAATGTACTGCAATTAAACTTGTCCTTGCCCAGGTTTCCTGGCTTCATCCCCATCCAGACAGATATTTTTATGGAAAGCCAGTAGAAGTTTGGAGCTTACAGGGAACAGACACATCATATCCAGCATCATTTCTTCCTGTTAAGCGGATTGCTGGTAGATGTGTGGTTAACACACCCACTGTGCATTTAACCAGCACAATTGAAAAAGTGACTGTAATCATGCCCCTCTGTACAGTGGTTGAGATTTAGGATTGTGTTTTGAATAATAATAAAATGCTGAAATAATGTGCATTGTTTCAATTTTTTTTCATAGCATTGATTTTGCTCGTGGTATACAATGTAATTAATTATAGCAAACTTACTTACTTAAGAACAATTGACAATTTCAGGTTTTCTATTTATTTTAATCCTGGCGTACTTACGCCAGATAGTTTAGATAGAGGTGTTATCTGTTCTGAGGGAAACTATCCTGATTTGCATTTGTAAAACGCAGAGCATTGTCATTTGCATGTGAAAGCCTCCCCTAGGCTTAGGAGAAGGGGGGTCACCTCCCAACCTTCTCAGGCTTGAAAAACTGCAAGAATCTGGTAGCAGAGAATTCGCCCGGAATTTCATTGCCATGTTCAGTCACAAATTCTTTTTTTCATGCAGTGCTAGCCACTGCTGACCAAAAAGGACACGAAGGCTCGTCTCACATTTGTCAAAAAACATCTTGTTGATCCCCAAGACTTTGGGGCAAATATTCTGTGGACTGATCAAAAAAAAATTGACGTCTGGCATAAAACTAACATAGCATTTCATAAAAACAACATCATACCAACACTCAAACATGGTGGTGGTAGTGTGATGTTCTGGGGCTGATTTGCAGCTTCAGGACCTGGATGACTTGCCATAATTGATGGAACCATGAATTCTGCTCTCTAACAGAAAATCTTTGAAGGAGAATGTCCGGCCATCAGTTTGTGACCTCAAGCTCAAGAGCACTTGGGTTATGCAGCAGGACAATGATCCGAAATACAAGCAAGTCAACATCTGAATGGCTCAAAATAAACAAAATGAAGGTTTTGGAGTGGCCTAGTCAAAGTCCAGACTTAAATCGGATTGAGATGCTCTGGCATGACCTTAAACAAGCCATTCAATGCTCGAAAACCATCCAATGTTGCTGAATTAAAAGAATTCTGCAAAGAAGAGTGGGCCAAAATTCCTCCACAGCGATGTGAGAGACTCATTGGCAGTTATCACAAACATCTGATTGCAGTTGTTGCCGCCAAGGGGGGCACAACCAGTTATTAGGCTTAGGGGGCAATTACTTTTTCACAGAGGGCCAAGTAGGTTTGGATAGACTTTTTCACTTAATGAATGACATCATCATTTAAAAACTGCATTTTGTATTTACTCGGGCTACCATTATCTAATATACAAATTTGTGTGATGATCTGAATCATTTAAGTGTGACAAAAATGCAAAAAAATTAAAAATGAGGAAGGGGCAAATACTTTTTCACAGCACTGTATATAATATCTCTGCAGTCTACATGACAAACACTGCCTACACACGCTATACAGAGAGACTGTGTGGATGTGATATGATAAATCTTCAGATAGACTTGACACAATGGGACAGTCTGACATTTTACTATATGAAGCAATAATAATATGGATAGTGTGGCCTACTTTCAGTCTAAAATGTGCCAATGTTTCATTCATGCTGGGCAGCTGCTGTGGTGTTCTTGGACTTCTCTTGCTCTCCCTCACATTCATTAGAGCTGAAAATAAACCTGGGGGGAGGGGGCTCTGGGAAGAAACAGAGGTTGGTTGACATTGCCTAGGGATTTGGAGAAATTATGCTGACATTGAGCGACACAATTTTTTTGTCTTATTTATACATTCACTCTTTGTCGGCTCTGATGGTTCTACAATTCCCCCTGGTTCTTTTTACTTTGATTCTTGACTAAACATCAGACTCAACTGTTGAGTTCGTCAATACTAAATGATTGTGGCTGTTGAGATATATGCCCCAGAAGAACCAAGATTAGATATATTATCAAACTTTGGGCTCTAAATGTACTCATTCCTAGCAAATAAAAATGTATAAAATAAATCCAAATAGCAGAGGGAGCAGCAAAGGAGCACTGTGAACCCCAAATTGCCCAGAGTGGGTTTGAATGACATATTATGGACAAAGTGCTGTACAGAGATGCACTGTATGAATGAGTGTGCAGAAGAAGGTGGAGTTACCATTGCTGGCTCACTGGCATTCTTAATAGACAAAATCTACCAGTTACAAAGCTTTTGAGAGCATCTTTTAATTTGTGACTTAATCAATTCAGAAAAATATCATGAAATTACATATTTTTTAGTGGGCATCATTCCTTTCCTTCATTACCTCTAAAATACCTCAGCAGACCTGTTGAGGCATGCACTCCTCAAGTTTTTTGATTTTGTCCCCCACAACATCATATCAATGTGTTCTTTGTCCCTCTTTAGACTATGTCAACTATCGCCATTGTTCCTGTAAAAACTACTAAAGCCAGCAGATGTCGCTAAAATGCATTGATGGAATATATTTAAGGTGTTGTTCACTGAAAAATGTAAAAGCAATCATCAACCATTCGCCACTAGAGTTTAAGGGGTAAACTTTGTTGCAGCAGAATCCTACGTACACTTCAGACGTAATAAAACAAGAGAAAAAACATTACATGCCTCCATGCTGCAACAAGTCTGCAAGCCCCGACATTCATATTTGGCTCAAAACGGTGTTGTTTACACCATGTTTTAACCTTAAGTGTAGGTTGCCATTGACTGCAATTGTATTGGATTCGGCTGCGACAAAGTTTAACTCTTTAACACCATAAGTGTTTTGTGAACTCAAAACACTTCACCCGTCCCTCCAACAGCATCGTGGTGAGTATACTATGAGTGAATTTAAAGCTTTCCCTTTAAAGTACTGCACAGACTATAGGGTGTATTTTTACAGGGGAGTCACTGTAATTCCGACATGGTGAAATGACAGTTGACAGGAGTACTGATTTCAGCACTGGAATGCCTTCCTGCTGTTTTGTCTACAGACACAGCAGTCTATAAAATATGTTTTATCTGAAATGTGAATGAACTGGGTAGAAGGGAAAAGGAACAATAATACAAGGATGGAGGAGAAAAAATAGGTCAATCACACTGAATCTCTTAAAGTTCCAAAAATAATAGCCCCTCTGTCTCCTCTCTCCCCATCACCCTCTCTGTCTGGCTAATCAAAGCCAGATGTATGCACACAAGCCCCGCCCCCCATCTCTCACTGTCTCTCTGTTTCACTTTCTCAGTGTGGGTTTCCTCCTCAGTCTCAGTGCCTCTCTGTTCCTCCTCCTCCCTTCTTGCCCCAACCCCCTCCCCAGACTCTGGCAATACAGGAAATACTCCAGGTTCCTGGGCCTGAAGGGAGCCTGTTTCTTCTAACAACTAACAGATGGAGGGATGGAGGATTTGAAGAGAAGGACATCAGCATGAAAGGATGGCGACTGGGAAAAAGTTGCAGATACTGAGATAGATTAGATGATAAAGAGCTTCAGATGTAGCAGAAGTGAGAGGGTCTGTCTTTTCCCTTTGGAGCATTGGTGTCTTATATGAGCCGTTCTAACTCTTATTTCCTGTCTTTTCCACTTTAATGAACTTAAGCAGCTATAGCTAAATCCTAATGTCATAAAACAACCCAGTTAATATAAATCCCCTTGTGCACACTCATACACTCACACACACACACACACACACACACACACACACACACACACACACACAGACACACACATGTTTTTATATCTATCTTAGTGAGGACAATCCTTGCCAAAATGCATTTCCTAACACCCCACCCCAACCTTAACCATCACACTTATAGCCTCACTCAAATCCTTACCCTAACTGTAAAACCAACAAGGTTACAAAGTGCTTCACAAATTAAATCCATGGCAAAAAAATTAAAAAGGAGGTTGTATGTTCAAACTGGTCCTCACAAAGATATATTTAAAAGCACACACACTTGTAGGAGTCTGTTTAAGTAAATCTATAATATTTCTATCTTTAAATTGACTTTTTTTGTCTGTTGAACTCATGTCTTGTGTAATGGCCATGCAAGTGCACAGTTCCTTTGTGCAGCAAAAAAGTGCAGTAGGTACAGTCCATCAAGAGAAAACGTGGAGGATCTCCAGAGTCCAGTCTGTTTGAAAGCAACTATTCTATTCAATCACTTGTGTGTCGTGTGTGTTTTCTATGCCTGTGTCATGATGTGTCTGAATATGCATATAGTGAAGTAGTGAACAAGCTTCAACTAGGGATGGGACTTTACAGGATTTTTCATGTTCGAATATTCATAACGTTATTAAACAATTACTCGATTATTCGCTAAGGCATAACCCCCATAATTTAATTGAATTGATTTGTGTTAAAGAGGCTCAATGTGAAAATACATCTGAATGATAAATAAATATACATATATACAATAAATAAATGTGGGTTTTTGTTCAGTTTAGGAACCCTGGTCTGTGAGTTTACGGGAAAGGATGGGGCGGTTAGAGTAAATACATATTTTCTTTAGATGTACACATCACTGACCTGAACAAATAGTCCGTTAAGATATCTGACGGGGATTTAGCACCCGTTAGACTCATCTGCTGTAGGAATTCGCGCTCGTGCAAGATACCGGAAGATGTTGTTCTCATAATGCGCGGGACTAAAACGATATTCATTAGGCTTGGATTTTTATTCAAATAATTCTTAATGAACGAATATTCGAATATCGATTATTCATTACCAACCCTAGCTTCAACTGATGAAACTAATGGTTATTGTTTTTCTTCTAGAATATTTAAGAAACAGAAACTTTTGACATATCTTTATTTTCTAAAACACACTGTATATACCGCATTTCATATTTCATTCAAAAGCAACCTCATAATGAGTTGGGTAGTGCATGTTAAATGATAATACTGTTGAATACTGAAAGTGACATTGTAACATTAAATACATTCTTGTGCAGGCAACCATGTAATTATTATTAAGATTAAAACATTAGAATTGAAAAATCAATAGCATACAGCACCCTTCAATGGGGTATATATATATATATAATAGCACACAGTTGCTCTGTAAGTGAGACATAATCCCAACAACATTTTCGAGAGATAATTTAAAGATACTGTTGTATCTAACTATTTTTTGTGTGCTGCTATAAACAATTACAATAATTACCTCATCCGCAAAAAGGCACTGCTTTGTTTTAATCAATTATTTTAACGATAATGATCAGACAGTTAGTCATTAAAAGGTTAAAGTTAAAGGTCTGATTTAACTGACTTAGATCGCTCATACATACAATCCACACAAAAAGGAAAACAAGAACAAAAATAACTACATTTGCATTAAAGTATAAAAATGGCATTGCAGGAGAACCAACAGCTCATAAAAATGCTTGTATATTGAACATTTATCTGAGTATGGCTAAAAGCTAAAACCATGAAATACTGTGACTTCCAAGACATTTGGATGTGCTTGGATATTTCATTAGATCAGGCTACCCTTTGACAAAGCATGAGTCATCCAAACTTCCATCCAAACTATAACACTTCATAAACAATTTAATATACATTTTTTTAAACAAATAACTGATATGGTGATAGCCATTTCTTTCATTGCTTGTTGAGGGTGATCTAAAGCCATCCGATCAATTCAGTCAGAGAAGGTCAGACTACTTCCATGTAGAAATAGATTTTCATATCATACCTAATTAACATTTTTTGTTGTGTTCACAGTTTGTGTTCTGTCATGCTACATATTCCAAAGCTTGTCAGCTCATATTACTTTATGCTGGCCCTTATTCCACTTCATACAGTGGTCATTACTTTCAGCGAACCAGTGCGGAAGCGCAAGATCTTCTTCTTAAGGGCATGTGAGGCCTTAATCTTCACAAAAGCTTTGGGCTGCAGAGGGGCTCCAGGTGGGGCCGGAGGTGATGGGAGGGAAAGTTGAGGGGGGAGTTGTTGGGGCCAAACCAGACCACCACTTTCATCTGAGTCACTGGATAAAGAGCTGGAGTCTGGAGAGTCAGCCTCGCTCATGGTTGACTCAGACTCACCCTGATCTTGGTGAAGGTAGTTCTCACTTGGCTTACACAGTGGCACTTGATCCCTCTCTAACTGGTACTCCATGGGTTGATGATGGTGTGAGTGTTGGAGGAGATTGTGGTTGCGGTGTGGAGAGACATATGATGCATGTGTACGAGATTTGCGTGTGCGCCTAGGACAAGGCTCCCTTTGGTTTGGCGCAGGTGCTGTTACGGGCAGTTGGTCAGCTTCATCTTGGCTGAGCTCAAGACTGGACTGCCAGCGCCGACAGCTACTACTTCCTTGCTGTTGTTTCTTGCTCCTGGATTGACTACTCCGGCTTCCCCTTCCACCACTCCCACTTCCTCCACCATCCCTCTCTACTGTATTGTACTTGCGCTCTGGAGCCCTTTGCAAGCTGTTCTCTGACTGAGACCTACACGCCTTCTTCCCGAGCCTCTTTGTGGCACCGCTTCTCTCTTCATTCAAACGGCACTTCTTTGGGCCCCCCCGACATCTGGAGGGCTGGACCTGAGAAGCTGTTGGCTGCTGCTCTTCATGATGATGGTTTCTTTCTGGAGAAAACATGCTTCTGTCAGGTTTAAGTATCCCAGAGCCCTTCTGGGGATTGGAGTGATACTGGGCATAAGCTCTGGTGTAGGCTCGACAGGGCTGCGCTGGAATATACTCTGCATTGACCAACTGCCCATCAGGAGAAAGTGGATAGTGAGACTTTGACACAGCTGGAGCTTGCTGGTAGTTGTGAATCAGGGTTGAATCCATTTCACTATTGCTGGAGTCTTGTTTGGCTGGCTGCACACTGCAAGATAGATAGTCTGGCAAGGTTGAGCTGGATGTGTGAACCATAGAGGCCTGCCTTGGCTTGTGATAAAATCCTGGTTGATGCGGGACACTTTGGAGGAGGTGGTTGTGGTATAAGGGTGAGGCCTCTTCATTAAACTCGGTCCCTAGATGACATTTCTGATCCACATTTTGGCAAGCCTGTGAACACTGGGACAGAGTTGAGATCTGTTGAACAGACACCTGCTTTAATGAATCTTGTTCTTCCTTACGGCATAAACTACTCTGCCTCACAACATTGACAACTCGGGCTTCATGTGAGAGGCTGGTGCGGGGCTTTGAGGGGCGCATGGGTAAAACTCTGCGTTGGATAAGACCGAATATGTAATTCTTAACTTTTTGTTCTTGTTGATAATCTTCCTGACTGGGATCATCATTCCACATCACCCCAAAAGCTTGTCTTGTCATATCTGATTGCCATGATTCTCCTATCTCTGTCTCTTCTGTACCCTCAGGGACTAAGAGGGAACTTGGGATCACAGGTTGATAATTTGATTCAGGAGATCCATTTTTCTGAGTTACAAGGACATCTCCTGACAAACAAAGAAAAGACAACATAAAAGATCAGGATTATTTTTGGTATTACTACAGTATCCTGACCATTTCAAATGGTAGACAAAGAATGGGAATTAATGTAACATTCCTATCTGTATTGTATATTATAGAGTATGTTGTGGACGTATGAGCAGGAAAGCTACCAGGAACTTAACATCTTTAAAATATATATATATATATATATTACCATCATCACGTAATCATATATTTTCTTTTTGATTCTTTATCTTGTAATTACATACACACTAATTCAACAAACATGTCTGTATGTGTTACACATATCTCAAAAACCATTCATCTCATTGGCTTCACACTTGGTATAAGTATATTTAAGGATTTGTTCAATATAAATAAAATGTAAATAAACAGGCTAAAAGTGCCAATGTCAGTGGGGGCAGAGCTAAAGACAAAATGGTCCTCACAGCCTGTCGGCCAAAACATAGCTGACATGCTATGTGTGAATAAAAAACCAGTTCATCAAATCATTCAAACTTATATGAAGGCCAAACACCTGAACAGTAATAAAGCAAAAACTGTTCCACTGAGTGAAAAACACTTAAGATAAAGGAGGTAGGATGAACATAAACTTTACTCTGCACCGTTGCCTGAATGTTTGCTTCGGGTCCTGTCATGGCTCCACCAACAAAATAAACAAACACACAAGTAAACACAGAGCAGACAGATGTGAAAACCTCCAGGAGGCGGTAAAAGCACAACACTACACTACTTCAGTCAGAAACACTTTGTCATTGTGTAATTACTTATTGCACAAATGGGAATTCAGATATTCTGGGTGCGGATGGCTCTTTGGATGTTCCCTGGATTAGCCATGCAGCATGCTAAGATAAAAAAGGGAACACATGCAAAAAAAAACAGTGGGTGTAAGCATGCAAGATACATTTTGTTCAAGATGAACCACAAACATGGTACATGTTTGGACTCTAAAAGTTGTAGGCAAGTTGCCGGCAGAAGAGCCTGAAAGGAAGCGTAGCTGAGCAGGAATCAGAGAGGAGGAGATCGTATTTAAATTGGCCGCTTTGTTGAGGGAAAGGGCTGTGATTGGTTGGTGACCGACGAGTTACCACAAACCTCAGTAGCTTATGACAGCTGAGCACATGAATCCATTTCCTGTATGAACTAATGCAAATCTTCAATTATAGGATTGTGAGCTAAATGGTAAACATTCACATCTGTAAAATCCCCACATACTAATTTAATTAAAACCATTTCAGTTCCATAAATAATCTCAGAAATTAGCCACAACAATACAACTGTAACCCATTTTCTTTGTGTGTTCTCAAACATATTTCAGTCCAGTTTTGGTCTAACGTGATACCAATGTAGTTTAATTATGGTGTGTAAAAAGGAGCATTAGGTTAGCATTAAGTGCTTCTATCCTTCATGTTCTGTGTACTTTGCAATGCAATTTAGTTTTTGACAGAGTTGATGCTTTTACCTGAACTGAGTCTGTTATCCCCCAAATAAGGTTTTGTTGACTTGACCTGTGAGTTCACCTTCAGTTCCGCCACCTGTTGTTCTAAAGAGAACTTTAAACCCCATGGAGTGCACTGGAGACGTCTCTGAAACACAAAGAAAAAGACAGAGTGCAAGTCAAGAGTTTGTACTTTAGTGTGAAAACGCTCACTCAAACATGATTAAAATGAACAAAAATATGTAAATGTTACTTCATTTGAAAGGAGGAAAGTCATTCATTAGTTTTGACAATTTGTAAATGTGTGTGTCTGTGCCTGTATTTAGATTTTCTTGACAAATTAAGTTACCATAGGTTCAGGAGCAGGATCATAACTCAACCACAACTCAAATAGCCTGTCAAGCCTACATATACAGGGTCAATCTATCGTGGTATGTTTGCCTCAGAACCTTCAGAAAGATCAATGTTCACTTGTACATGCATGCTCACATTTAATCAACAATAACTGATCATAGATCCTAAACTGCGGATCAGCTGACGACGATCACTACGACAAGCGGTTTGAAACTGGCTATCCTTCAGTCATCGTCAGTAGACAGATCACAACCAATTTCACAGACGAGCCACTTGCGCCTGTTTGCTAACATACGTAGGCCTCAGCAGCATCTCTGCTCCAGCTCTCCAAACAAGATTTGTCCTGGAGGCTCATCTCCTTCGTCTACAACCACCAATCTTTTTCTTGTTTTCAGACTCTTTCCGGTGCATCAACCAGGTAATCTACTCCCCGCGCCACTCAACCATCTTCCCATTTACAAACAGAGCTTATTGTCATAGACCGTCGTGCAGGCTTCACATAACTCCCTTGCACCAACATCCTTCCATTCTATCACCCCTCTCTCTACTCATTCTCCAACGGTTTACAACTTTTTCAGCAGCAAAAGAGCCCTATATAGCCACCCTCAGGGCACAATCTCAGGCTAATAAAGGTATTTATTCGCCCCCTCCTTCAGCCATCCTTTATTTACAATATATAGCCCAGAGAAATTCAAAAGAATGTTGATGTAGTCAAGCACTGCCATCTTTTATCTTCAAGGTCAAAGGACTTAACTCTAACAGACCTCACCCTCTCTTTCCACCACAAAGAGCCGAGCTAAACAGTGATCTTTCTATCAAACGAAATGGCCTTGCATTTTGGAGGGACAGGTTTTTACAGCTACTAAGTTCTTTTAGCTTCCTAGGCAGTTGGCCAGAAACAGCAATTTCACCAGGGACCATACAAGGGCACCCAAAGTCTCCTTTCTCACGCACCACCCAGTCTGTTATGATTCATCATCTGCTGCGCCTGGGAGGCAGAATAGTGTGCAAAAACTTCAACCACCTGGGCTGCAGTCTTTCGAACTACCCCCTGCTCCTTCTGGGGAGGCTATCATTGCATACAAATAAAGGCCTTGCTTGCCACTGCTCTCATAAATGGCTTCACAAGTATGCAACACTTTCCTATACTTCCCACACCTACAACCAACAGTCCACTCTCAATACTCAACAAACGACCTCACAATCACCATCATTTTCCGTTTTCTTATCTTTGGCTGCAGAAACAGTTCCAATATATTAGCCTGTATTGGGCCCAAACCAAGAAATACAAATTTTCTTATCATCACTCCAACTTCATAACCTCACTTTACTTTTACCATAACAGAAGCCCTCTTGGAACTAAATGTCCCTTTTTCCTAAGAAGAAATCTTCAGAGCCTATAGCACTCATATCAAGTTAGAAGATATGGGGTTACCCTGGACTCCCTGAATTTCCTTTCAAGCATCTCTGCCCTCGGATAAATTCAACACACCTGAAATTGAATCTGTTAAACTCTCTCCTTGCAGTTAGATCAGCCGAAAGCCAGTTTCTATCATATTCTGGCTGCCCCATGAATGCCAATCCACATTATAGCTCAAGTCAAATTCATCCTGTCCAGCCTTTTAATAAAAGCTGCATCTGCCCCCTCTCTCCTTCATAGCTTTTCTGGACCATGAAAATGTCAATTTATATATGGTAACATTTTTGATCCTATCCTGGACTGATATTTTTTTCTTCTATGATGACTTCATAGTTCAACCGGGAAAAATTTAGCATTACACAGACAATGCTCCTTTCATAGGTTTCAGTGAACAGGGGCAGACTGGGAAAATAATTCAGTCTGGGAATTTGAATCCTTTCCAGGCCACCCTTTTCACGCAATGTGCCAGATCTCTACTTTTGTAGGCCAACGCTATTGTTATTGTTACAGTTACCAGACAAGTAAACAGTAATAGCAGTAACTCACTACCCTCTGCTATCTTTTCAATTATGAAATACATGTCAAGTGCCATAAAAATCTCCTTCTCTGTTACCACAACCAAAACAGTGAAAATATGATATTTTTAAGGGCTTTTACTTGAAAATTCCACATCAGATTGTCCTGATATTATCTTGGTGACAATGGGATGTGGTGTCATTGTAAAGTGAAATTAGTCTGTGGAAACAGGTCACTTCCCAATGAAGTGTTGGTATTTTGTTTCTCGAATTCAAGTGTAAGTGGATTTGAAAGGTCCGTCAACTAATTCCTACTTGCTGTATTATTGCTGGTCAAGTTATCAGATCAAGGCAGGCCAAGAAGTCCACCAGGCCACTGGAAAATGTCCCGGTAGTCCTAATGCGCAGTCCGCCACAGTCAGTGGCTACTATGGAGAAGGATGGTTCATTTCTGCTTCACCCTCAGACTTCAGATTATTTTGGGGCACTAATGGTTTCTGAAGTTTATAATCATTCAAACTGACAACACTGCAGTCGTTGAGATCATATAAAGGGTCCGATTTCATTCCTCAGCATTCCACAGTTTCAGCGCAGTTCATCATTGAACTAGGCCATATTCCTTGCTACCACAACAACATAGCTATTTAATAATTGTTTTTCTTTCCAGAAATTAAAGCACTTAGGTACGAAATCAAACAGTCCCGCTGTTGTTCAGCTACAATATTCAGTTAAGTCACTAGCTGGGAAACCTCTCTCACACACTCATAAGCAGCCCTCATCTACATCCAGCCACAACTACAATATGCTGTCAATACTGAGTGGACCAACTGTCAGCTTTACCATCTTACTCAAATCCTTTGGATTTCAGACATATTTTCAGAACATTATTCAGGGTGACTGACAAAATCCTTGGTCGCTGGTCTTTCAAACATATTGCTCCTATATCAAACAATCTTAGTGACTTTCATCAAGCATGCACTAAAATAAACTACAATTAATTCACACTTTTTGGTGGTATTAACTCAGGTTACAAAGGTAACCTGAGTTAATACAAAATGCAGTTTTTAAATGATGATTTCATTTATTAAGGGAAGAAAGCTACCCAACCCTATCTGGACCTATGTGAAAAAGTATTTGCCCCCTCTTGATAAATCCTGCATAAACTGTGATAAACCACATTTTTTGGAAAGCTGAATTCAATATCACTAGCCACACCCAGGCACTGCCAGAATTGTTTAATCTAGAAATCAGTTAAATAGAAGCTGTCTGATAAAGTGAAGTAGACTAAAATATCTCAAAAAACAACACATAATGCCGCGATCTAAAGAAATTCAAAAACAGTTGAGAAAAAAAGTAATTGACATGTATCAATCTGGAATGGTTTACAAAGCCATTTCTAAGGCTCTGGGACTTCAGGGAAACACGATGAGAGCCATCATCCACAAATGGAGAAGACTTGGAACAGTGGCGAACCTTCTCAGGAGTGGCCGATCTACCAAAATTAATCCAAGAGCGCATCGATGACTCATCCAGGAGGTCATAAAAGACCCCAGAACAACATCTAAGGAACTGCAGGCCTCACTTGCTTCAGTTAAGGTCAGTGTTCATGATTCAACAACTAGAAAGAGACTTGGCAAACATGGCATCCATGGGAGAGTTCCAAGGCTAAAGCCACTGCTGACCAAAAATAACACAAAGCCTCGTCTCACATTTGTCAAAAAACATCTTGTTGATCCACAAGACTTTTGGGCAAATTTTCTGTGGACTGATAAAAAAAAATTGAACTTTTTGGAAGGTGTGGGTCCTGTTACGTCTGGCGTAAAACTGACACAGCATTTCATAAAAACAACATCATACCAACACTCAAACATGGTGGTGGTAGTGTGATGATCTGGGGCTGCTTTGCAGCTTCAGGACCTGGATGACTTGCCATAATTGATGGAACCATGAATTCTGCTCTCTAACAGAAAATCCTGAAGGAGAATGTCCAGCCATCAGTTTGTGACCTCAAGCTTAAGCATACTTGAGTTATGCAGCAGGACAATGATCCGAAACACACCACATCTGAATGGCTAATGGTTTTGGAGTGGCCTAGTGTCAGTGAAGCCTATTGTCAGTGAAGCCTAGTATTTTTGGGATTGTAGTCCTTAGATCCTAATATGGATGCTTATTTTCTCATGTTCAGCAGCCACCTCAATTTGGACTGTTTGCACACATACAGTATGTGGCGTATCCAGTTGTTGTGTTTTTGCTCTGGACGTAGAGCTTGGTCCCCTTACCGGGGGGGTCAGCGGTTCAATCCCTCTTCTCCCCATTCCGCATGCCAAAGTGTCCTTAGGCATGCACTTTATGAATGCGTGTGTGAATGGGAACATGCCAAAAAACTGTGCTGTTAAGCACTTTGAGTGGTTATCAAGACTAGAAAAGTGCTACATAAATACCGACCATTTAGCATTTTTTTCACATAATAGTTTTCTTGTGATTTATGTACCTTACATACGAATGTAGAATTAGTTTTTCCCTCGCACATAATCACTTCTGAATATTGGCTTCAGAAAATGAATAGCCATGGTTGCAGGAAAGTTTAAGTAAATGGTGGCTGAGAAGCTGCTCTAATCCCCTGATCCAGTCCAATTTTCCAAACATCTCTAGTAAAGGGAGATAAATTGTTTGGCAGAATAAAGTTGGAAGACTGGATAAAATATATGTCCGCAGAGCCATAATGTTCCTGATGTTTTCACTGGCTCTGAAGCTCTTTTGTAACATTTTACTAACTATAAGCCATCAGTATTATCCCAAGAGTCAGGAAATAATAATTTGCAAGCTGATTAGTATAAATATGTTCAGTAGGTAGATCTGGTCGAGCGTTCATGTATTTACACAGAATATTACATCCAACTATTTTTCAAGACTTTTGCTGGGGCTGTGTTTCCTGTTCAGAGGAAGATGATGTGCTTTAAAGTCCAAGTTTTTCACAGCCTGTGTCAAAAAGACACATTATCTTTATTGGCAACTTTCAAGATGTAGGTCTTTCAGGTCTCTGTCTGCCAGCAATTCATCGAAATCACATGGCAGTTGAAGACACTTCTTTGATACAATTAAATCATAGGATTAATAGTAAAAAACTTTAACAAACAATATCAAGGTAATTATGTGGTCATTTCAATAATTATGGTGACCCAAATGTGACTAAGGAATATGGTTCAAAAGGCGAAAGTTAGAAAATCTGAGGCAGACTTCGACTGGGAAAGTGGAATGGTGAACAGATCAGAACACTCAACACTGACTCTCAGATATGGACACTTCAGTCTGGCATTTGAAGACGAAGGACCAATAAAACTGGCTGCAACACATGAATTAGTTGGAGCTGCTGAGTGGGTGAAGAAAATAATTCGTCATTCAGTATCTAACAATTTCACATCCTCATGCGTAGAAATGATAGGAACATTGCATTTTCTAAAATAAGGATAAAGCATAAGCAGCCTGCAGTGCCTGACATTGAACCTTGGAGTAAACAACAACAAATCAGCAGAAGAGGACGAAAAATTACCATAAGTGATTTATCAGAACTGATCGAAGTGTCGCATAGGAAACAAACAGAAACAAACTATTCTAAGTTACCGGGTTTTACAGGGTCAGAACTTGCCCTGAATATATTTTCCTCCGAGTTCCGTGTAACATGTCTTTGTCAAGTTAAAGCTTAGCTCTCCTCATTGTATGTACATCTTTCTGACAATCACCATATTTTATGATGCCGTGTTAGTCCACTATAGGGACATATGATGTCTCGGTTTATGTTCAGTCATTTTATGGATCATCAAAGGGGCACACTTCTGTATCTATTGAGGCATTTAACCCAAACACAATCAGTTGATTAGGAGAGCAGTTATATTACCAACATCATAGCTGAAAATGGTGATAGAAATAGATCAGAGAACATAACAGCTCCATAGGAGTGAACCAACAGAGTGTTTTAACATCTGTGAATAATTCAATCACTGTGAATCAATTCAATCAAAGCTGTTTTTTCAATCACAACAAACAGCTTTAAGCTGTGGGAATCAAATCAATCTAATGAAGCTGTATTTTTCATAATTCACATGAAGAAACAGTGGCCGGAAATAGGACCATCCCTACTTTATGCCATGCTTTCTAAAGTGTGAGTCTGTGAGCATGCTAAATGAAGAAAGCATGTACTTTCCAAAAAAGGTTGTTTGGGTTTAAACGGCTACTTATGTGAGACCACACTGACTCAATGGCTGCCTTTCTTTCTTATTTGAGTGCACATTCACGCACACATACTTATGCCTTTGCATAAACTGACATGCAATTATCCATGAATGAGCGCACTCATGCATGCACACCTGTGCACACTTTGTAATACCATTGAAGTCTTGAACTATCAATTTAATTAATTGTCTATCCTTCCAATAATAAATGTCTTTTGGTTGAATATAGGGTAACTCTGGTTAGTCTGGCTTGATGCTCTTATAGTAATATGAATCATTGGCCTAAAATGAACAGAACATATACTTACATTTCTGACTCTGGCAACACATTTTATTTGTTGTCTACCGTATATTATAATGTAATCATCCACAGTTTCATAGGGATAAGTTGAAAGGACTGGTTAGGATAAATAAGACAATTTAGAGTTATCACTGGCTCCTGTTATATGGGTTGGATAAGAAATGTATATTGAGATATAAGGTTACTTTATTTGTGGCTGTAGGTGGAGCTGTTTTGCAGCAACTAAAAGAGAAGGCTTCCATCCAAAGCAGTACAAAATTATAAACACACAGACAGAAGACAAGATCAAATAAACCATTAAGAAACCATGAACTCAGATAAAGAGCTAAAATGTGTGCACCAGTGTGTTTATGGGTATCTTTTTTCAATGGAAGGTAATTCCATGGATTTGCAGTTAGGCTGCATTATGTAAGTAGGCAACAGACAAAAATAAAAGTAAGAAATGTTTAAAAGCAAGTGCTGTCACAATTGTAACAAATAGGTAAAAAAGATACAGATCAGGATGAAAAAAGAGAATGTATTTAAGTAAGCGGGTTAGAGAAACACAAGGAAAATAACAAAGACGGGGACTGGAAACATGGATAAATAATGTAAGTCATGTTTTATAAGAGAGAAACAAACAAAGACAGAAAACCAACAATCTGTCATCATGCACATAACTAGAAGAAACACAGTTTACACTTTTTACATGCAGGAGAGTAATTGATCACTGTGCCTTCATCTTATCTTTTGCAGTAACAATAGATGGGACAATGTGAGATCTCCTTTAGTCTTTTATCTATTTTGTGATCCCAGGGAAATGCCATTTTATAATGTCTGCAAAGCTGTTGTATGTCTGGTAAAATGACAATAAAGTCTGATTTGATTTGATAAAAATGTAAATGTGAGTTGTCTGACTGAAATATAATCAATCAATATAATATCTAAGTTTCATTTAAAAAACCTAAATGTTTTTTGAGTTCTTCTGCGGAAATGAAATGATCACAGAGGAATATATTTAGAGGTGACAATATCCCCCTGCATTATATTATTGATAAAGGCCTTCCTATGTCATTTTGCCATGCTTGCAAGAGTGCCAGGCAAGCTTTGTCTCAACCAGATGTGAAGGCACTACGACACTGGGTCAACTGTGTGTGCACTGTGTTCCACATCAGCCACTGGTATTATGAGAGCAGATGAGACACACGTAAGGACAGTGTATAGGACAGAAAAAAAAGTCTGTGGTCCTTTTACAAAACAACCATGACATGAAACCTCCTAGGGGGCAGCTAAGGTTGGTGCATTTGGAAATTGTTGTGCCTTATACAGTCAAAAGCATTTGATGAATCAGACAGTGTGTTAGAATGTGGAGGACTAGGCTCCTATTATCAGGAACAACACTGCCCATGATCTTTTCAGTGCCTGTGTCTTTGAGCTGATTTTATCAACGCCAGATGGAGCCGTTTAAGGGATTGTTCCTTCCTATATCCACAGAGATAAGTTGATCCCTGTATTGATTGCCACAGGAAATCCCATTCAGTGTCTTGGAGACATCATGGCAATTTGCTGTCGGTTAATTTAATCCAGACCGTGAACACAAAGTGGGGCTTGCTGTATTTTACTTGAATTAGGGAAAATGGATTGAGTTGTCCACCAATGATGTTATGTATTCCTCACTGTCCATTAGTTGGTTAGTTTGTATGTAAGTAAGATTACACAGACTACTGGATAGATTACCATTCAACTTGGTGACTCAGGGAAGAACCTATCAAGGCATTATTTTTCACTTCCTTTAACATTGAGAAATAGGCATTTACATTTTCTCTCATTCCCAGGGAATAATTTCATAAATCTAATTAAAAAATTAGATTTTCCGATGGGAGTGTTTCTCCACGTTCCTCTTGGTAAAACCCGTTAAACATAGTAAGATGTTGAAGCTTTAAGATAACAAGTTAGAGTTCCAAATTGGCCAAACAGCAGCAAAAGTTACCAGTTGAGAATGACAGTATTTTGGAAGTACAAACGCACACACACTGACATACCATATCTGAATGCCTTGGTCAAGAATTCAAAAGCAGCTGCTAAGGAAGGGAGAGTGTCTGCTTACTTTCCACATAATGTTGTATCAGCTGCTCTAAGCTTACAGGCCTGTACAATTACTAAAACTTCACTCATGACCAACATATCTGAACTCCTTTAAAATTTATAATTTGTACCCAATTCTCTTTTTCAGATCAACTTACTGTGAAAATCTTTAACTCTTAAAAATTGCTAGGGAAGACTTATCACTCTTTTCCTGCTTTGTGAACAACATTATGAGGATGAGAAAATTAATGGACCGTCAGTTGCAGCCTGAACACATTTATATTTGTTCATGTATAGTGTCTGCATGAGTGTAGTGTTTGGATTAACATTTATGTATGGGTATCGAACTCTGAGTTATCTGAATGCATTTATGACCTTATCACTCACTAATAGCTATTGTTATAGACTTTTAAGAAATTATATAAGGGTTTGCTGTGATATGACTGCTTTATCTTACAGAATGAGATGATATGAAATGACATGTACTGTATGTGTCATATATTGTGCCATGTGCTATGTGTTGGAATTTCGATCATACACAGACAATCTTCAGTTAACTCTGTGGTAGATTTGACTTTAAAATAATGAAATTGGAATGGTTACACATCAGTCTACAATCAAGAATGCAGAGCACACAAACACAGTCACAGACACTTACAGACACTCACAGACACACACCACGTTTCGAGTCAACCATTCAAAGTATCCCCTGACTAGCCCCTTGGCATACAGGAGGCCACAGTGAAGGTTGTGCTGTGTCTCCAGCAGCTGTCACATGGCTGTCAGCAGCTCCTGCTGAGGATTAAATACACCTACTCTGTCATCTCACACGCCCACACACACACACACAAACACACAGGTCTGTTGACCTTTCCTTAGATGCAGCGTGATACAGTGTGAAAAAAAAGTTAAATAAAAGTCACATACCTACCACATGAAAATGAATACCATTGATGTCATAAACAAATGATAGAAGAAAGAATAAAGTTTGCAATCCTTAATATATAAATAAACACGTAGGTGCTGGATATGCCTTGCTGCTACTACTGCTATCTCACAGGACGTCATACCCACAATCATTTTCACAGTGCTCTAAATGCTAATTGTTGAAGACTACAACTAACCCAAAGAAGTTAACAAAATAACAAAATGGTGATGACCTGTGTGAACATTTGTGAGGCATCTTAACAGTGGAGACCACAAAGAGTTGAAAAGTATAAAAAGGGAAGATAAGGTTGCTCGGTATCTGATTGACAGGTAAGAAATTTAGATTTTCTATTGCTCACATTTAGTTCAAATTGGTTCTTTGAACAAATAACCAATACAGCCGGTTTGGAGGATTGTTTGCAGAATCGGAATTTGGTACTTTCTGTGGAGGTTGCCTTTACACATGAAAAAGGCAGCAGGAGATTCTCCACTCAGACGTGTTCAGAGCAACACATAATTTTCTGGATTGTACAGGTGGGGGATGGGGCAGCATGCAGGAGGCAGGAGGTAATTTAATAATTCTGCCGCAGAGATCACATGTTTTTGGTCCCAGCACTGGCAGTCAGCCCTTATGACTAAACTCTCTCTTCGACACTGTCTTCTACATGTATGGCACTGCTTTTTCATCCTGAGATGTTGGTTTTCTTTTCTTTTTTCTTTGTGTTTGTTAGAAAATACATCAACACCTGAATCCTGCGGAGGGTTGCTGTGTTCTCACATCAGCTCCTCCTGGCTCCCTGTGGACTTTATACTAGGGGGCCGGAGAATGTGCATAGACTCTCTGTCTGACATTTCCGTTCAAACAATACAGTCCACCCGGAGGATCTAGACAGTGTGATAGCAGCTTAAGTCAGTATAAGTCAGTATAAGTCAGTATTGTGTTGCTCCATTTGCTAATGTTTGTGGTGGCTGACTCCACTCACATGAATGTGGGGGGTGGAGCCTCTGAAAGCGGGGTGAAGTGAGGGGAGGGGTGTATTTTTTTAGTCTTACTCTGAGCTTACCCCACCTTAATAGCTACAGTATAAGTAAAACATCATAAAAATAAAGTTTGCCACATCTTATTTTTGTAATTAAAATTAATCCAGGTCAATAGTCTGCAATTTTGCTTGACTGTCTCAAACTGCAGATGGCTGTAATATATAAAAAATGTATTACATGCTTAATATTTGTTAGTTTTGTGGAAAATGTTAACCCCTATATATATCTTGAAGCCTGCGTTCCATGTTTAGTATCTTCTGCTTGTTACACAAAGCAGATGGAAAACATAGGTATTGTAGCTCCTATTATTAGGTCACTTTACCCTTCCCAAATAGAAAACTGTTAATCCAGAACCACTGATATTGATTTTGAAGTAATTTCCCAAACGGTTAAATGTAATCGCTGAAAAGAGTCTTCAGCAAAAACGACAAGAACTTTATAGGAATAAATTCAAAGACTGGAAATCGTTTCATCCCGTTGTAAATGTATGTTTCGTAACTGGTAGTACTCCCCCCACTATGCCTACAGCAAAATAACGGGCCAAGTCACATCTTAAAACAAAAACTCTGAAGGCTAATCAAGCAGCAGGGTCTGTTACAAGGGTCAAATCACGAGGCCACTCCTGTGTAAAGGTTTGGAAACAGGTCCCATTGCGCACGACCTGAGTCGACTGTCCTTTATATCGGCAAACTACGAAGAGGGGTGTCGAGTTTTACGAACTTCTACACCGATGTCCTGTCAATAGAAAAACTTACAGTCTGAATCCCGTGGCCATTTTCATCCGACGCGTTGCCGTCTGGTGCGTCTAGGGCGCAACGGGCCGACCGTAGAGCTCCCCACGGCGGACCCACAGGAACACGAGAGTCCCCGAGGCAGAGGGCGCTGAGCACTCGGCATTCTTGCCTCTGTTTGAGCAGCTCCAGCTCACACAGCCCGGCCAGACTGGCCTCCAACAGCTCCTTATTCCTACATCGCTCCGCTTCCATGGGCAGAGATAGGGTTTGGAGCACGACTTCGACAGTGCCTTGCAAAGACATATAGCCCTCCGTTGTCTTCTCAACTATCCCAACGAAAGGAAACTAAATAAATCCACCGAATGCTTGACCTACGCTCCTTATTATCTGGTTAGCCACAGTAAAGCAGCATCGGCGCGCTGCGGCTACTGAACTCACTGCTTTCGGACTCGGACCCATTCCCCCGCCCCAGTCTGCGCTCTGCTGGGCAGTCTCACTCAGACAGCTGTTTGTGGAGCCTGTGAAAGCACGCAGCCTTTTGTTGGTTCTATCAGACACACAATTGACACAGGCCACTGTAGACCTAATCTACTGTCACAACAAAACAAAACAAACTACCCTCTATTCCAGGAAAGAGGTACAACATGCAACAGGCTGTGTTTTTATGTGTTCACAGTCATTTATTACACTAATTTGAGCAGCAGTAAACCAATGTTATCAAGATTGCATTTATAGCCACTACATACTGACTCATGTGGAAACACAGTCTGTGGAGACTCAATTGGTTTCAGTCAGTGTGTGCACCCACCGACTCATTGTTGTAACCACACAATTGACCTTATATTATCGTACGTGTCGGAATTGAACATTTAACAGTCCTCCCGCGCAATCCAGTTCTATCAGACCATAATTTAATAACCTTCCATTTTTCAATAACTGAATATATGCCACCAATAAAAAAAAACTAATTTTCTAGATGTCTACCTGATAGTGCTGTAGGTAAATTTAAAGAAATAATTCCAATTACATTTAAACCCGTATTATCCGTAGATATAAAGAACAAATTCTTTTAAAACCCGAGCTCCATTGAGATCGACCACCTCGTCGATAGCTCTGCAGACTCATTACGATTAACATTAGATTCAATAGAGCCTCTAAAAAAGAAAAATGTCAAACATAGTAAATTAGCTCCTTGGTATAATTCCCAGACAAATGAGTTAAAACAATTATCAAGAAAACTAGAAAGGAAGTGTCGCTCCAGCAACTTGACTATGTTATATGCATTATATGTATAGATATATTCATATATTCATATTCATAATATTTAATTTTAATATTCCCCACTCCTTCACCCTGTAAACTACTGCTTCACTTGACTACGTTATGTTACGATGTGATGTAATATGTTATGTTAGATAGCATGTTATTTTTTTTTCACTTACTTCACATATACTTATCTCATTTAATATTCCCTACTTCTTCACCCTGAAAACTGTTGCTTCATTTGAATTTATTTGACTATGTTATATGTTACATATATTCATATTATTCTATTTAATATTCCCCACCCCTTCACCCTGTAAACTGCTGCTTCATTTAACCTTGACTTTAATTAGACTATGTTATATGTTATACATATATTCATATTACTTAATTTAATATTCACTTGACTGTGTTGTATGTTATTTGTTACGATGTTATGTTATATGTTGTAAAGTCGTCTACTGCGTAGAAGTTGCCTGCCATGTCACAAGAATTTCACTGCTCCGATGACGCTGTCATTGGTGCATGTGACAACAAACTTTGATTTGATTTGATTTGATGTTGAAAACCTCATAGACTGTAAGAATAGTGTTAAAGAATATAAAAAGGCTCTCCACAAAGCAAGAGCCGCCTACTATTCAAAACTAATAGAAGAGAATAAAAACAACCCCAGGTTTCTCTTCAGCACTGTAGCCAGGCTGACCGAGAGTCACACCTCCACCGAACCCAGTATTCCTCGATCCCTAAATAGCAATACCTTTATGACCTTTTTTAATGATAAAATTATAACTATTAGAAATAAAATCAACCATCTCCTGCCCTCAATTGGCACTAATACCCTCCCAATAACAGAGATCTCAGAAATGGCTGAGAATCCTAACCATTACTTAGACAGCTTCTCTCTGATCACTTGTGATCAGTTTACCAAAATAATCTCAGGTTCTAAACCAACAACCTGTATATTAGATCCCATTCCTACAAAATTACTTAAAGAAATTCTGCCCCTAATTGATAGTTTGTTACTTAACAAAATCAAACTGTCATTATCATCAGGTTATATACCACAGTCTTTTAAAATAGCAGTAATCAAACCCCTTCTCAAAAAAACCACCCTAGACCCAGAGGTTCTAGCCAATTACAGACCAATATCTAATCTCCCCTTCATGTCTAAAATCTTAGAAAAAGTGGTAGCCAATCAGCTGAGTGAGTTTCTCCAGGAAAATAATATATATGAAGACTTTCAGTCGGGGTTTAGAACCAATCACAGTACAGAGACAGCCTTGGCAAAAGTCACTAATGACCTTTTAATACCCTCAGATCAGGGACTTGTGCCTGTCCTAGTTCTGTTAGATCTCAGTGCAGCATTCGACACAATGGAACCGCCCTTAACTGGTTTAAATCGTATTTTCTGATCTCTCCCAGTTCGTGCAAATTAATGATGAGACATCTGTACGCACCAAAGTTACCATGGTGTTCCACAGGGCTCTGTGCTCGGCCCAATTTTATTCTCATTATATATGCTTCCACTAGGAAACATTATCAGGACACACTCTGTAAATTTCCACTGCTATGCGGATGACACCCAGTTATACTTGTCAATAAAACCTGAACAAAGTAATCAATTAACTAAACTTCGAGCTTGTCTCAAGGACATAAAAACCTGGATGACCCAGAATTTTCTCTTATTAAACTCAGAAAACAGAGGTTATAATACTTGGCCCCAAACACCTTAGAGATACATTATCTAATGATATAGCTGCGCTAGACGACATTGCCCTTGCTTCCAAAGAAACAGTCAGGAACTTGGGAGTGATCTTCGATCCTGATTTATCCTTTATTAGTCACTTAAAACAAATTTTTAGGACTTTTTCCACTTGCGTAATATCTCAAAAATCAGGCATGTCCTTTCCAAAAAGATGCAGAAAAACTAGTCCACACCTTTGTTACATCGAGACTGGACTATTGTAATTCATTATTATCAGGCTCCAGCAGTAAGTCGTTAAAGACTCTACAGCTTGTCCAAAATGCTGCAGCACGTGTCCTGACGATAACAAAGAAAAGAGAGCACATTTCTCCAGTATTAGCTTCGCTACACTGGCTTCCAGTTAAATCTAGAATAGAATTTAAAATTCTCCCCCTCACCTTCAAGGCCCTTAATAATATAGCGCCTTTTTACCTTAAAGAGTTGTTAGTACCTTATAAACCCACTAGAGCACTCCGCTCCCAGAATTCAGGCCTACTTGTCGTCCCTAAAGTCTCTAAAAGTAGAGTAGGAGCCAGAGCTTTTAGCCATCAAGCCCCTCACTTGTGGAATAATCTACCACTTTCAGTTCGGGAGGCAGACACCATCTGCTCGTTTAAGAGTAGACTCAAAACCTTCCTTTTTGATAAAGCTTATAGTTAGAGCTAATTAGTGCGGCAGAACGCAACTTGTTCTATTTTATGACACATGACACACGGAGCTTCTTTTTCCAGCTTCTCCTTCCTCTTCTCCATCCCTATCCCCCTTCCCCGGAATCCCTTTGCTTTATCACCCGCAGATCCAGGGCCTCTGTGGCCGCACCATGGATTGCTGTTTGTGGATCGCGCATCAGGGGTCACAGTGGTGGACCCAGTGTGGCGGATTCTGTGTCGTGTGGGCTGATCGTGGTGCTGGTGGCGGACCCTGTGTCGCGTTGGCATTGGCTACAGGAGGTGGACCAGGACCGCGGCGGTTGCTCGTGGTGTGTCCTGGTGGGCGGCGGTGGACGGTCACTGAGGACTGTGGCCTCTGGTCCTGATGGTGGATCGTGGTCCTACTGGTTGCTGACCATGGACTGTGATTGCAGCGGGACTGCATCAATGCCGCAAAAAACTTTAAACTGGATGATGTTTTCTACACGTGGCATCTATTGCACTTCTGTCCGTCCTGGGAGAGGGATCCCTCACATGTGGCTCTCTCTGAGGTTTCTACGTATTTTTACCCTGTTAAAAGGGTTTTTAGTAGTTTTTCCTTAATCTTGCTGAGGGTTAAGGACAGAGGATGTCACACCCTGTTAAAGCCCTATGAGATGAATTGTAATTTGTGAATATGGGCTATACAAATAAATTTGACTGATGTAACAAAATACATTTACTTAGTTACTGTACGTTTTTCATGTACCTCTTACCAGTACACTAGTACAATGCATTGAGGTACATGTTCACTTGTTCACACTTGTTTATTTCAAAGACATCAATAACTAATTCTAAAGAAATTGGTCCACTGATTAATATCAGAGCGGGCAGGTAACGTGAGACCCAGCCACCTCCAATGGATTCATAAGAGGCTACTGCAGAGACTCCATATGATGTATGTATTACACTGCATTGGGGGATAGTATACACTAAGCAAGTACTCTGACTATTAATACTTTAAATATATGTAAAATATAAATTCTTTACCTTTATACAAAAATAAAAGTTAGGTGGTACTTTTAGTGTATTAATACTTTTATTTGAGTGTATTTTGCCTCTTTATTTACTTTTAATTATGTTCAATGTTTAAGTGCTTTCTCCACCATTGCACGCACTGCACATACAGATATTCAATAAGTGCATGCTGACTGCACACTATAAAGATGTTTGAGTCCACCCATACAGGTGTTCTGTAATCTGCATCTGTATCTCTACATACATAATCTATTGCAAATGTTTTATAAGAACTTACTGTACATACAGTGTATTTAGGCTAATGTTAATAAAGAACATACTGTAGGTGTGCCACGAGTGTGAATATTGCATGCAGATGTTCAACAAGCACATGCTGTACATGCTGTAGATGTTCTATAACTATATAATGTGCCTACATCTTTTTGTATTTTTAGAGAAGATAAAGTAGATGTTTTGTGATTTCTGTACATTCACAACATACTGCTGATGTTCTATAACTGGATACGTTTCTTACAGAACACACTGCAGGTGTTCTGCAACTACATACTGTACATACTAAACTCATCTTTGGCAAATGATGAATACTTGAAATGATGGTAAATTGACCAGAAATGGACAATAAACAGTAACAACTCATCTTAAGATTTGAGTAAGTCCTTTTTCAGAGGCCTGAGGAGTTTTAAAGGGATAGTTCACTGAAAAATGTAAATCCACTCATTATCTACTCACCACTTTACCATGGAGGGGTTCTGACCACAAAACACTTTTGGAGTTTCAGGGGTAAACGGCGTTGCAGCCAAATCCAATTCAATAGAAGTAAATGACGACCACTTCTTCAACGTAAAAACAGAAAAAGAAGAACAATAGCTCTTAACTCATGTTAAGAACCTTTGTTTGACTTTTCAGATCTCCATAACAAATGAATGGAAGAATAAATGGTTTGTATTTGTATAGTGCTTTTCTTGGGGAAATTGGGAAGACTGGGATGCAACCGTTGAGGTTAGAGGATGACCAGCTCTACCCTCTCTGCCACTGCTCCTCATCCAAACAACCATATGGGGATTTAACATGAACATCAAAGACAGCTTGTTAAGAACAACCAGATTAAAATAAACACACAAATCATATTCAAGGGAAAACATCACATAACAGAATACAGACAGTAGATATAACAAATTAACTTAGAAAAAGGCATATTTTCTGTTGTCAATCCGAGTCATAAAGAAGGTGGTCATGTCAGAGAGAAGGGTAAAACTCAATAACACTGGATTGACTCAATAAAATAAACAAACAACACATACTTGCCACAGGGTGCCAGCATTACCTTGCAGGAAAACTCAGGCATTTGTGATCTCCTATCACAGATCTGCTATATTCAGATTAAACAAAGCCAATACATCATGTAAATCGTACAAAACGTCATTCTCTTTGTTGATTTAAATGTTATAATTGCATTAACAGAGGCACATACGATTACAGCAAAGTCCACATTAATAGTTCCTGAGTTCTATATAGACATTTGAACAGATAAATTATTCAGTTCTGCCTTTGTCATCTAAATTTTAATAGGTTTGTAACCACAAGTTTAATTTGCTTGCTCATAGTCTGTTTTTAATACTGTATATACTGAATTATTTTAGAATGATCTTAACAGTCTTCATAGTCACATGCGTTTGTAAATCACTGAAACTTTGATCCCTCTGTTATTATTTGTATCTGTTTTTCAATATAGAAAGATATAGGGAGCTCACTGAATGCCTTTCATGACTTGCATGCCTCATCTCTGGTTAATTTTAATTCAAACATCATTCCCTCATTGTTAGAGATGGTAAATTGTCCTTTATGACAAATCCCACTTCAAAATAAGTTCATACATATTAGCTGAGAATTTGAGCATGATGTAAATCAAAATGACTGGTTTGGTCCCTCTTACTGATTTATTAAATATGACATTATTAGATAATTAATACTGCAGTAATATATGACTAATATTTTATTGTTGTTAGAACTAAATCGTTTTATAGACAGAGACACCTGACAAATCTGAGGGATCATCAGATTATTAATTGGAGAGAAACGAGGAAAAAAAATTTTTTTTCATTCTGTTTCTCTATTCCCTAAGGGAAATGTTATTGTTACAAAAAAATCTTTCTTTTTAAAGGGGCCATATTATGAAAATTCCACTTTTGTAGTGCTTCTAAACGTTAGTTTGGGTATCTGGCATGTCTACCGTCCCAAAAGCTCTGGAAAAAAACAACTCCCGCGATTTGTTGTGGTTCCTCTATGTCGGAAACTATACTCTAGAGTGCGTCCTATGGGCGTAGATCTGGTGGAGGAGGAGACCGGGTTACGTTACGAGTCACAGCGTCCTCCTCAGCTCGAGGCGGCAGGTGTTAGCTGGGAAGCTAGCTGAGGGGGGACGCTAAACCCCTCGCTTCTGGTGGAGCCGCCTGACTGATCTCCCCACGGACAGGGGAGCGTTGACAGTGCGTGTCTCGTGTCGCAGTGAGTGTCTTCAACTAGAAAAGCTGTTGTTTTGTTTCGGTAATTGACGGTGACATGTAAGCTACTGTCAATAGCTAGCCTCATAGCAATCAGTGCTTGCCGGCCGGCGTTGGCGTTGGCGGCAGCGGGCTGCTCAGTGGTGGGTTGGTCCCCGGCTGGACCCGGGCGGCTCACTGCGAGGCTTGAGGTGCTCCCGCTGACTTCACACAGCTGAGAGACGGACACGTCTCACCGGCTCAGGGTTCCCCACGTCTGCAGGGTATGTCTCATTTTCATCCTTGATCATTATCGATCTGTGAAAAAATTCCAGCCTGTGTGTCCCGCAATGGTTAGCAGCAGCGGGCTAACGCTAGCTTGGTGTTAGTTTGTGTTTAAAGTTATTCTAAGGCTAATATCAGTATTGTTTGTAGCAATGACAAGTAGCTTGAGGCATAAGTAAATAAATATGCTGACAAGAAATTGTTGTAATAATGTGGAACATTTTATTAGAAGTACGGTTTGCTTTAACACATAAATGAGTCAACATATAAATAATTCCACCAAAACATTCATTACTTTAAAAGAAGAGCAAGACGAATAAAATGTTACTTGACAGAGGCAGTTCTCAAATATTTCAAATGATTATTGTTAGTGTTCTTACATCCAGTACATTATACTTCAAAGCATTCTTATAACACTACTAAATCTTTTTCTGCTATGTAAGAAAAACATACAAAGAAATACAAAGAAATATGCCATTAAATATTTCACTTAAACTAATATGAATTTGGAAACCAAACATAATTCATTTTCAGTTTTCAGGTAACTAGACTGTCCCATCCGAACCCTTGCCTGGCACTGTGATTCAGGCCCAACGAGCTAAAACACAAGCTGTTTCAAAATGTTCAGGTGTTATCTTTGTATATGAAGTTCAAAACGTGTTGAAAGGTACTTTAGATTCCTGCCAGAACATTAGAACATTAAAATTCACAACTGCAGAGACATGACCCTCTCTCTCATCTCTCCTATGTGCTCCCTTGCGTACAGCAGGCACAACAGGGGCAGCAGTGACAGCAGTAATGCCGGAGCTGACTGAGGAGTCCACATGATGTTTCTGAAGAGGCTCCTGTTTGCACCATTTGCTCTTGATGTGTTTTGGTAGAACCTTCATTTCCCATGGTTATATCCAACTGTAATGTTTGATTAGCTTTGTCACAAGTCTTCTGTGTCCTATTCTCTGTTTCTTTCGTGTGGAGTTTCTCAATTTCTCTCATCATCTGAAACTTAAGTAGTTTGAGCTCTGAATATTTTTCATCAAGTATTTTGCTGTCTCTTTCAGATGTTGTGTTCTTACTTAGTCTTTCTCCCAGTTTTGTCTTATCGTGTAAGTCCCTGTAACATGTTCTTTTAACAAACTGATTGATCACCTTTAGTCTTTTCTCCAGATTATTTCTTATTTCATGACCCCTGGATTTCATATTATCAATCTCCTTACGTTGTATTGTGGTGCTCTTCCAGATTTTTTGCAAACAATCACTTTTTGACATTTTCTCAGCTGTTAATTCACTTTGCTGTGTTTCCAACTTTGACAATGTTGCAAGCATTTGTTTCTTTTCATTTTCCATTTCTTCCATAACCATTAGCAGACCTTTCCTCTTGGTTGCCAAGTCTTTACTTTCTCGTTCAAGATCCACTTTATATCCTGGCAACTTCAACTGATGTTCAAATTTTTCAGTCTGGATCATGACATCTGAGTGCAGGTCAGAGTCATATTCAAACTCTTTATGTTTATTCAAATCCTGTGTCTTGACATCATGCTCTTGCAGTGATTCTTTAGGTATAGCTTCAGTTTGTACTCCCTTGTCAAAGTTTACTGTCACCTCATGTTTTATCTCTCTATGTATCAAATCATGAAAACCAGATGTTATATTTTTATGTTTATGGAGTTCAAATCTCATCAGATTCAAGACCAGTTTTTCTTGGTCAATCTTCTCAGACAGTCTTTCCAGATCTTCTATCTTCTGATCCAGTTCTGCTTTCAGTTTCAAGAGATCTTTCTTTTCCCAAAAAGTCTCTGTCTTTGGCTGACCGAGGCAT